>CM046452.1:1412500-2012500 GCA_025506515.1 Flaveria trinervia
AGATGGTTCTAGATTACATGTATAGATTATTAGTATAGATGATTTTAGATAGAATACTCTAAATCTTGGTTAGCTGATATAAATAACAATGTATGGTGTCATTTGTAAATCTCCCCAAGAAAATGTATGGTGTCATTTGTAAATCACCCAAGTTTCTTGTAAAATTAAACTTTGTACACTTGTAATCTAAGTAATATAAACATACTATCATCTCACTTGTGGTCTACAAATCTAACGTTTCTTTCAAGACTTGTACTATTAAACTCATCCAATCGAGATAAAAAAAAAGTTGACTTAAATCATATCTAAGTGCCGTACGAGAGCTAAAGAAATCACTCTGTGATAAAATACCTCGGATGTTGCATTCCAATGCTTCATGATTTAGAGCTAAGGTCAAGATTATGAGCTTTTTTTGGAAATATTACATATTGTACGTCACATCTCACCTAAACTATTGATAATACAATTGATTTTCAAATCTTGATGGGAAGAAATTATCTACATAAATTTCTAAAATGCATCTGTGGTGTACTTGAAATAGACGAGAATGCACTAAATTATGTTCAAGTATTAGATATTCAAGTATGCTCTTTTTAACTTCTTTTATGGGCACCCTAATTATTGTTATTGTTTATTTATTTTCAAGAAACCGTCCTGACGCGAACCCATTTCGACATGTTACCTTGCCCTACCCGGCCCGAACAAAAGTTGTTTCTTGTTATCTAAACATTTTAACTTGTAGCAAAGAATTATAAGTATATGCATTTTAAATTAGGGTGAATGGTGATAATTCACTCTTGGTTGTCTACTTTTTCTTTTGATTAAACTTTTGTTATTTTTTTCTTTTTTTTGGATTGCTTAAGGTTTAGGGAAAGAACATTATTTTTCTTTTATTTTATTTTTATAAATTTCAACACCCATGTTGTATCAATGTTTACGATTAAAAGTACATAAAAATTGCTAGCCCCGCAACATAGTGCCACATATGAACGTTAGTTGTATATGTTTACTGTAGTGTTATTATTATTTTTTTTGGCAACCAGTGTAGTAAAAATAGAGACGTTAATGTTTACAAGAATACCATGTTACTCATTAAAACTTAGATATGTAGTGTTCAACCATACAATCAACCTTTTGGCTACAATATAATTAAATATGAGATTTTTAAAATAGTGGACAAAAAGGAAGCAAGATTATTATACTTGGAACGTGCATTCCTCAAAGTGACAAAATGGAAGTGATCTTGAAGATAGCGTAGCAACAAAAGTTTGAAGTACTCAAAGCAAAGGTGTCACATTTTTATAAATAAGATGAAAAGAAAACCAAATCAATATACTACTTACAAGAAAAAATGTAATCACTGTTTGGAATTACATTCTGTAGTTTCGGATGTGTAGTTTTGATTATGTAGAACTTGTGTTTGGGATTATTGGTGATAATAAAATTGATCTTGATTTTATTCTTCAAACCAATTTTTCTATTGAAGCTACAATGGATTTTGTTATGACAACCTCAAATGATTTAAAGATTATTAGAGTAAGACTTATGAAAAAGGCTGATGTTGATCAAGCTTCTAGATTGTGTGATGTTTTTAGGCTTACGAAGAGCTCATGGAGCACAAATCCACGATTTTTAGTTCGGATATGTTTTATAGTCGCTCTTGATTTTAAGAAGATGGTATTTTCAGAGACCATTTTGCCACGGCTTGAATAGTTCGGGTACATCAGGTGGATGTCATCAAGTTTCGTTAAGTATATATTCAAAGTTATGGGTGATGGACGAACATGGAGCAATGGATATCCATGGTTAAAGTGATGACATCAAATTGCCTTGTGAGTTACATATTCACATTGTCGATTATAGATTTGGGAAGATTGTTATGATAAAGAACGAGAATAAAAAGCAAGTCGTGATCTACAACATGTTGAACAATACGTATAAAGCCATATGTAGTGGTTGCATAAAGTACTTCAAACACCGCGATTGGATATCAACATCAAACCTATAACACACAAACATCGCCATATTCTACCAAAACACAACACGTTAAAGTGATATAGTTACACACATTACCAAAGCAAAATACACATCAATATTATTTATCCCGTAACTAATCAGGGAATGGGTCGATATGATCTTCCAGTATAGAGTTAATAATATGTGTGTAAACATATAGGATTAAGTATAAATAAAAAGAGACTATGAAAAAAAAGGTTAACAAAGAACGTGAGCATGACACATGACACCTGACCCATCTAATGTCAGATGTCACGTGTCATGCCCATATTAACTTACTACCCTTTTCTATTTATTTTCTTTCTTGCAGAAATTGAGCTCTATATATAAACACACTCCATACAAACTAACGTTACATCAATCGATGACAACTAGAAAACATTTCATTTTATCGTAACCCTGCCTTTACCTTGTAAAAAAGTAAAAATTATTCCCCTTTATAGCGTATATGTATCTTGATTCTACCCATCGAGAGTCGCCTTCATTCGTTTAGGTCTTCAAATTTCACACTCTTGCTCCTACATAAGGCTGCAAAATTTCAAAAGAGAATATAGTAAGATCACAAATAGATATAAGTAATGTATTGACTCAAACTCGACCTGTTTTCACCAAGTCATTTACTTTTTATCGAAATCGTTGCTAAATAAGCAACAAACGAAGTAAACTATTGATACTGAGTTGATTCAAGGATGTCGATTTACCTTGATCCCGGGTGGAGTGTTTCCAGGTTTAGCTGTAGTTGTGCTCCCAAAGAAACTGATACCGGAGTTGAATCTTGACTTTTTTTCCGCTGGTTTTAGGATTTGAAAGGAGCACATAAGTGTGTCGTCAACACTCATCATTGCACCAGCATTGTCAAACTCCCCACAATAATTTGGTGCGGAAAACACAGTTACAAGTTGTCGATTCGCAAAGAACTCATACCCGTCTTCCACAACCTAAAAATCAATTTGTCGCGTTTTAAGAAAAATAAAGATGGCAAATTCAACTCATAAATGGGCCTATTCGAGTAATTATTAGCGCATAATATTATTATTGTAATAAGTAATAACAAATAACTCATTTATGAGAAACTTAAAAGTCGATAAAAGAAGTGTTTGTACGTCAACCTGACCCGACCCATTAAAGCCCTTTCAAAGGGCATGTTTCAACCCAAAGACGTATTGACCCGTTACACAACCCACCACCAAAAATAATATGTGAAGTGTAAACATATTCAAACCTGATGAGCTCGACAAACAAGATCCAAGTCGTGTTTCTGAAGAAACTTGGTAACAACATCAGCACCAAAAGTATAAGAGACCCCACGATCGTTCATCCCCCATCCTTTGACTTCTTTACTCGGGTCAGACCACAGCAGATCACAAAGCAACCCGCTATCAGGCACATCAGCAGGCCGCCTTAAGTTCCTAATTTGATCCAAATTATAAAGATCGGGAGAAAGCCCGCCATGCATGCACAGAATCTTTTCGTCAATAAGAGCAGCCACAGGTAAGCAGTTGAAGCAATCCGAGAAGATTTTCCATAACTTGACGTTGAATCTTCGTTTACATTCATCATAGAAACCATATATGCGGTTTATTGAAGCGCATTCGTGGTTTCCACGCAAAAGGAAGAAGTTATTCGGGTATTTTATTTTATATGCAAGTAAAAGGCATATTGTTTCGAGACTTTGTTTCCCTCGGTCAACATAATCGCCAAGAAATAAGTAGTTTGCAGAAGGGGGAAATCCACCGTATTCGAATAGGCGTAGGAGATCAGAATATTGACCGTGGATGTCACCTGAAGATCATGGTCAATTCAAAAAGTCAAAATGAGTTCATCAAATGGATTGGTTAGGTTAATGGCTTAATGTGTTTGGTTGGTAATTTTACATATAGATCATGTTAGGTTGGGTTGACCCGAGTCACTTTTTATGCAAAATATTCTATGCTTTTATAAATAACTCGCATGCACGATTTAAATCATAGTATTTCAATTAAGAGTCTACTTATCTTAAATAAAATGATTTAGATGGATTTATGCATCAAAATACACTTTAAGCGAAATTCAACCTGATTGACCCGTTTGACTTGTTTCCTTTGTAACTAACATTTGTTTTTACTAGTTTGACTTGTTTTAACCAACTCATAAAGCCACTTTAAGCAAATTTTCAATCTAATCGACTCGTTTGACCCATTTGACTTGTTTCATTTGTAGCAAGATCTATGATCCGAGGCGAGGCAAGAACCGCTCAAACCCTAATGAACGATCAAGATTCAGGGCGAATTTGAAATTTTCCACCAAAATTCTAAACAACTATAACTAATCTGAAAAATCCAAAAATGATCTGGAATCATTCTAAAACAACCTAAAAGAGCTCTAAAAGAGCTCTAAACCAGCCTAAAACATGTCTAAAACCAGTAAAAAGATCTTTTTACACAAGCCTTGCTTTGAAAAGTCAAATTGCTTTTTAAGCACCTAGGCCTAATCTCACCCTCCACAACCTAAATTCTATTAAAATTCAATCTTTTATTGGATGAACTTGAATATCATTTTCTTTTATCTTTTATTCAAAACATAATAACTAAAAAGGGGAACTTCTATTTTTTACAGAATTATGCTCAAACAAATAACAAGAGAATCAAGAATGTACAATAAACTTCAAGCCCATAACAAATCACATAAACAATATACCCAAATGAACAAAATCAACCAACAAAACCTAAAATTCATCAAACCCATGAACCAAAAACAAGAAATTCTGAAATTCATACCACAAATCTTGATGGGTGCTTCAAGTTCCAACAAATTAGGCTGTTTCAAGAAAATCTCTCTTGAAACAACACAAAGTTGCTTGATTTCCCCTTCAGTAAGCTGCACCTGCTTCCCAGGTCTCCCTCTAACTTCAACCAACCTTCTAATCAAACCATCAAGAACCGATCTTTCCATCTTTACACACACTAAAGAACCGATCAAACCCTAACAAATGATCAAGATTTGTGTTAAAGATTGATGGGATTGTGTGTTTTGGGGGAGAAGATGAAAAGGGTATCTGTAAAACTTAAGTTTGGGGCAATTGGTGAGCGATATATACAAGAATTGTAAAGGGGAAATTCGTTTTGGACGGATAGAGATGGAGTATAAAGGTCAATTGTGTGTTGAGGTTCTGTTAGGGTTTGATCGTGGAGAGCTGACCTGGTGAGAATTGGGATGGTGAAGAAAGTGGACAATGACTTGTGGGCTCTTTGTGGTCGTAGAGCACCATAAGCCATCAACAAAGAAGAAAAGAAGTCACATGTTTAGCCCCTATGCTATGGTAGTGTTGCTACCAAAACCCCTTGTGTTAGAGACACTACAGAAGGATTAACTTGTGATAACCGATATGATAAAAGAGTTCAGCGCTCTGTTTGATTCGGGTGGTTGAAACTGATGAGTTATGGTGGTTCGGTTGTGTGTGGTTGGATGGTTTTAAGGAACTATGGTTATTGGTCTGTTTTGGTATAATCATTAAAACTACTGAAATATCATGTACTATTCGATCCGAACATGATTAAATTATAATATAATGAAATATGATGTACTGTTCGATCAAAACATGATTAAATTATAATAAAATAAATATGTTGTAAACTAAGAAATAATGTATGATTTCTAAACTTATGAAGTAATTACTATTTACTATAGTTCATGGATATTATCATATTACTTTTTCCTTTTCTTATGTGTACTAATTTGGAATACAAGTAATAAAGTGTATAAATCTGAATTTCTATTTTTGTGTGTAATAGAATATAGTTTTGTGTGTGTTATAATTTAAAATTTTGTGTTAACCATATTCACTTTATATTTTATATACGCATTAAGTATTATTTAAGTAAATAATGAACGAGTTAAACATGATACCAAAATCACAAGTGAGAGCATTATAAATAATTTTATAATACAATATAGCATTTAGCATATGTGCGAACTATGTTAGAGTCAGAAGTGATCCACGTGCACAAATTCAAAATGTGTTGTGCTATCCTAATTGCCACCGTCTTAGCCAGATTCCTCAACTCAACATACGATTATCATGTTTATTCGTTTTGTCAGTGGGAACGAAGCTCCAAACACAGTTCGTGATTTTCGTCTTCATCATCGAGAAGCGAGGTCGTTAGTGTTGTTTTTGGTGTTAATGAGGGGGAAGATGGGTGGGTGGTAGATGAGCAATTTCCAACCATGGGTCTTTGATGATTTAGAAAATTTCAATATAGGTGAGGCGACACCAATACCTTTTATTTATTGTTTAGTTTGCATTTTAAGGATTCTATATTCAACTTAATAATTTTATACAATAATAACACTATACTTTATTTAAATTCTAGATTTGAATAAACTTTGAAATTATAAATGAAAATCAGTATGCTCTCTTTCAAGTTAAACTATTGTGTTTAGTAATGTTAAGGGTCTTAATTGAATAAAACCAAATTATGGAGATACTTTTAGGTTTTAAACAATATTTTAGGGGTCAATATATAATTCTCTCCCTACAGAGAATCAATAAAGCATTGCATGTTAAAAGAGTGGATTATTTTTATACCCATGTGTTTGATTCTTGGAATTGTAGTTATATAAATAATTAAATATGATAGTTAAGAAAATTTTAAAACATATGTTTAAGAAAATTTTAAAACATGTGTTTCATTCCAATTTTGTTAGGTATAATATGTTTTTAAGCTAAACCATTCACATTTTATTTATAAATAGTAAATATGGAATGTCAAATTCAAAATATTATATAACCAACTCACCCGTTAAATTACTAAAAATACATAGTTTATTCAATGAAAATATTATAAGTTATTATTAAAGCTCGTAAGGGATCATAATATTATTTTTTTGCATTGTTTCGTATACTTTTCTTGGGAAAATTTAAGAGTCAAACTACAAAAAAAAAACGACTAGACCAAAAAGTCATATCAACAGTGACGGAGTAATTTAAATCACAGTATAGTAGAGACGGGGGCGAAAGTAAATTATTTTAAAGGGGTGAATTATATATATTAAAAAATTTACACTACCGCGCCGAAAATTTACACTACCGAGAAAATTAACAATACCAAGTTAAAAAGTAACAATACTGACAAAAAAAAAACCCTACATATCAATATACAATTTAATCAATTGTTATGTTTATGTCGATCACGCTCAAACCTTCTAATGAAAAAATAACTCTTCATATCAATATATAATTTAATTAGTGGTTATGTTTATGTCCATGACCCTGAAGCCTTCTATAATGCTCTCGCAAATTAGACTGTAGCAACTATATTATTTTGAACGATAAAGTCTCACAACTATTAAAACAAAACTTCGTCACAAATTAAATATTAAAATCATGACAGTTTCTATCATTTTCAGATATTAGCTTTATAAGATTAATATGTAGTTATGGACTAGGATAGAATCTTGTGTGTAACATACCGTTTGAATAAAAAATAATAAATAGTTGATAATAAAGATTTAGAATGTACTAAAAGAATTTCAATCTAAAACAAAGTCAAGTTCTTAATTTGATATTCATCAATTGATAAATCTGAAAAGTGTGAGAATTAAACCTTCAAAAATATATAAAGAAATAGAACATAATATAAAATGTGAATAAGATTATTTTACTCTAGAATGAAATAATGAACATATTAATTTCATATATAAAATTTAAATAAGAAAATAATTATATATTAATTAATGCATTTATTTAATAATAAGAAAAACGTGAAAAATAACGGTGGGTTGTGGCACGCGACAAAAACATTAACTAATTTATTATGTATAAATTTAAAATTAAAATCTTTAAGTTAATTTGAACATTGCTATGATGTAAAACTCAAATGTTTATGAGTTAATAGTGTGTGACCTCGTGTTTTGTTGAATGCTGTTAAAATTTATAATACTTGATTTTGATTATTTGTACATTAGTATTCAATCTGATATATGGAAAAAAATACATTGACAACTTTATTTTGGAAAAAAATCATGTCAAAACATTAATACATTTAGCATATCATGACAATAAATTTTGATATTTATAAACTATCATATATTTATGATTATACGAGAAAAACAATATAAAATTTAGAACCTTAAAGCAATTTTGAGAGCTTGTATATTTTTGTTTGATGACTTGTATATTACTACACATTAAATAATATTAATTACCAAATTGTTTCTATATCTTGATGTTGTATAATATGCTTTAAGTTTTTATTGCATATATTTATTGTACCATGTGTTTTGTTGTATATACCCTACAACATATATACTAACTGAAAATCTCAAACCCACCACTGATCACCGCCTTCTGGCAACTCACCACCACCGTCAACAAACCTCCAATACCCACCCTATATAGTAGTAATTCCCACCACCAATCATCACCTTTCAATTCCGTTAGTTCCACTACTAGAAAGATGCATCTATTTCCTACCCCCACCCCCTCTAGCCGGTTACCCCCATCGCCGAAAACTTGCCATCCCCTTTTGCCCTACGATCGACAAATACTACCAGAACACCAATCCTCACATTTCGTCCTGGTAAGAGCACGAAGAACCGACCACTAGGAGTTGGCAGCCAAGCTCTTCCTCTCTCTAAATGAAAAACAAGAAGAAACAGAAGACAATGTTGGTGAGTGGTGATGTTTCACAAGTGATACGTAGTCATCTCAGAAGATAAGAAGATGAAGAGAATGACGACAATCAGTGGTGGTGGTGGTGATCTGATTGTCAAGACTCGATCAAAACAATTTAAATAATTGGTCTTAACTACTTTTATTGTGTAAGGGTAAGTAAGGTCGTCTTCACAGGAAATATGTGGAAAATGTTTAACGAATACGACTTGATTAACTAAAAGACGCAAACTTTATAATTAAAAATTGAAACTTTGAATGGATTACTTAGGCAAAAATGCATAAAGCAAGAAACTTTAAAACAAATTAGATTGAATAACAAAAAAAATCACTTTCGGGTTTCCAATTCTTCAAGACCAACCAATTGGTAATTCTAAATTAGGGTTTGTAAAAAACAATACTTAACATCTCAACTTTTTATTAAAGTGATAACAAAAGAACAATCTTTTAAGACTCGTTCATTCACAATGTTACCAATTCACTTATATCACGTTGCCTACTTTTTTAATGAGTTCACGATGCAAGGAGACCGAAAAACTGATAATCAAGCAAACAACTTTATTCATAAGTAACTTGTTTAAATCAATCAAAACATAATGTTGCATTCAATAGATAAATATTTAATACAAAAACCTAACCAATCATACCAATCGTCTCACTTTACAAGAATCGTACTCCCGAAAGCGATCAAGAGAACCTAGCCACGCATCATCTTCGTTCAATCTTCAATCTTGATTTGAAGAATGTTTGTGGATGATTTGGGGAGCCTTAAAACATCAAAAATCACCTAAAGTTCGTCACTTTTCGTCTCCAAAAAGTTCTAGATCGAATTAGGGTTGTTTTGGCTTAAATAAACTTGCACTTTCAGTTTTTGCATATCTTCACTTCTCGGGCTCTGATTTCCATCTCGCTTCTTCCATACTCTTTATGTTTCACCAAACTTAGTTCTGGTTTCTCATTTTGCATCTTTTCATCCAAAGTAAGCTTCATTTAGCTCCAATCACCTATAATCCAAAACACAAACAACTTGAACTTGTTTCACCATAATCATGATGTAAAATCAAGCATTTAGATCAATTAAACACCAGATTATTGACATGTGATCATATACCTACACTTAACCTTTTGTTTGTCCACAAATAAACTTATTTGCACACTTCTCCCTAATTAAGCACACATGCCACATTATCATTACCTTAATCAAGTAAGATCCTAAGACATGCTTAGTTTTCAACTTCATGATGTAATATTCACAACCTAATCATTCAATACTATTTGCATTTGAAATCTTTGGTTGACATATACTCACCTTTTGCTTTGAACATTCATGCTTTCACATTTCTCACAATAAACACTCCTCTCGGTTTATTTTGTGAATTAGTGATGATATACTAGTGTTTATGGAGCTCTCAAACCACGAATGCACATACTAATCATAAGCTTGTATATTAATCAAATCGCCATCAATTGATACAATATAATACAAAAATCAAGAGGTCTTTCTTGAGTGGTAATGGTAGGCTAGGGTTTAAGGTGGGATTACGGAGAATGAAATCCAACTTAAACACAATAGATGCGTCATGTATCACTCTTATTCTTCTGCTTGCACAACTTGTACATTTTTATACTATTTTTTGTTGCTGCATATTTGGTTATTTTGACATCATATTTAGCTTTTTTTCTATTTTTTCTCAAGGATAAGCTTACTATGATTGAACTGCTATTGACATGACTCTTCCAAATATGTTATGGATTGGACTTCATCCCCTAAGGTTCCATTAAAAGGCTAAAGCGTTTGGGTTTATTGTTTTGCCTTGAAATGACAAGTTGACGATCAAAATATTATTTAATTACATTTTTAATAGATTTAATTAAATTTATATTCATACTTTTTCCTTTATAAATTGAGCTATCTAGAAATACAATTGTAGTGTTCAAAGGTTTACAAAAATGTCAAGACGATTTCAACATGTCCCATGTTAATTCAATAAATATTGACTTATAAATTATTTTGAGTGACATATGTTACGTAACGCATGTGGTGATCTGTTGCGTAATTAGTTTCGGAGAAAAAAACCGTTGTAATGCGCGGTGTTCAATTCTAGTTATTACTTATTATTAAACCTGATATTATTTTGTAAATAACTATTATAATTACTTTAAATATTATTATTATTGTTGTTGTTGTTGTTATTATTATTATTGTTGTTGTTATTATTAAATTCAATGAATTCATATGGATTAAGGAAATTAAATTAAAATCCATCATAATATTACTATTCTAAACCTATAGATGTCTTAAGGTCAAGATAAAATTATTTTTTTTGACATCTTAAAATACTTATAAATAGTATAGATAATATAGATATTCATTATTGTTTTCTATATCTTATGTATAATGAATTGACTCGCGTGATGCGTAGGTGTTATTAAGTCTACTTTTTGACCGACTTTAAATAGTGATTATATTATTATTATTATTATTATTATTATATTATTATTATTATTATTATTATTATTATTATTATTACTACTACTACTACTATTACTACTACTACTACTATTACTACTACTATTACTATGTAAATATTTGGTAAATAGTATTTAGTTAATAATATAATATTTAATTTAAATAGTAATAATATAAATGAAAAATATAAATATAATGTTGATTTAATTTATTATAAATAAAGTAATACTTAATATAGTAAATTTAATAATTTACATTAACTCATGTATTAATTAAAATAAATTTATTGAACAAGGACAATTTAAAAACACTTACATAAAATCGTTGTATCATATGTTTAAATAGTTGTTCTAGACGTCTTATAAAAAATTACCAATCTACCTATGAATTTTGTATTATATGATAGTAGAGATTAAAAGTTCAAAGTATATGATAATATCTATAAAGTAAACCGCCTTTGACAAAACATGAAATAAAAAGATATTTGATGTAGAATATTGGATCTATTGATCTCCAAATTTTTGTATATCTTTTTCATTGATGTAAATGGTTTATTTATATACAGTAATTAGATAAACATGAAATATAAATTATTGATAGATATGAGAGAATATAAGAATATATATATGATAATATAACACTCCCCCTCGGATATATATTATTTTTCATTATACACACCATTAACAACATACTTTAGGATGTGTTAACTTGGTACTTCAGGACCAATGAAATAATTAATGCTACTAGATTAGTTATGTTGCCTCGTTAAAACCTTATTAAGAAAACCTAGTGTGACAACTTAATCAAGGAGAAAAGAGTACAACGTGTATAATGTTTTCCCATAATTTAATTAAGATATATTAATATGTGAAGCCTAATCTTTTGTGATAAATGCTTGAAGCTGCTTCTAGGTAGAGATTTTGTAAATAGGTCAGCTAGATTTTTACTTGAGTTGATTTTACGAACATCGATTTCCCTTTCTTTTTGCAAGTCATGTGTCAAAAAAAACTTTGCCGAGATATGCTTCATTCTGTCACCCTTGATATAACCTTCTTTGATTTGAGCTATGCAAGCAACATTTTCTTCGTAAATAATAATTGGTTCATTCTTGATTTCTTCTAAACCACATGCTTCTTGTATGTGATTCATCATTGATCTCAACCATATGCATTCTCGACCGACATCATATAGTGCTACCAACTCGACATGATTTGATGATGTTGCTATAAGTGTTTGCTTTGTCGACCTTTAAAAAATTGTTGTCCCACCACACGTGAATACATAACCTATCTGTGATCGTGCCTTATGTGGATTTGATAGATATCCAGCATCAGCATAACCAATAAGTTAGTACTTTTTGTCTTTTGGGTAGAAGAGTGTCCCGCAAATATACTAGAATACATGCTTTATTCCATTCCAGTGTCTACATGTTGGGTTCGAATTGTATCTCTCTAGCACATGTACAGGAAAAGCAATATCGGGTCTTGTGTTATTCGCTAGGTACATAAGTGCACCAATCTCATTTAAGTATGGCAATTTTGGACCAAGTACTTCTCCACCCTCTTCGTTAGGACAATAAGGATCTTTATGTGCTTCTAGTGATCAAACAACCATGGGTATGCTAAATGGATGGGCTTTGTCCATATTAAAATGTACTAACATCTTCTCAATGTAGTTTGATTGGTGGATAAATGTACCATTACACATATACTCGAACTATAGGCCGAGACATAATTTTGTTGTGCCCGGGTCTTTCATTTCAAATTCTCTCTTTAACATTTCAGCTGTTTTTCCAATCTCTTGAGGAGGTCCGATGATGTTTATGTCATTAACATAAACTGCTATTATTGTGAATTCTGAAAGTGATCTTTTTATAAAGACACATGGGATGATTACATTAGACATGTATCCCTCCTTTTTGAGATATTCACTGAGTCGATTGTACCACATACGACCAGATTATTTAAGACCATATGAAGATCTCTTGTGTTTTATAGAACATATAACTCAAGGTGTAGATTTTAATGCTTTAGGAAATTTTAATCCTTTTAGGAGTTTCATGCAGATGTCATTTTCAAAGTATCTGTATAAATATGCAATGACATCCATAAGTCTCATTTGAAGTCCTTCAGAGATTGTAAGGCTAATTAGAAATGTAAGGGTTATCGCATCCACTACTAGGGAATACGTTTCCTCATAATCAACTCCTAGGATTTGGGAAAACCCTTGTGCTACAAGGCAGGCCTTATATCGTACAATCTTGTTCTTTTCATTTTGTTTTATTGAAAATACCCATTTATAACCAACTGGTTTGATGTCTATGTGTGTCCAAACTACAGGTCCGAAAACATTTCGCTTTTCGAGCGAATCTAATTCAGCCTTTATGGCGTCTTGCCATTTTGGCCAATTTTTTTTGTGCATGCACTCTTCAAGAGTTTTAGGTACGTGATTTTCATTTATTACATCTGTTGCTCTAGCATATACAAATATATCATCAACACGTGTTTATATCTGGTTCCATATTGTACTATTTTGTACATAATTTATAGAGATCTCATATTCATTCGGTACCGGTGTTTCTTCTGGAATTTCATTGTCCTCTAGAATCGTATCAGTCTCTTTGGGATATTTACCTCTCCTAGGGCTCCATGTATAACCTTTTCAAAGTTTTCACCAACTGCGTTATCATGCTCTTTTCGTTTTTATGGGTTCTTATCTTTGGAAATGATTGGTCTCTTACGCTTTCTTTGTACAGTAATCACTTCTGGGATTACATTAATTCACGCAGGTGTATTTGATGCTGGTATTTATGACTTAGTCACTCTATTTGTATCTATAAATGCATTTGATTGCTATTCTTTGCAAATGTATTATCTTTTGGACTTTAGATTCACATTGAGCGGTTCGAGGGTCGAAGTTTGATAGTGAAGATGCATTCCATGTTATTTCTTGTGTTACCAGTCTTTCTTTATTTTTATCTCCCCCTAAGACCGGGAATATTGTTTCATTAAATTAACAGTCAACAAACCGTGTTGTACACATGTCTCCCGTTAGTGGTTCTAAATACTTAATAATAGACTGGGAGTTAAAAACAATATATATACCTAGTTTTCTTTGAGGTCCCATTTTGGTACGTTGTGGTGGCGGTATTGGTACATAGACCGCACACTCGAATATTTTAAGGTGGGACAGACTTGGTTCTCTTTCGGAGACCAGTTGTAATAGGGAGTATTCGTGATCAGCAATTGGTCTTAATCTGATCAGTGCAGCAACATGTAGGATAGCATGCCCCTATGTAGTAGATGGTAATCTACATCGCATTAGAAGCGGTTTAGTGATTAACTGTAATCGTTTAGTTAAGGATTCGACTAAACCGTTTTGTGTGTGAACATGAACTACTAAATGTTCAACATTTATCCCGATCGACATACAATAGTCGTGAAATGTTTGGGATGTGAACTCTCCTGCATTATCCATTCGGATACTTTTAATTTGATATTTTGGGAAATTGGCTCTTAATTGTATAATTTGGGCTACCAGCCAGGCAAATGCTACATTTCAAGTAGCTAAAAGACTCATGTGTGACCATCGTGAGAATGCATCAATTAAAACCAAGAAATAGTAGAATGGGCCACACGAAGGGTGTATGGGCCCAGATATGTCCCCTTGGATTCTTTCTAAGAATGAAGGGTTTTCTTGTAGTAGTTTTGTTTATAAGGGCCGAGTAATGAGTTTGCCAAGAGAGAATGCTACAAATGATAATTCTTGTGGTAGCAAAACCTCTAGGTTTTTGAGAGGATGTCCATTTGCAGTTTAATTATACGCCTCATCATTGTGCTACCGGGGTGACCTAGTCGGTCATGCCATATGGTGAATGTGTTTTTATCTGGTTACCAACCATATATGACTCAGTAGGATTAACATTTGTAACATATAATCTAGTGGATAAATCTTTTAGTTTTTCGACAACGATATCATGGCCATTATTGTTTGAGATAATTCGTAGATATTCGGTATTGTTTTCGATGTGGTTTTAATGTGGAAACCGTTTTGTCTAATATCTTTAAAACTAAATAAATTCCGTCTTGATTTACTAGAGTATAATGCATGATTGATTATCAGTTGGGTACCCGAAGATAAGATATGCATTCTCTTCTGAAGCCTTCAATAAGGTTAATGACACCAGAAATAGTACCCATAGATATTTCTGTAAGAGATAATTCAGAGAATTTTTTTTATGTTTGAGAATAATGTTGGTACTACCACTATCAACCAAACATTTATCATCAATAATAGCTTTGTTTTGAGCTTGTAGCATGTTTCTAATGAGAAACCGAATCCTACTGCTTTATGAATCTTGTGGTTGCAATGGTGAGCAAGATGTTGATAACGTGACGTAGAATATTGGATCCATTGATCTCCAAATTTCTGTATTTTTCTCATTGATGTAATGATTTATTTATAAACAATAATTAGATAAACATGAAATATAAATTACTAATAGATATGAGAGAATATAGAAATATATATCCGATAATATAACATTACAATATATAATAAACTTAACTATCTTTTTAAGATGGGCCTGAGCCGGATGGCACTAAAAAGGACAGACTAATTACTGCAGGCCCAAAACATAGATGTTCACTGAATTAAATGGACTAACAAAAACTGAAAAAAAATAAAAGATAAAATTAAGAAATAGAAATTTGAAAATATAACGATCAAGATTAATAAAGATGTCAAGTTTGTAAAAATAATAGGTTAGTAGTAGTGTACTACACAGTTGATGAAGAAAAACATATATCCAACTTGTTATATACCAGGTTAGTGTGACTAATCGGTTAATTTGGATCGCGTATGCGGGTTCTCAAACGGGTTACGAGAATTGTTACTATTGTTTAGGTTATTTTGTAGCTCAACCCACGTTCCAAACTTCATCACCATACAGTTTCTTTTAATTTGTGGTGTGTTTAAGGCTGATTAATTTAGCGTGCTTTCTTTAGTTGTACATGAAGCTATTAGAGTGGTACCTAATTGGTTTAATTCTTTTTCATTAGAACGTGGGTAGATGTAGATCCTATATGTAAGACTTTTCTTCATGAATGAAAAAGGCATTGAGTTTAGGATTAAGTATTATGTGTTTATTTCTCTAGTTAGCATGTGAGTTAAATCGATAGTCTATGCTAGCTTAATTGATTCACATTGGGTGGTGTTCTTATACCCGATTTACTAACTGTAGTGGTGTATATATATCTCCAGTTAGATATCGTTTGTTTGTGTGGTGTATTCGTATCACAAACGAGCCGTAGATCTATCTATTCTTTTTACCGTTACAGTTGAGCCAATGTTGTGCGGGCCAACTCCTTTCAATAGGTGTCAAACAATTTTGCAAAAAATAATAATTTACTTTACACAGGAAAAGAATTACAATGGAAAGTTTATGTTTTGTTTAAAAGAACTTATAATTTTAATTCACCTAATTTTTAAATTTCTTTAAAAGTATCTATTCTGTTAAAGCAAAGTCTTTATGTAACACATGACTATTTCAAGCATGTAGGTGACATCGTAATCTTGATGTCACCTGGTATTGTCTATGTGTCAACATCACAATAAATTACAATTATGGTGAAAATCTTGACTTCAAAAAGGTTTTTTAATTAATTCTCAATTATTGCATACTAATCAAGATAATTTCTTTATATATATACACTAGGCTAAAGACTCATGTAACACACGGGTTCAATCCAAAAAATATTATTGTTTAAAAAGGTTTGTAAGTTATAATGTTATTAAAATACTTTGTATATCGACTTTTATGTATAATTTTTAACATTAGCTACATTTAATATTAGTAGGTTTTCTATATTAATATTTATACCGTTATACGTCTAAATAGTGTACAATATGAAATGAAATGAACTTATAAATAACAACCGTAAGTACTTAACAAATTAAATTGAACATGAAAAACAATCTTTCAAATTCATAAAATCCAAAGTCTTATTTGTATACAACATTTGATGTTTTGTTGGTGATTTTTCCATCATAATATTAATGATTTTAATCTCTATCTACTTTTAACTCGATATAATACAACATAGAGTTGACCATAGTCACTGTGTA
Organism: Flaveria trinervia; assembly: GCA_025506515.1. NCBI lineage: Eukaryota > Viridiplantae > Streptophyta > Magnoliopsida > Asterales > Asteraceae > Flaveria > Flaveria trinervia. The sequence continues at coordinate 1,429,762 of CM046452.1, forward strand.
AAAACAAACCAACTTTAAATAGTGATTGTCCTTGGTTATTGTTTATTATCATTACAAAACACACTGCTAACGAAACTATCTTCTTTGAAATTAAAAAAAAAATCATTTTATCTGAAGATGTCAAAGTCAACCGTGGAATAAAAGTGTGATTTTCAATATTACTTTCAGATACATCAAAACAATTTGCACATATCAAATGAATTTCAACAAATATCTATACTAATTATAAACACAATAACTTTAATGTCACGTGACATTTTCTTAAGTATCTATTTTTTCAATTGCCGCATATATATATATATATATATGTTCTAAGTGTTAGTATAGGTTCATTTGATTAAAAGTCAATTTCTGATATAAGAGATATTTAAAGAAATTTAGAAATTTAATCTTAAATTGAAGCTATTTTTTTTAAAAAATTAAATAATACCTGATAAAAAAATTTCTTCTTTCTTCAAAGAATTTTTCAGCAAAAACTATAGAAATCATCTATGATAGATCATGGGGTCATAAAACTAAGATGGGTGAGAATCATTTTAAAATTAGATATGATTTTATTTCACAAAAAATATACCCGTGAATTCCTTTAAATTGGAGATGAGTCGATGAAAAAAGCCCGTAACTTTTGTTAAAACTCTAATATAAATAGAGTATTTAATGGAAACACACAATCAAGGAATCGATTTTATAGATGAAGAAAATCATAGATAATTTCTATAGTTTTTGTTGATGAATTATTTGAAGAAAGAATAAATATCGGGTATGATTTAATTTCTAAAAAAATGTATGCTCTAATTTAAGGTTACATCTTCAAAATTTTCATAAATATCTCTTGTGTTCGAATGTGACTTTTAGTCAAATATCAAGACTAACACCAAGAACGAATACATATTTAGGCGGAAATTGAAAAAAAGTAAAGGATTAAGAGAATGCTACGTGACACTAAAGTTATTGTTTTATTAATAAGTATATATTTTATTAAATATAGTTTAATAGGACTTAATTTTGTCAAAATATAATTTAATTTGTAGTTAAGCATTGTTGAAACTAAAATACTTTAAAAAAAATATATAAAGAGGTTTATGAATATTTATAAGTAATAAAATCTTTTTTTCTTTTTATAGTATATATATTACTAAATTATGTTTGTTATATATGATAATTTTACTTTACAGAGACATATTAAGTTGAACGGTTAGTGAAAGCTTATGATTATATATAATATATAGGAAATGTTAATGTAAAAAGTGTTTTTACGTCAAAGTGTACGAAGTTATCATGCAAGAATGCAAATTGCAGGCGTAAAAAGTAATCATGTAGAGATGGAGTTATCACGCAAATATAAAATTATAACTTCCACGAGAATGCAATTTGTATTACGTAATTATTACTTTATTCTCACGTTATTATTATTATTATTCCTGCGTGATAATCTCACCTTAAAAGTTCTTACACTTCGTATAAAAAAGATAATTTATATGGTAACCAACCCATATAAATTATATTACAAAACGGCAAACCATAAGATTTTAGATTTGTATTACTAGGGTTTTGTTGTGGAGCTTGAGGTTTTCTGAATAAGATGAGATGTCTTGGGTACATCATAAGTTTTGTGATTGTATTTCATATTTAACAAAAACAATGAAAATATAATGGTAATTTGCAATAATTATGTACAATACCATTGAGAAGACACCATAACCACCATATTATTTTATGCAATAATTAAGTTTTTATATAACAAAAATACTTTTAATTTGATCAATCACCCAAAGATTTAAATGCAATAAAATATCAAAATCTCTATAATGAAGTTCAACAACCAATTTTTAATTTTTTGGAAAAGATTCAACTAAAAAATCTTGTAGACGTAAAAAGTATAAGAATAATTGAAATGTTTACACATGTCTTTTAATCAAAATTTGGTTGGGGACAAAATTGATAATGTTTCTACTAGGGGTGTTTAAATTCGGATATCCGAAAATTTTAGATAATGGATTTCACTATCCGAATCTGAATCTGAAATTTCAGATTCGGATTCGGATTCACATTCGATTAGTGATTTAGAGAATTTTTGGATATTTCTGATTCCGAAATATCCAAAAAATTTATAAAAGTTTAAAAATATCATATATTAATTAAATATTTTAAATATTTTTAGTTATTTCGGATATTTTTAATAAAAACTTTGGATATCCAAAAAATTCAATAAAAACTATTATATTTTTATTAAAATTTAAAAAATTTTATACAAACTTTTTATTCAGATATCTGAATTTTAGAATTTCGGATATTTTGGATTCGGTTTCAGTTTCAGATATTTTTGAACACTCCTAGTTTCCACTTCACAAGTTTCACATTTTTTTAAACGTTTATAAATTTCACATGAGATATAATATTAGAAAAATAATAAAAAATAGTATTTACTGTAACTTTAAATGCGTATGGCGTTGATATTATAAAACCATTGTTTTTTTAATTTTTATTTAACTCATTGTGAATTTCGTCAAATGATTGTGTAATCTTTAGAATTGACGAGTATTACACAATTATTTGATGAAAAATACACAATGAACTTGAAACATGAAAATGTTATATTTTTTATTATTGTATTATATGAAAATCATTATTTCTAAGAACGCAATGCAAAAAATAATTGTCAACATTAGACATAACAAGTAACATAATAACAAGCACTAGAATTAATGATTAGCAATAAACACAATGAGTTGCTTGACGAGTATTACACAATAACCTAATCAGGATCACATAATGAATTGAAAAACGAAAAAAATACATTTTTAACATTGTGTTATTTGAAAATCAAAATTTTAAAAAACACAATGCATAACACAATAGTTAACATTAAACATAATGTGTAATACAATGATCGACACTAAAATTAATGATTATCAATAAACACAATAAACTATTTGATGAGTGTTATATAATAACCTTATCAGAATTATACAATCATCTAACTAGTATTACACAACAACTAGAAAACAAAAAAAAACATTTTTAAGCATCATTTTATTTTAAAACTCATCATTTTAAAAGTCGTAATGTTATATGTTATCAACCATTGGTAAAACAAGAAATAAGAAATATTTATGAAATTATAAATTAAGAAATATTTGGTACGTCTTAATATATTATTAGAACTGGAAAATCTATATTATAGATATTTAGTTGTTTAATTTATTACTTAAAATCATTAAGTTTAGATTTCACCAAAATATCATGTGCCATTTTTAAACATTTAATTATCATGTAGTACATGTTAATAAAAGAATGGTAAATTGTTAAAAGTAGTTGATATCAAAATTTAAACTAACTTTATTGTAACACCCTCAAAATCCACGTGCGGAGTTTTACCGCGAGACGTGTGAACAAACCAGGATCACAATCAATAGTTACTCAGAACGACTCTATATGCCATAATTAAAATAAAATCAACCAAAGTATAAACTTTAAACTGTGCGGAAGCGTTTTGTAAAACAACCCAAAGAAATAAAAATGTATAGTATGGCAAAACATGCGCCAACCCAAAAGAGTAAACATTAACCATTAAAACAATAAAGATGTCTTGAAGACCGAGTCTTAGAATGCAAGTGAAACCATGTAGTGCTCCTATGGCAAGCAAGCTAATAACCTGAGAATAGCATACTAAAATGTCAACACAATGGTTGGTGAGTTCAAGAGTGATATTCAAACATAAGTAGTTTAATAATAGAGATATAGAAGTAGTGCATTGTAATAAATAGCTAGTCCATTAACAATAAATATTAACTCATAGTGATTTTGCAATTGAAGCTGACTGTGTTACATTGTTGCCTCCTGTCACGACTTAACAGGTCGTGACAATGTTCAATAGGACAAATTGCACCCGGTTGACCTCGAGTCACATAGGTGGGGCTCGTCAGACCCAGTATTACTACCCAAATTTCCCCGCTATTCAATATTAACAATTCGAAAGTGTGAGGACTTTTCCATGATATCAACACTATATTAATATTATACATAACTTGAATATATAAAGCATTTATTGTTTACCAGTATGCTATCTCCCCCAAAAGAGATTAAGTAAAGAGTGGGACATGAAATCACCTGATATGCGTAATAGCTACTTAGAGTTTTACTTGACAGATAGAGTGGACAGACAACCTTCAGAGGTTACCTAGATCATATAAGTACATGAGTACGTGTGAACAGAGAACATGTGAAACCCTAAGTACACTACAACCAAGGACTCTAGGTTCAGAAAAACAGACACGTTTGACCTAGTTGATCCGTTTGACCTGTTGGTGACTTTATGTGTTGTAAACCATTCAAGCAATCATACACATATATCATACATGGTTAACATTCAAATGGATCATATGTATGCCATATTATCCAGATGTATCACTTAGATCATCATACAACCAAGTATCATAGAAGTCATGCGAATGTAGAACATTAACATGTCCACTAGTTATAACATAACTAACATGCCACACAAAGATCAAGTCACGCACCACGTGCCATGTGAAGCCACTCACGACTTCACATCCTAAACCCTGCCAATCCTACTAAGTAGGGGCCTCAGATTCGCATGCGTGTATGATGATCACATTCACATTCATTAACCATGTTTATTGCATTCAACATACACCACAACAATAAATTTCCAGTCCCAAACATGATGTCCTAACTACTAACCAACATCAACGTCATACATGATCATCAAAGTCCAAACATCACCCATGATTATCCAAGCATCCCATACAACTAATTTAACATGTTCTTTCACATTAGAATTCATCCATGAACATACTAACATGCTCCTAACATCCCAAACATGTTCAAACTATCATCCTTCAAACTTTGGGCAAATAAAGTTTCCCTTTTGGGAAAGTACATTCCAACATCTATCAAACATTCAATGTATTCATGAATTCATTACAATTATACCATCTCAAACTCATAACAACATCTAGATATGATTAACAATACCTAGTCATCATAATCTATTAATCATCATGAACAAAAGTTTCCACTTTTGGCAAGATATGAACAATAACATTCATTCTAAGATTTCTAGTATTCATATCAACAATCTAGCATCTAATTATCATCATGAACACATCAACAACATCAATCTATCATTAGATCATCATGTCATGGAAATAAAGTTACTATTATTAGTAACCTATGAACATCTACAACAATTCATCAATTCTTTGCAAGATCAATGTATCCTAGCATTCATACAACCTACTAATCGTCATACATTCATCAAACAATCATCAATCATACATAATCTTATCAATTTCGAATTAGGGTTTGCCTAGAATCAAAGTTCATGATCAATCCATTAAAAACATACAATTCTTGCATAATCAACGTTAAACAACATGTATTCAATCCAACTAACATACTAACATCATCATACAACATCAATTTCGACCACATGAAGATCCATAAACGAATTAGGGTTCGGACCTAACAATAAATCCATAAAAAACACCAAAACTAACCTTAATTCTTGCCAAGAAACACGATTTTGATGTTGTTAACTTGTTTTATGGCTTCAAACCGAATCAAAATCGCAAGGATTTGCTTGTTCTTGGCTGATTTCGAAGTGGAGAGGGAGAGAGGGTGAATGTCGCGGTTGATTTGGGGTGGGGGCTAGGGTTTGGGTTGTTTTGTTTAATTTAATTTGCATAATTACCATTTAAACCCTTGTGTTTTGGTATTTTATAAAAACTAGACTTTAAACACTTTGTAAAGTGTTTTTAACTTAATAATATAAAGATATAAACTAATGATAATCATTATATATTTTATCTTTATAAAAACACAAGACATATGAATAAATAGGCACGTTTCCACGTTACGCGATTAATTTCTGTTGATACATGTATGTCCCTAGATCATGATATGAAATGTAATAGATCTTGTTTAGCTGATTCGGATGTAATTTGATATGATAAATGAAATGATATTGATTGTTAGTGATTTGTAATGTCTAATATTTCATTAATGAGTCGATATTGAATTGGTTAATTAGGTTAGTGATTGTTTGAATGGTTACACATAATGTTATTAATTAATACATTCAAACTTAACATAATGAAGTTCTCATGCGAATGGCCCATGCGAATGAACTACACGCATGAATAACTTCATTCGATTGACTCAGTCGCACGACTGAACCAGGAGACTGGATCAGTCGTATGATTAACACATAAGATTGGCTCAGTCGCACGACTGAACACTCAGTCGTGCGGATGGATCAACCGCATGGTTCAATCGCACGACTGAACCATACTTATGGTCCAGTCGCCCGAATGAACAATACTAACCTATAAATACAATCCAATTCGTGAAAAAAAAGGGGATTCATTCTATTACGACTCCAGACGTACCCTAGCCGTCCAGAAGCCTCCCAATTCGTTCTCCAAGTTCATAGAACACATTAGATCGATTCCCAATCGATTTCTAACGTTAGTTTCAATTCTTTATTGATTCTTCGTGTGTTCTCACTGATTGGATCGCCAATCAAATAGGATTCCGCACTATTTGATCTGGTTTACACGCTAATCACTAGGTATTTCGTTCGAATATCAGGTCCTAACAATTGGTATCAGAGCCTTGGCTGTTGATTGCGTGTCATTCAATCAAGATTGATAAAAAGTTTGTGTTTTTGCACTAAAAACGCAATCTTTTGTGTCAAAAATGATCTTGGACTTTCCCTGCTCATCAAAGTTTGGTTTCTACGGACTTAGGCGATTAGACCTTGCGAAATTTCGAATTTTTACGGCTAAAACACGTTTAACCTAGAATTTTTGCAAAACAGCAGCTTCAGTCGCACGAGTGAGCCATTCGCACGACTGGACCTCATTCGCATTGCTCAGACGCACGATTGGACCTAGTCGCATCTCCATTCGTACGATTGAACCATTCATTCGTAGTGTTCATACGCATCAGCTTCATTCGCACGACTGGAGCGATCGCTTAGCTCAGCCACACGATTGAACCAATCGCACAGTTCATTCGCACGAATAGCCCAGTCCCATCCTTCAGTCACACCAGTTGACAGTTTGTTTTAGTAGAGTTAAAGTTATTCGCCATGGAAGATCAAATGTCAACATTTACTGCTGGGAAGGACTCTAGGATCCAGAACCTGCTGTTACTTGAGAGTGAGGTGGGTAATCATAATAAACCACCAAAGCTCTTAACATTAGATGAGTTTCCCCACTGGAAACAACGTTTTGAGATCTACCTCAATGGAGTGGATCCGAATCTGTGGGAAGCTTCGAGATTGGGTATAGTACGCCGGTGGGAGCCGATGGAGTAAAGCTAACCTTAGGAGGGATGACAGATGCACAGAAAGTTAAATATAATGCAGAGAAGAGGGTTTATGCATTGATTACACAGTCTATCCCTAAAGACATTTTCCACCAGTACTCAAAGAATAAGCAGTCCAAGAAACTATGGGATGAGCTGGAAAAGAGGTACGACGGGAAATGAGAGTTTGACGATGTTATAGATAGATTCTACCATCTGATGAGTGAACTGCATACACATGGGGTGGCTACTACCATGGAAGAGAAAGTTACTAACTTTGCAGACGGATTGCCGAAAAAGTGGGCTTCATTCGTGTCTAACCTGAGACAGAATGGAATGCTGGCAAAGCTGGATATAAATGACTTCATTCTAAAGCTGCGAGAAGAAGCACTTAGGATGAAGTACAGAGCTCAGAAGTCTTCGTATACTCAGAATCCAGCTTTGTACAATGCCACGTCTCAAGGTAAGACATCTAGAACACCTCTCCAGACTGCATTTGTGTCTAGCTCATCGGGTCCTTCACATGCTTCTCCTTCAGGATCAGACACGTCAGGGTCTTCTTGTACCCATCTTATTGGATCTGAAGCAAATGCTACTAGACTAAAGACCGAGAACCTCGGTAATGTGACTGTAGAAGTAGCTCAAGAACACATGGATCTTTTGGCTGTAGTGGTTCATTCTTATGATGGACTTGTTGCTGGGAAGATTGGAAACTGCCATCTGGCAGACGAGGACTACGAGCAGGTGGATGAAATGGAGCTTGAGAGAATGGACATAATGTGGGCCTTAGCTAGTGCTGTTCGGAGGGCGAAGAAGTTTGTGAAAAAGACCGGACAGAACTTGGTAGCTACTAAGGATACCACATTTGGCTTTGACAAGAGCAAAGTGACCTGCTTTAATTGTGGAGAGAAGGGGCATTTCAAGAGAGAATGTGCTAAGCCAAAGAAGATGGGTAACGGGAACCCATTCTCGTCCTTCACTCGTCAAGACAAGCAAGCTACTAGTTCTACTTCATCAAGCAAGGATCCAAAAGCCTTGACTGCTCATGATGATGAAGGACAGGACTGGAGCTTTAAGTTTGTCTCTCTAGGGGAATCAAACATTGCAAGTGTAGAAGACATTGACGATGATTCCGCAAGTGAAGGAGATCTAGCAGTTGAGATGGCGATGTCAAATATTGATGAGACAACTGCAACCGAGGTCAGCTACAAGCCTAAAGAGGAGACTACCACAGCAAAGACAGAAAAGACAGAATCACCAGAACCAAAGATATCTGATGCTGCGTTGATGGCTAACTCTTCTGAACCAACTCAGGGTGTTCACTACAGTGCTGAAACCAACACGTGGATTGTAGACAGCGGAGCATCCAGGCACATGACAGGAAACAGGGATCTTTTATCAAACGTAAAGCAAATAAAAGGAGGGCATGTTTCGTTTGCGAAAAACAAGGGAGGCTATATCACAGCTCAGAGAGAAGTTGGAAATCAGAAAGTTAAGTTTGATAGGGTGAACTACGTCCAGCAGCTTCAAAACAACTTATTTTCTATTTCCCAAATCTGTGATAAGGGATTTAAAGTCATCTTCGACAACAAGAAGTGTTACATGCTCAAGAAAGATTACGTGATCCCAGAAGACCAAGTTTTGATGACTGCTTCAAGATATAAAGACCTTTATGTTTTGGATCTGTCAATAGCTGCTACAACGGATCATGAGGTTTAGTGTTTTCTATCTAAAGCTACTGAGAAAGACTCCATCTCCTGGCATAGGAGAATGGGTCACATCAATCAACGGAAGATGAATCACTTGATCCAGAAGGATCTTGTGAGAGGAGTTAACGTCAAGAATTTCCAACTTCCTGATTTTTGCGTAGCTTGCAAGAAAGGCAAAAAGACGAAGAAGTCTTATAAGGAAAAGAAAGTTCATCTAATAGAACTTCCTCTTGACCTTCTTCACATAGATCTGTTTGGCCCAGTAAGTACAAAGAGCATTGCAGGCGACTTGTACTGTTTTGTGGTTACTGATGACTACTCAATATTCTCTTGGGTAATGTTTCTAAAGTACAAATCAGAAACATTTGAGTCATTCAAGGAGTTAGTGACCACACTGGAATCTCTCTACAAGCTAAAGGTGAGACAAGTTCGCTCAGACAACGGAACTGAATTCAAGAATCAGTGGATGGCGGATTACTGCAAGGAAAAAGGAATTGTGCATCAATTCACTTCTGCATACACGCCTCAGATGAATGGTGTTGCTGAGAGAAAGAACAGAAGCTTGATAGAAACAGCATGGACAATGCTGGCAGACTCAAAACTGCCTATCCAATTCTGGAATGAGGCAGTGGCTAATGCGTGTTATACGCTGAATCGAGTTCTAATAGTCAAGCGCCATGGAAAGACATGTTATGAGTACTACAACGACGTAAACCGAATCTAGAGTATCTCGAACCATTTGGCGCGCCGTGTACACTCCTGAAGAAAACACTAGAAGGTAATTCAGCGAGAAGGCGGATGAAGGAATCTTTCTAGGATACAACATACCGAACAAGAGGGTTTGCAACAACTCAACGGGTCTAGTAGAAGTATGGTGTAATGTTGACGTTCAGAGATATACCACACCACCTACTGGCAAAGGACCCGCCTACTTTTTCGACTATGATGGATTCTTCAAGTCCTTCAACATCCCTCTCTCTTCTCGGATGACGAGTTAGCTACACGATGATGGATGATATCTTGAATACACCAACATCTAGCTCACAGGGAGAATCATCTACTCAGTCAGGGGGAGTAGTCGACGACAGTGACTCCTCCTCTGAAGATGAAGCTGAAGAAGATGACCAGAACAGTCAGGAGGAACAGGCTCCAGTTCCTGAAAGTCCACAAGCAACTACCAGTGATGCACCTTCGACTTCGGAGCCTCAAACTCCAACTACCTCAGATGCAGAACCAAATGTTCATAATCTTGGCTCCGAGGTAGCTGTTCCTACTACTCCAGGATCACGTCTAAACGTCTATCATCCTTTGGACAATGTCATTGGGGATGTCAGATCAGGAGTACAAACCCGAAATCAGCTGTACTCAGCTGATTATGCCTCTGTTATGGAAAAGGGTTACATTCATGATGGTGCTTATTGGTGTTTTGTCTCGCAGTTTGAGCCAAATAGTAAGTGATGCATTAAACGATGAGGCATGGGTGAGTGCCATGCAAGAAGAACTTCTTCAATTCAAGAAGTTAGGAGTATGGACTCTGGTTGATAGACCTAAAGGTGCTAAGGTCATTGGCACCAAATGGGTCTTGAAATGCAAGAAGGATGACCAAGGGGTCATTATCAGGAACAAGGCTCGATTGGTGGTTCAAGGATTTCGCCAAGTCGAGGGAATTGACTACAATGAAGTGTTTGCACCTGTGGCAAGGATGGAAGCCATTCGCATCTTCCTTGCCTATGCATCGTACATGAAGATTAAAGTCTACCAATTAGATGTGAAGAGTGCATTCCTTCATGGGGAAATTCAAGAGACAGTGTATGTCAGTCAACCTGAGGGATTTGAAGATCCTTATCATCGGGATAGAGTTTACAAACTCGACAAGGCTTTATACGTGCTTCATCAAGCTCCTAGGGCCTGGTATGAGAAACTCTCAACTCATCTTATAAAACACGGCTTTCGCATGTGAGTTATTGACTGCACACTGTTCATCAAAGAAAAAGATGGAGACCTACTGCTAGTACAAATCTATGTTGATGACATAATCTTCGGTTCAAAGAATGAAGAATTATGCAAAGAGTTTGAAGCAGTTATGAAGAAAGAATTTGAGATGAGTGTTATGGGGGAGATGAAGTTCTTTCTCGGGTTACAGGTGGATCAGAATCCAAATGGGATATTTCTACATCAGACCAAGTATGTAGGAGACATTCTCAGTCGTTTTGACATGGAGAATGCTTCTGCTGCTGGGACTCCACTTGCTACGAATCATGATATAGCACCTGATGACAATGGAGATCTTGTAGATGCCACAATGTACCGAGGAATGATTAGATCCCTCATGTATCTCACTGCCTCAAGACCTGATATCATGTATGCTATATGTTTATGTTCTAGATATCAGGCTAAGCCTAAGGTCAACCATCTGATCGGGGTCAAAAGGATATTTCATTATCTGAAGGGTACACCCACACTTGGGTTGTGGTATCCTTATGATGATGACTTTGAGCTCACGGCGTATAGTGACTCGGATTACGGGGGCTGCAAGATGAATTACAAGTCTACATCAGCAGGGTGTCAATTCTTTGGGAGAAGATTAGTTACCTGGCCGTGTAAGAAGCAGACATCGGTTGCATTGTCAACCTGTGAAGCCGAATACGTTGCTGCTGCAAGTTGCTATTCACAAATCATCTGGATTCAACAGCAAATGCGGGATTACGGTTTAAAGTTTTCTTCTACTCCTATTTTGGTTGATAACTCTGCTGCAATTGCAGTAACTAAAAATCCGGTACAACATCCAAAGACAAACACATCGGTATTAAATACCATTTCATAAGAGACTGTTTTGAAAAGAACTTAATAGATGTGGTAAAAATTAATACTGATTTTCAACGCGCTGACCTCTATACTAAAGCCTTTGATAAACCACGTTTTCAATATTTGCTAGAGGTCAATGGCGTTAAAAAGAAAAGTGATGTTATTTCTGATGATGATCATGTGTAGTCCGATGTAGTTTAGTTAATTTTTTTATTTTATTTTATTTTATTTGTTTATTTTAGTCTGTTTAAATTAAACTCATGTTATTTTGCTGTTTATTAAAATCCTAAAATAATTAAGCCAGTTTTGATTTTAGTATTTTAGGGGGAGAATAAGTCAGCAAGCAACATTAATAAAAAGAAAAAAAAATGAGGGAGAAGGAGTGGAAAGCTGATATAAGGTAGATCGTATCTGTGATACCGATTCAAACCCTTTGGAATATGATAGTACACAGGAACAAATCAAAAGGGACTTGAAAAAAAATTTAATTTAGAAAAGATGCAAAAATTCAAAGTATAAGTCTGTGTAGTCTAAGCAATATAAAAGGGAAGATAATAGAAAAACTGGTAACTCTTAAGGTAACACAACGAGAGTAGACCTAGAGGTTGCTAGATCACAATTGATATGTCGGTAGATTCAACATAATAGATGATTAGACTGACTGGTGATCTCAAGATCAAACTAAGTTGTTCAATTGACTGTGAGCTTCCATCTATCACTGGTTAACAGAATCAACAATATTCCAATAAGGGGTAATGAACATGTAAACGCCACAAATGTGTGCGGATGACCAATAATAGAGCAAAGCACGAAAAAAAATGAAAGAAAAATGCTATCAAGCTAATTACTTATGTTGTTGGTGCATTTTGTGCAAAATAAAATTAAGCTGCTCTAACAAGGAGATAGGTTGTGTGCCTCTCTGCTGTGCGATGGCACTGACCTGAGGATAAGCATAACCTAGATATTCTAGAATTCATTGTTGTTTGCCGCCTCTCTGTTGTGCGATGGCACTGATCTGAGGATTGGCTTCTCTTTGAAAGCTCTAAGAATAGTCTCTTCTTGTAAAAATACCCGTAGAACGCTCAAAAGCTCCTGAGGAATGTTGATTACCATATAAGTGTGGATCCACAAATGTTAGTTGAAATAATTAAGCTAAATCTATCACCAGTCTGTGTCAAAAGTCTATGTATAGATTTAAGAGTACAAACATATTGACAATCATTGTGGCTGCAATTCTTGAAAGTTCAAATCAATGTGGCAATCTAATAGTTCCAGTATGATTTCCTAAAAGTTGCTAACGACTCTGGATGAAAACCAAGAATTGAGCATCAAAGGGTTTTGATAACAAGTCCCAAATGATTTGACTTGCCTGTATGATTCCAAATTTGATTGGTCCAGGTGTGGTCAAAAAAATTGAAGCTGCCTAGTCTGGAACCAAATCCGGTAGAAGTCTATCTTAGGATTTATCTCTCACAAAAGTCAAAAACAAGTTTTATTTTTGTATTTAGGTTAAATTTCTAGTTAGTTAGCCATTTTAGTTTGTTTGTTCGTCGGACTATATCATGAAAATCAGTAAGGGATCAACTCACTAACAGGGTCATGTCTGAGATAACCACATGTGTTTTCAAAGTTTAAAAGGGTCACGTCTGAGGTGACTAAATTGTGTAAAAGGTTCACGTCTGAGGTGATCAAAAGTTTTTCAAGTTAAATGATCATGTCTGAGATGATCAAATGCTCATAATGTTAATTTCAACAGGTAAAAAGGGTTTAAGTGCTAAATGTTCATAAGTGTAAACCATTCGCACGACTGGATCATAAGTATGGACCAACCATGCGAATGGATCCCATTCGCACGACTGGACATGAGATTGAGACATTCACCCGAATGGCTTATCAGAATGATCCATTCGACCGAATGAAAGGGTGCGAATGAGTCAGTCGACCGACTGAGACCTCAGTCGGTTAACTGAGGGTGCGAATGAAAGGGTACGAATGAGTCAGTCGACCGACTAAGACTCAGTCGGCCAACTGAATGCGATTGACTGGGCCAATCGCATGACTGAGCCTCAGTCGCCCGAATGAACTGAGCGAATGAGGCCAGTAGGCCGATTGAACTCAGCTTCAATATTTAAAGGGCCATAGTCGATCGCATTCCACTCATCACCCTCAATCGCTCCTAAATCGCACCAAGTACCGTTACTCTGCCAAAATTTCTCTAGACCTTGTTTTCACATTGCTGTTGATCTTCTGACGTTCGTTGACTTATATACAGGTAGATGGCATTGATATCGCACCGAAAATAGAAGGAATGGAACCCAAATTTGTGATATTCGAGTGAAACAAGAACCGGACTGAAAAATGCCATAATAACCAACCTAAACTATGCAAAATGTTAAAATTAAGTTTAATAGGTTATTAGTGTCTAAATGGCGAGTCTATTGAACCGGTAACCCATGTTAAATAACTTGTTTTGGTCAAGATTCGAACAGCAGGCGACTGAACAGTAGGACAGGCGACTGGTCATCCAGATGAACTCTAATCGCACGATTGAAACTTGCGATTGGATCAATCGGCCGAATGAACCATGCGAATGAGCTCAGTCGGCCGACTGAACCAATCGCAGACTCAGTCAGCAGAGTGAACTCAGTCGCATGTCTCATTCACCCGAATGAGCTCAGTCGCATGAAAGAACAACTGACTGACTTCAGTCGCATGATTCATTCGCACGAATGAAACAGAATGAATTTAAACATTACACTTAGAACTGAATTTTGATGTATTATGTACTAATGGTTCTGTGTCTTGTGTTTCAGGAAAATAGCTGATAGATGGTCCATTAATCCAAAGCACAACATATGTGCTCACTTGGATCATACTACTCGGAACGGGGCCGAGTTCACAGAGATTATAGCTTTCCTTAGACGTTCCCGGATACATAAGGCTATATCTACACCTTGCACGCCCTACAGGTCATTACACCAGGCATTCTGGGAGAATGCCTCAGTTGATCGCTCTCGTGAGCCGTACAGTATACGGAGCTCATTCTGGGTCATGATATCGAGGTTACTGCTGCTGATATCCAGAGAGTTCTTGAGTTTGGGGACGATTCGAATCACCCCACCAGATTACATCCACTGACTGTGAGAGGCTGCTTCCTCAGGATCAAGTACGCTGGGGACATAAACTCGGGTGTGCTCAACAATAGCAACCTGTGCCCCCAGTACAAGTACTTGGCGCATGTGATCCTAAAGTGCATTGCTTCGAGGAGGGGTGGGTTCGATGATCTATCAGACCAGATTCAGAATGCCTATGTGGCACTGGTGCTGAACCACCCTTTCAGCTTTTCGAGTATGATTTTCTCTTATTGGTGGAGAACCTGGAGGCAAAGGGGAAGGAAGGATTTTGTATGTACCCCAGGTTTCTACAGCTGATCTTCAACGAGAAGCTGCCACTTCTTCCAAGGAGAGTCATGATGCAGTTGCTTTGGAGATTATGGATGACACGACCTTGGGTCGGATGAGAGTGTATAGGGGCAAGCAAGTGAAGCCCCAGGTGAAGAGGTTGATTGGCCATTTGGCCAACGAGAGATATGTGGCGCCGGGGAGACGCAAATGGCGTCATGATGACAGTGATTCTGATGACGAGAGGCTACTGCTCCCAGAGCATGACTCTGATGATGACGACAGTGGGGACGCTGGGGATGATATGCCTACTCCACCGAGAGGCTCAGTTTCTGATGTTATACCTCCAGTGTCCGCCCCAGCTGGAGACATAGCCGAGTCTGCTAGTTTCCATCAGGATTTTGTTCCTGGTGAGGAGGAAGAGGAGTCGGAAGAGGAGCCTTGACACGTACTGTGGGAAGCAAGTTGTTCCCACAGAACATGGGCTAAGGGCGGTTGGTGAACGCCCAAGAGACTCAGGAGAGACAGCCACTGATCCGAGTTATGCACAAGAGTCAGCTAGCAGGGTTGTAGGGGGAGCATCCACCTTAACGGGAACGAGGAGGAAAAGGATGGCTCAGCCCCATGGTCAGAAGAAGAAGAAAAGACGACTCACCTTCGTTACCACCACAGCCACCACATCTGCCACCACCACTACCACTTCCACAGCCACACCATCCACCACCACAGCCACCACAGCTACTACCACCACCACCACACCTCCCACCACTGTACATATTCCATCTACCACCATATCTTTCACTCCCACATCACCTCCACTATTTCATAGACCCATCTTCACTACAACCACCACCACCACCCACCAAGCTGGACCCTCAGCCCATCCATCTCATACTTATGGATCACCTTTACCTCCAATTAGGGTAGAGGAACAACTATCTGCACTCAACAAGATGGTGATGCGCCTATTAGCTGCAGATGAGGAGAAGGCGGCTCAGATCCGCCAGCTTGCTGATCTTACTGCTGCTCAGTCTCACCAGATAGAAGAGCAGGCTCGAGTGATAAAGGAGCAGGCCCAATAGATGGCTGCTCAGATCCATGAGATAGCCCAACTCCAATCACATAGTGTCACATCAAACATGAAGATAGAGGAGTTGGAGGAGGCGAAGAAGACGATCATGTTAAAGCTAAAGGGATCTAAGGAGGAGCCCTTGAAGATCAAAGAGGGAGACGGAGATGATGAAGATGATGATGAGGATGAGACAGAGGAGGATGAGGGGACAGAAAAAGAAAGGACAGAGGAGAAGGATGATGATGATGATACAACAGGAGGAGATGCAGCTGCATCGGCCTCTGCTTCGGGTCAAGAAAGGAGGTCTAAGAAAATCAAGACCAACCAGCTTCTTCCTCTGCTCCACCAAGTGACGAGACGATGATACAGGACAAAAGTAAAGATTAGATGTTTATGTATTTAGTTACTTTTGTATTTGAATCATGTATTAAAACCTATGTATTCAATGTTTAAATTAAGTTTAATGCATTTCTGTTTTGATTAATTACTAATAGTTGATATGTTGAATGTGTAAATCAAACAGATCCAAATTACCAAAGGGATGAGTTTGATGTTGCTCCCCTTCAGCAGGTCAAGACTCAGCTAACAATGATTCTTGATCTGCAAGGGATCGTAAGGAGATCGGTGAGTTATACCCCTGAAGAAGGGGAAATAATTCACAACCTATCAAACGAGCAACTCGCAGAGATCTTCAAGCTCAATCCAGATGAGATAGTGAAGGATGCTCCGACATGCGACTCGACCAGTGACGAAGAGCTCAACGATGTTGATGAAATCGAGATTGAAGATGTCACTGCCAAGCACTACCCTCAGTACGCTGACAATGAGGGAAATATGGTCCCCAATCTGGGTGAATCCCTCGTCAGCGATATTTTTGAGGAGTTAGACAAAATGGAGCAAGAGTCGGAGAAAGTAGAGGAAACGGACCAAGCCTCAAATGATGATGTCGATATCCGAAAGGCTGAGTGGGCTGCGTGTTTTGAAGAAGTTAGAGCCCAACGCGCTGCACCGAAACAGGATGCCTACACCAAACTCTACAGAGTCAAGAAACATCATAAGGTGACTGGCAGGATCATAGCGTGGGCGTATTTTGAGGATCTTAACGTATATGCAGTTAAGAGGGAAAAGGGCATAGAGTACTTCAGATTCCCACATGATCTGAAGACTCTACCAGGTTTTGAGCTCAACCAGCTGACCAAACTAAAGCTTTTGTATGATGACCCGAGGAAGATGTCAGGCTGGTTCGAGGCTGCCCTAAAGAAGGAGTACCACACCAGGTGGGTTAACTTCAGACCCCAACAGCCTACAAGGTATATCAGAAGGTCTGAGGTTGATGCCATTACTGGAAAGCCGAAGATAGTGTTGAAGTGGAGTCCTCCACGCACAATGTCAATAATCCCACTCAGGGAAATGCCATAGGACTTCACTCCACACTTTAAGTGGTGGTACTACGATTGGAGAACAGCTGAAGCGGTCATAGTCCTAAACAAAGAGGGCCAAATGGATACGATCAGGGTATTCGACCCATAGTGGCTTACCAACTTGTCAGCAAATGATGTCTACACGCTATACAAGTGGCCACTGTTCTATGATATGCAAGATATTGTACAAGCCCTCCAGTTCCAAAATGTCATAAGACTCTGCTTCGCGTTTGAGATTCATGCGGGAGTCACAAAAGAGGACAAGTACAAGAAATATGAGGAGGTGATGCAGAAAACAAGACATTAGAGAGATCTAGGTCCAAGGGGGAGTTTGTTGATACATGTATGTCCCTAGATCATGATATGAAATGTAATAGATCTTGTTTATCTGATTCGGATGTAATTTGATATGATAAATGAATGATATTGATTATTTGTGATTTGTAATATCTAATATTTCATTAATGAGTCGATATTGAATTGGTTAATTAGGTTAGTGATTGTTTGAATGGTTACACATAATGTTTATTAATTAATACATTCAAACTTAATATAATGAAGTTCTCATGCGAATGGCCCATGCGAATGAACTACACGCATGAATAACTTCATTCGATTGACTCAGTCGCACGACTGAACCAGGAGACTGGATCAGTCGTATGATTGACACATAAGATTGGCTCAGTCGCACGACTGAACACTCAGTCGTGCGGATGGATCAACCGCATGGTTCAATCGCACGACTGAACCATACTTATTGTCCAGTCACCCAAATGAACAATACTAACCTATAAATACAATCCAATTCGTGAAAAAAAGGGGATTCATTTTATTACGACTCCAGACGTACCCTAGCTGTCCAGAAGCCTCCCAATTCGTTCTCCAAGTTCATAGAACACATTAGATCGATTCCCAATCGATTTCTAACGTTAGTTTCAATTCCTTATTGATTCTTCGTGTGTTCTCACTGATTGGATCACCAATCAAATAGGATTCCGCACTATTTGATCTGGTTTACACGCTAATCACTAGGTATTTCGTTCGAATATCAGGTCCTAACAATTTCCTAATTAACATTTAAAACATGCAAACATATAAACATAATACCATAATCACATAATCAATTAGATTATCAATAATGTAACATTATTAATTATTATTAGGTCACCAACGTTAAACGACAACTAGTGTGTGCTTACGATACGTGTATGCAAGACTAACGGAGTTTGATAACAGAAATTTACCGGATGTCACATTATCCCCATGTTGAAAGAATTTTTGTCCCGAAAATTACGTTACATGGTGAGAGTGTTCCATCACTGGTCTACTGCATTGGCACACAGAAATCGAAATCTAGTGAGTTTTGGATGAGTTGTCACATCATCCCCATGTTGAAAGAAATTTCATCCTGAAATTTAAATCAATACCTTCGTCTGCTGGCAACGTCTTTTCGAATAGTTGAGGGTACTTAAACTTCATTTGATCTTCTTGTTCCCATGTGAATTCCGGTCCACGTCGCGAATTCCAACGGATTTTGACAATGGGTATCTTGCTTTGCTTAAGTGTTTTCACCTCACGGTCCATCACCTCGACTGGTTCTTCAATAAAACGAAATTGTTCATCCACTTGAACTTCTTCTAGTGGTACGACCATTGTTTCATCAGTTATACACTTCTTTAGGTTTGACACGTGAAATACATCATGGATTCCATTTAGCGAATCAGGTAGGGCTAGACGATAGGCCACTGGACCTATTCTTTCCACTATTTCAATTGGTCTAACGTACCTAGGATTTAGTTTCCCTCGCTTACCAAACCGAATTACGCCTTTTGATGGTGAGACTTTCAACAAAACCTTGTCACCAACTTGAAACTCTAAAATTTTTCGTCTCTTATCAGCATAACTCTTTTGTCTGTCTCTCGCTGTAGCCATACGGTTTCGTATCGGGACCTGCTAGCTGACTATTACCAATTTCTATCCAGCAAACCGGTGATCTACATTTTCTCCCATACAACGCCTCAAAAGGTGCTGCCTGTATGCTAGTATGATAACTGTTGTTATAAGAAAACTCCACGAATGGCAGGTGAATTTCCTAGTTATTCCCGAAGTCAATCACACAAGCACGTAACATATCCTCCAACTTCTGTATGGTACGCTCACTCTGGCCATCCGTCTGTGGGTGATATGCAGTCCTCATATCCAATCGTGTACCTAAAGATTTCTGCAACAATTGCCAGAAATGTGACGTCAAACGAGCGTCGCGGTCGGAAATAATTGAAATCGGTACACCGTGTCTCGAAACGATCTCTTTAAGGTACAGTAGAGTCAATTTCTCCATCTTATCCATTTCCGTAATTGCAAGGAAGTGAGTAGACTTTGTCAATCGATCCATAATAACCCATATCGTGTCACAACCAACATTAGTCCGGGGTAACTTAGTAATAAAATCCATGGAGATCTGTTCCCATTTCCACATTGGTATCTCAGGTTGTTGTAACAGTCCGGATGGTTTTTGATATTCCACTTTTACTTTCGAGCAGGTCAAACACTTGCTCACATACGTAGCTACATCCGCTTTCATGTTAGGCCACCTGTAGTGCGCCTTTAGGTCATGATACATTTTTTCGGATCCAGGATGTATAGAATACTTAGATTTGTGTGCCTCGCTCATAACTAAATCTCTTAGATTTCCATAAACAGGCACCCAAAGTCTATCCAAGAAATACCAAATTCTATCCTCTTTCACCACCAGCTATTTATCCATTCCCCTTAATGACTCAGAACCAACATTTTCTGCTTTTAAGGCTTCTATTTGTGCCTCCTTAACTTGTTCGGGCAGTTGGGTACTGATAGTAAGCTGTAAAGCTCGCACCCGTCTGGGTTTAGCTGTTTCCTTCCTACTTAAGGCATCAGCAACTATGTTCGCCTTTCCCGGATGGTACTTAATAGCGCAATCATAGTCGTTTAGTAGTTCCACCCAACGTCGTTGCCTCATATTCAACTCTTTTTGCTCGAAGATATGTTGAAGACTCTTGTGATCGGTGTAGATAGTGCACTTGGTACCGTACAAGTAATGTCTCCAGATCTTTAAGGCAAAAACCACTGCACCCAATTCTAAGTCATGGGTGGTGTAGTTCTTCTCATGAACCTTTAGCTGTCTTGAGGCATAAGCTATCACCTTTTCTCGTTGCATCAAGACATAACCCAATCCTTGAATGGATGCATCACAATACACCACGAAGTCATCTGTTCCCTCTGGTAGTGCTAATATCGGGGCAGTACAGAGTTTTTGTTTTAACAATTGAAAAGTTGATTCTTGGCTCTCACTCCATTTGTATGTCGTTCCTTTGTGAGTCAAGACGTGAGAGGTTGTGCGATCTTAGAAAATCCTTCTATGAATCGTTGGTAATTGTTAGGATCTGGTATTTGACCAAACACCAACTGATTAACGTGTTAAACCAAACCAAATAGTGCGGAATCCTATTTGATTGGCGATCCAATCAGTGAGAACGCACGTAGACATAATAATGTATTGAATCTAACGTCAAGAATCGATTAGGAATCGATCTACATCGTTCTATGAACTTGGAGTACGAACTTAGAGGCTTCTGGATGGCTAGGGTACGTCTGGAGTCGAAGTGGATTCAATGCTTACGTTTTTCCATGAATTAGATGGCATTTATAGGTTAGGGTTGCTCATTCGGGCGACTGAACCATTAGCATGGTTCATTCGTGCGATCGAGCCATGCAGTTGATCCATTCGCACAACTGAGTATTCAGTCGTGCGACTGAGTCAGACGCATGAAGTTGTTCAGGCGTATGAACTATTTAGGCACATGGACACTCAGTCGCATGGCCATTCGGATGCATGACCACTGTTGGGGCGCATGGTCCAGTCGGACGCATGAGTACTTCACTTCACCAAGTTTGAATGTATTCAATATTATAATATTATGCATAACACTTCAAACAATCACAAACCTATATAATCAAGTCAATATGCGTTAAACAACTCATTAATGAAATATTAAACATTATAGACACAACCAAACATTTTGTATTTCATTAAGTACCCAATAATTACATAAGTGTAAGACATATTACATTCAGATCAGGATCTAGGTACATATATGTATCAACAAACTCCCCCTTGGACCTAGATCTATCTATTGTCTAACATCTTTCATGATTTCCTCAAACTTCTTGTACTTAGCTTCTATGGTTACTCCTGTGTTTATCTCAAAAACAAAACAGAGTCTTATCACTTTCTGGAACTGTAAAGCTTGTACAATATCTTGTGAGTTGTAGAACAGTGGCCACTTGTACAAAGTATAAACATCTTGTGCTGACAAGTTGGTGAGCCACATTGGGTCAAACACCCTTATGGTTTCCATTGTGCCATTCATGTTCAAGACTATTATGGCCTCTCCCATTCTCCAATCGTAGTACCACCATTTGAAATGTGGAGTGAAGTCCTGTGGCATCTCACGTAGTGGGATCTTAGACATTGTACGTGGTGGACTCCACTTCAGTACTACTTTAGGTTTGCCAGTTATGGCATCAACTTCAGATCTTCTGTTGTACCTCGTTGGTTGTTGAGGTTTGAAGTTGACCCATCTGGTGTGATACTCCCTCTTCAGAGCAGCTTCAAACCAGCCTGACATCTTACGAGGGTCAGCATATAGCAAGTTTAACTTTGCTAACTGGTTGAGCTCAAAACCTGGAAGAGTCTTCAGATCGTGTGGAAATCTGAAGTACTCAATTCCCTTCTCACGTTTAACCGCGTAAACGTTGAGGTCTACAAAATGTGCCCACGCTATGATCCTGTCTGCCACCTTTTGATGTTTCTTGACCTTATACAGTTTGGTGTAGACAGTTGACATTGTAGCTCTGCGTTGGGCTCTGATTTCTTCAAAACATGCTGCCCATTCAGCCTTTTTGATGTTGACTTCAGGGTCAGAGGCTTGGGTCTTCTCTTTATCCTTTTCTGACTCTTTCTCCATTTTATCCAGAGTCTTAAAAGTGTCACTAACAGGAGTTTCTCCCAGATTTGGAATGACATTTCCCTCATTGTTAGTGTACTCTGGATAGTGTTGTGCACTGACATCTTCAATCTCGATCTCATCGACATCTTGAAGCTCATCGTCACTCTCCTTTTGCACAGTTGGAGCATCTTTCACAATCTCATCAGGATTGAGTCGGAACATTTCAGCCAGTTGCTCGTCGGTGAGATCATGAATTATTTCTCCTTCTTCTGGAGTGTAATTCACTGATCTCCTGACAATCCCTTGCAGATCAAGAATCATTGTGAGTTGAGTCTTGATCAGTTGGAGAGGAGCAACATCATATTCATCTCTTGGAAATTAAGATCTGCTTGATTTAAAACATGTAACACATCAATCATTTAATCAACAAACAGAACAGTAAACAATAATAATAACCATAAATATTAATTACATTAATTAGATACAATATTCAAATACACATAGTTTAAATAACATAAACAGCTATGAATTACTCTTGTCTTGAATAGCTGGTGTGTCAATAGGATCAACAGAAGATGATGGGGCTCCTTGGTCTTGATTTTTCTTTGTGCGCCTCTCTTGACCTTGAGCTGATGTAGATGCAGGTGTATCTCCTTCTTCTTCATCATCATCATGATCAACATTATCACCTGCATTAGCGTCATCCCCTTGATCATCATAGGCATCATCATCATCATCATCACTGTCATCGTCATCACCATCATCTCCATCTCCTTCTTGGATCTTTAGGGGCTCATCTTTGGATCCATTCAGTCTTAGCATAAGCTTCTTGTTCTGGCCTCCAAATCTTGTATCCTCTGTATTGAGGATGTATGCATCTCTCTCAGCTTAGTAATCTCTTGGCTCTAGGCCTCTATCCTTTGGGCTTGGGATGCATTAAGCTCCGTCAGCTGATTAAGCTGAGAGGCTCGCTGTTCATCCGTCACCAGCAGCTTCAGCACTAACTTGTTAAGGTTAGCCAACTGCTCCTCCAACCCGACAGATGGGTAAGCAGATCCAAAAACAGGTGGGACCTGTGAGGAGGTCCTAACTCCATGGGCTGTGGTGGTGGTAGTGGATGTAGAGAAGATTGGGGTTTGTATCGATGTGGATGGCTATGGATGAGCTATAGTGGTGGTGGATGGGAAGTGTGTATCTGGTGGAGTAGTGTGGAAGTGGTGTATGAGCTGGTGGTAGTGGTGGGTGGAATGGTGGTAGTGGTGGGTGGAATGGTGGTAGTGGTGGTAGTGGATGTAATGGTAGTGGTGGTAGGTGGAATGGTGGTAGCTGTGGTGGTGATAAAGGTGATTCTGTGTTTCTTCCTTTTCAAACCATGGGGCTGAGCCATCCTCTTCTTCCTCGATCCAGTCGAGGAGGATGCTCCCCCTAGAGCACGGCCTGGCAGATCAGGAGTATAAGTAGGATCATCAGTAGTCTCTCCCAATCCGCCGGGGCGTTCACCAACCGCTTGGAGCCCTCGTTCTGTGGGAATGACTTTACTTCCCATAGTCCGAGTAAGTGGCTCCTCATTTGACTCCGCCTCTTCCTCACCAGGCATGAAATCCTGGTGGAACCCAGCAGTCTTCGCTCCATCTCCAGTGGGGGCAGATGCTGGATATGGAATATCAGTAGTGGGACCCATTTGTTGAGTGGGTCCTTCATCTCCAGCATCTCCGCTATCATCATCGGAGTCATCATCAGGGAGCTGTAGCTGCTCTTCTTCAGAGTCACTATCAACGTGATGCCATTTACGCCTAGCCGGCACCACATAGTCTTCCCGGGCCAGATGCCCAAAATAATCTCCTCACAGGGGGCTTTACCTGCTTCCCCTATAAACCTTCATCCTGCCCAAGGTGGTATCGTCCAAACCTCGAGTATCACCGCGTCCTCCTTCTCCTTCGGCAAGGAAGGGAGCTTCTGGTCTATAATCATCTGCATAAAGCAAGGGTACATGCAGAAGCCCTCCTTCCCTTTCCCCTCAATGTTCTCCACCAAGTAGGTGAAGATCATCCTGGAGAAGCTGAACGGATGGTTCAGCACCAGTGCAGCATATGCGTTCTGGATCTGATCGGACAGTTCATCAAAACCTCCTTTCCGAGACGCTAAGCACTTAAGCAGTACGTGCGCAAGGTACTTGAACTGGGGACACAGGTTGCTCTTGTTGAGCACCCCTGCATTGATGTCCCCAGCGTACTTGGCCCGCAGGAAACAGCCTCTGACAGTCAGGGGGTGTAGTCGTGTGGGGCATTCAACATCGTCCCCAAGCTGCAGCACTGTCCTGAGATCATCCTCAGAGATCTCAATGGCCTCTCCAAATATCGAACTACGGATTCGATGAGGCTCTGAGGTTCTATCAACTACAGCACCTTCCCAGAAGGTCTGCTAAATAGAACGGTACGGTGTGCATGGAGTTGAGATTGCGTGAGAGATCCTTGAGCACCTAAGAAACAAGATGATTCCAGCAAAGTCAGGTGCATGTCTGGATGGCTGATCTAGATGAGCACAGATATTGTGCTTGGTGTTCATTGTCCACCGACTCGCCATCTGTTACAAAAAAAGAAATGTTAGTATCCGTTGATTAAGAATATCTGAATCATTTGGACTTGAAAATATTTCCCTTTATATCTATCGTGCGAATGAGACTGTGCGACTGAGATCTAGTCGTGCGAATGAGTAATGCGACTTAGATCTAGTCGTGCGAATTATTCCATGTACGACTGGTCATGCGACTGAGCTCTCCCGTATGTATACTTAGTCGTGTATATCAGTCGTGAGCCTGAACTCACACGCATGATTCAGTCGCGCGACTTAGCTGTTCGCACTACCCAGTCGTGCGACTGAAGTTCATCAGCCTGTCCATTCGCATGACAGACTATTGTTCAATTCAAATTTAATTTTTGACCAATTCTTATGATTAGACGTCGTGTTTTGGTTCATTGGACTCGCAATCATTATACTTAACACCTAATAACATTAATTTCAGTTGATTGCTTGGATTAATTAGGTTATATTGTCAAACAAGGCTCGGTTCTTGGTTTGGACCGAACTTGTCAATGTTGGAGTCAAATTGAATGAAATATGATTGGATTGAACCGCATTGTACCTGTATAGTCAGTGGAAATCGTCAGTGCACAAGAATTAGTGGTATATAATGATCTAATGAAAATTTTGGCAGAGTAACGATAGTTTGTGCGTCTCGGGGCGATTTTGAGGGTGGTGAGTGACCGCGACCAACTATCCCACTATTTATACTAGGGTTTCCTATAGTCGTGCGACTGAGTCTAGTCGCACAAGTTGTTCGTGCGACTGAGTATCAGTCATGCAACTGACACAGTCGGTCACCTTCAATCGTGTGACTAGAGTTGAGTCGTGTGACTTGGTCATTCGCCTCCTCTCACGTGGCCGAATGGCTCATTCGTATCATCCATTCGGTTGTATGGTCCATACGCTTGTCCATTCGGCTATAAAAGGCATGAGTATGATCCATTCGTACGGTTGGTCCATACTCATGGTCCAGTCGTGCGAATGGGTCATACTCTTGAAATTTTTTTGACTTTCTGACCATTTGACATTTAAACCTTTTTAAACTGTTGAATTAACATTATAATTATTTGATCATCTCAGACATGATCATTTTAACTTGAAAAACTTTTGATCTCCTCAGACGTGATCCTTTTAACCGATTAGTCACCTCAGATGTGACCTAATTGTTGTTTGAAAGCACTTGTGGTCACCTCAGACGTGACCTTTTAGATGATAAGGTCCCTTATCAACATCCATGACATAGTCCGATACTAACCTACAGAATTTGACAAACTTTGTACAGAAATAAAAGAAATAATACTGAAAACTTAAACAAACTAAGACATGTTTTTGTGTTTTTTTAGAGTTAATTACTAAGATGTAGTTCTAAGGAATAATTATTCTGAGAGAGCCGCCTCAATCATTTAAACCATACATGGATCACTTTAAGTTGGAATCATACAGGATATTCAAATCATTCAGGACAAGTTATTAAAAATAACTTTGATGCTCTTTCCTTGTTTTTCATCTAGAGTCATTTAGCAAATTTAGGAAATCATACTAGTACTCTTAGGTCCCCACATTGATTTGAACTTTCAAGAATTGTAGCCACAGTGATTGTCAGTATACTTGTCCTCTTAAATCCATACACAGACTTTCAACACAGTTTGGTGATCGTTTTAAGGTTTGTTTATTTCAACAAGCATTTGTGGATCCCACACTCATATGGTAATCAACATTCCTCAGGAGATTTTTGAGCAGTCTTAGGGTAGTGTTCAAGAAGCGACTATTCATAGAATTTTTCAAAGAGAAACCAATCCTCAGTTCAGTGCCATTGCACAGCAGAGAGGCGGCAAACAACAATGAGTTCTAGAATATATAGGTTATGCTTATCCTCAGGTCAGTGCCACCGCACAACAGAGAGGCACATAATCTATCTTCTTGTTTGAGCAATTTTTCTTCTTTAAGCACAAATCTCACTAACAACCTAGGTTGTCAGTTTGATTGTATTTGCATTTTTCATGTGCTTTTGCTCATGCTTTGGTCTTACGCACACTTTTGTGGCGTTTATTTTGCTCGTCACCCCTTATTGGAATCTTGTTGATTGTGTTAACTAGGGATAAGGTGTTACCCACAGCTAGTCAAAAATTTTAGTTTAATCTTGCGATCACCAAAAGGTCTAGTCATCTATTGTGTTGAATCTACCGACATATCAGCTGTGGTCTAGCAAACTCTAGGTCTACTTTCTTTGTGTTATCTTAGTAGTAGCTAGCTTAACTATCATGTTTCCTTTTATATTGCTCAGACTACACAGACTTATACTTGAAGTTTGCATCTTTTTCAATTTTGATATTTTAAAGTCCCAAATGGTTTGTATCTGTGTACTATCATATTCCACACATTAAATCGGTATCACACATACGATCTTATTTAGTATCGGCTTGCCTCTCCTTTTCCCTCGTTTTTTTTCATACCTATTCTCCCCCTAAAATACTAAAACTCTAAGGATTTTCGTTTTAGGATTTTAAGGAGCAAGAAAGGACACTAAGTGTAATTAACAAACTCTCATTTAACAAAACAAGAGAATTATACTTAAATGACACTAAAATTTAAAAGATAAAAGAACCTAGATGCGACGCATCGAACTATACATGGTCATCTTCAGGAATGACCTCACTTTTCTTCTTAACGCCATTGACCTCTAACAGATATAGAAAACGTGGTTTGTCAAAAGCCTTTGTATAGAGGTCAGCGCGTTGAAAATCAGTGTTTATTTTTACCACATCGATTAAATTCTTTTCAAAACAGTCACGTATGAAGTGATATTTGATTCCGATGTGTTTGGTCTTAGGATGTTGGACCGGGTTTTTAGTGACTGCAATCGCAGCAGAGTTATCAACAAATATAGGGGTGGAAGTGAAATGCAAACCGTAATCCCGCATTTGCTGTTGAATCCATATGATTTGGGAACAGCAGCTTGCAGCAGCAACGTATTCGGCTTCACAGGTTGACAAAGCAACCGAGGTCTGCTTCTTACACTGCCAGGTTACTAATCTTCTCCCAAAGAACTGACACCTGCTGATGTAGACTTGTAGTTCATCTTGCAGCCGCTATAATCCGAGTCACTATACGCTGTAAGTTCAAAGTCATCATCATGAGGATACCACAACCCAAGTGTGGGTGTGCCCTTCAGATAATGAAATATCCTTTTGACCCCAATTAGACGGTTCACCTTAGGCTTTGCCTGATATCGTGAGCATAAACATGTAGCATACATGATATCTGGTCTTGAGGCAGTGAGATACATGAGAGATCCAATCCTCCCTCGGTACATAGTGCCATCTACCAGATCACCGTTCTCATCGGGTGCTACATCATGGTTTGTAGCCAGTGGAGTGCCAGCTGTGGAGGCATTCTCCATGTCAAACCAATTGAGAATATCCCTACATACTTGGTCTGATGTAAGATGTAACATCTTGCATTCTTGGGTTAATTAAAGTTAAACTTGTCAAGTTCTTGTATGGGCTAATTATGTCATTTATGAAGCTTATGGGTTGTTATGATTATTTATTTGTTGTCTTTAATCTTTTTCATGGTGCATAATAAAGATGTGGCTAATAATAATAGCAATAATGCTAATAATATTACAAATAATATTTAATGAACATAATAATAATACTAATAATAATAATAATAATAGCTAAGTATATGAGTAATAATGATTATGTTATTAATAGTATGATAATAGTAATAATAATAATAATTTTGCTATCAATAATAATAACTTGTAAGAATTATTAAACTAAAAATGTATAAAATCTTGATTTAAAAGTCAAGGGGGCCTAGTTGTTAATTTAGAAACCTTAAAAAGTTAAGTTTGTGCATAAAATGATAAAGGATAAACCGCAGGGACTAATTGGGTAATTACCTAAAAGATCTAAACCCATTTCCCCCTCCCCCCGTGTTTCCGGCAACCGTCGCCGGCAGAGCTCCGACGACTCTCCGGCCACATTATAAACCTTCGAATTTCAATCGTTTCTTAATCCAAAACCGTTGCAAATCGTTCTAGAACGTGTTTCGAACTTAAATACATCAATTAATTGAGTTAAAACACCGGTTACAAAGCTCAACCGCGAGCCTAACCGAAGCTTTAACTCCATAGCCGTTCGGGCACTTAACCTTAATGATAATCAAATTAATCAACCCTAAACGATCGTCTAACGAATCCTAATCATTCACAACCTTCAATTCACCTGAAACGCACACAAACTTCAACTCGATCATCACTTCCATCGCGATTCTACAACCAATCGAACTTCATCTTCTAGACTTCAAGATCTGAAATTGACAGAGGGTTTTTGCTCACCAAGATCCTTGGAAGCTTTCTATAACGCAGATTTGGTTATTTTTGTCGTTTGCAACTTGAACTGGTCTTACACAGTCGCGACCGTTCTTCGATTGTTCATCATCAATCCGTTTTCAATTCGGGTAATTTAACATACATAAATGCTCGACTCTGTTGGGGAACAAAAGCCCTAACATTAATTTGATTGACAACCTTGATTTAGAGTTCAATTTGAATCCAAATGAATCTAGGGTTCTTGGATTTGGGGTGTTCAATTGATTTAAGTTAAAACATATTGGAACCATTACAAACCGCAGCTGAGAGCCTTGGTTCACTGGTCATGCACACACACTGTAAAGCAGGAGGTCCCCGGTTCGAACCCGGGGAACCTCATGTAATTTTTTTGGCCTTTTTGGCCTTTAAACTAAATACTACAAAAGTTCTAAAAATTTCTAATTTATTTGAATTATTTGAAACTAAATACTCATGTATTTTAAATTATTTGAACATTTTCTGTAAATTGTTTATTTAAAAAGAAATGCTTTTAAATTTCATTAAACATTTTAAAAAGAGATATAAATAGTCCAATTTTATAAAAAGTAGACTTTAGATAATATTTTGTTCACATAAATATTATTTCATCCAATATCTTCAAATATTGTTTTAAATTGAGATTACCAACTTTTATTTAATCATTATATATGTATACAAATTGTTATAAATATTGTATTTTACACATATGATCTTACATAACATGTAGCAAATTTGTTTGAGTTCAATAAATATAATTGATTCCATTTTATTAAACATAATTATTTGACAAGCCCCAAATCCCCAACGAAACCCTAGTTCGCGTTATAATGTTAATCTTACAATTAAACGTTAACCTTGTAAATATATATTTATTTTAGGTGCATTGTGAAGGACCACGTTGAAACGTTGCTTGTTATATTTCTTATTAAACGTCAATTATATACTTATTGATCATGTGAGTATTTCTATACCCCTTTTTATATTTTTACACTTTGGGGTGAAACATGTTACTTTATAAACCTTGCACTTGTAAACACGTTTGATTCTTGTAAACTTATAGCATTTCACCTGTATGTTGTAGTTAGCTGAACTTTGTAGCTACCATGTAATGTCGAATATATGTACAATCATTAACTATTGCTAGCCTAGCGAAGTCATAGATCTATGGGTGAGGCAAGCCTGCTTGGTTGATCCAAGTGCACTTAGCTAATCGTATATACTTTTAAACGTTTTAGACTTGTAAAACTTTGTTAAGGTTTGATTGTGCATTCTGTCTTACATCCCTACTTTACTTTGTTCTCTAATTTACAACATGAATTGCCATCTTTTATATATTTATGTATTACAAACTATGGAAATCTCACCAACATTATTGTTGACCTTTTATTTTTAACATGTTTCAGGAAATACTCAAGCTTGATTTCTACTCTTTGAAGCTTACACATCTAGGAATGGACCTAGATAAATAAATGAAATAAAATGACTTGTTATGTTTATTTTAATTTCTTTGAGACTTATGATTGTAATAGTACAATTGGAACTTATGTTTAATATATATAATTGGGTTATTAATAGCGTTATGTGGCTGTGAACGATCTTAACTCTCACTCCTCGACGTTTCCGCCGTCAACGTTGGGGTGTGACATAAGAAGATTCCATTTGGTGTCTGATCCACCTGTAACCCGAGAAAGAACTTCATCTCCCCCATGGCACTCATCTCAAACTCCGCCTTCATAACTGCTTCGAATTCTTTGCATAATTCTTCGTTCTTTGAACCGAAGATCATGTCATCTACATAGATCTGTACTAGCAGTAAGTCTCCATCTTTTTCTTTGATAAACAGTGTGCAGTTAATGACTCCCCTGTGAAATCCGTGTTTCACAAGATGAGTTAAAAGTTTCTCATACCAATCCCTTGGAGCTTGATGAAGCCCGTAGAGAGCCTTGTCGAGTTTGTAGACTCTATCCCAATGATATGGATCCTCAAATCCCTCGGGTTGACTGACATACACTGTTTCTCTAATCTTCCCATGAAGGAATGCACTCTTCACATCAAGTTGATAAACTTTTATTTTCATATAAGATGCATAGGCAAGAAAGATGCGGATGGCTTCCATCCTTGCCATTGGTGCAAATACTTCATTGTAGTCAATACCTTCAACTTGTCAAAAACCATGAACAACAAGCCGAGCCTTGTTTCTGATAATCACCCCTTGATCATCTTTCTTGCATTTCAAGACCCATTTTGTGCCAATGACTTTAGCACCTTTAGGTCTATCGACTAATGTCCATACACCCAACTTCTTAAACTGAAGAAGTTCTTCTTGCATGGCACTAACCCAAGCCTTATCATTTAGTGCTTCACTGACATACTTTGGTTCAAACTAAGGCATAAAGCAGCGGTATGCACCATCGTGAAGGTATCTTTTTTCCATCACGGAGGCATAATCAGCTGAGTATAGCTGATTTCTAGTCTGAACCCCTGATCTCACATCTCCTATAATGTTATCCAATGGATGATAGACATTTAGACGTGATCTAGGAGTTGTTGGAACAACCACCTCAGAGTCAAGATGATGAGTATTTGGTTCTAGGTCGGAGGCAGTAGGAGTCTGAGGTTCTGATGATTCTGAAGTATCACGTGCTGGTGCTGGTGAACTTGTGTAAGTCGGAACCTACACCACTTGGTTGATCTACTCATTTTCTTCATTGTCTTCATCAGAGGAAGAATCACTCGCATCATCTCCTCCCCCTAAGTTGGTAGTATCATGACTTGTTGAATCTTGAGATGGTGTGTTCAATACATCGTACATCATCTTGTTTGCCAACTTGTATTCTGAAGCAGGAACAGGTATGTGGAAGGTCTTGAAGAGTCCCTTATAGTCGAAGAAGTAGGCAGGCCTTTTCTAGCAGGTGGTGTGATATATCTCTGAACATTAACATTGCACCACACCTCTACTTGACCTGTTGACATGTTGTAAACTCTATTATTCGGTATGTTGTATCCTAGAAAGATCCCTTCATCAACCATCTCATTGAATTTTCTTTCCTGAGTCTTCTTCAGCAGGGTGCACGGAGCGCCAAACGGCTCGAGATATTCCAAGTTAGGTTTACATCGCTGTAATAACTCGTAGCATGTTTTTCCATGGCGTTTAACTACCAGAACTCGATTAAGAGTATAACATGAATTTTCAACTGCTTCATTCCAAAATTGGATAGGTAGTTTCGAGTCTACCAGCATTGTCCGTGCCGTCTCTATCAAGTTGCGGTTCTTTCGTTCAGCAACGCCGTTCATCTGAGGGGTATAGGCTGAGGTAAATTGATGCACAATTCCCTTTTCCTTGCAATATGCCTCCATCCTTTGATTCTTAAACTCGGTTCCGTTGTCTGAGCGCACCTGTCGTACCTTCAGCTTGTATAGGGATTCCAGTGTAGTTACCAATTCCTTGAAGGATTCAAATGTTTTTGATTTGGATTTTAGAAACATTACCCAAGAGAACCTTGAGTAGTCATCAGTAACTACATAGCAATACAAGTCACCAGAGATGCTTCTTGTACTGACTGGACCAAACAGATCCATGTGAAGAAGCTCAAGAGGAAGGTCTATAGAATGAACTTTCTTCTCCTTATGAGACTTCTTCGTCTGTTTACCCTTTTTGCATGCAACAAAGAAATCCGGGATTTGGAAGTTTTTGACATTTACTCCCCTAACAAGATCATTCTGGATCAAGTGATTCATTTTTCTCGGATTTAGGTGACCCATTCTCCTATGCCAGGAGATGGAGTCCTTCTCGGTAGCTTTGGACAAGAGACATTGGACTTCACTATCCGTTGTGGATGCCTTTGATAGATTCAAGACATAAAGATCATTATATCTTGAAGCTGACATAAGGATCTGGTCCTCCGGGATCATGTATTCCTTCTTTAGTACGTAACATTTTTGGTTGTCAAAAATTACTTTGAATCCTTTATCACAGATTTGAGAGACAGAAAGCAGGTTATTTTGTAATTATTGGACAAAGTTTACTTTATCAAACTTAATCTTCTCATTTCTCACTTCTCCTTGGGCTGTGATATACCCACCTTTGTTTTCAGCAAATGAAACATGCCCTCCTTTAATTTGTCTGACATTTAATAAGAGAGCTCTGTTCCCTGTCATGTGCCTGGATGCTCCGCTATCAACAATCCACGTGTTAGTCTCAGAACTATAGCGAACACCCTGCACATTCAATGAAAACATTAGTTCATGTTAGGAACCCAAGCCTTAACCGGCTTGGGTTTCCCTGAGGCACCACATATCACAAACTCAACCCACTGACCCTTTGAGGTTAAGGATTGATCAGAATTCTGTGTGTTCTTATTTTCAGGCACTAAGGAGGTTTTTTCTTTCCATAATCTAGATTTGTGTAAGGCCTGTTTGTGATAAACAGACGACTGGCTGATGGATTAAACTTTGGGTTCACAATCCCTTTTAGGAGGCGTCACTAAGTTCCTCTTAAAAAATCTAGATGTAGATGCAGAAAGTTCAACTTTCTTCCTCGGTGTCTGGTAATAAGGACAGTGAGACGCTATGTGACCATACTGTCCACAATTATAGCAGGATCTACTTTCAACTTTACGGTTTATTTGTTTTGGTGGAGATATACTTGTCACACGGTCAACCTTATTGTGTTTGGACTGAGACACTCCTTTGTTATATGAATGCGTTGGTTTTACAAAATTAATTGCTTTACCTGGTTTTACATCTTTAATCTCCTGTTTCCCTAGACTGTGACATGATACACATGATTGATTAGATTTTATAGTCTTTTTAGGTTCTTGTTTGACTTTGTTTGACCTTGACTTTAAACTAACCCTTTCGAATTCTTTTTCCAGGTTAACACAAGGCATCTTTCCTATTTCCTTTGAAGTGGCCTCCTTTTGTTTAGGGTCGGATTCACTTGATTTACTTATGGAGTCCGGATCATTAACAAGAGGAGTAGACACCACGTGATCCTTGATGGGGTTATTGTTAATTGGTTTACTTTTGGTGTTCATCAAGGTCTCAGGTGGTGGTGGAACCACTTTGTATCCCAGTCCCTCCCCATTATTTCTCTCTCTTACTAAGTGTTGGACAACGTGTGATGAGCTTGTCCAACTATGCAGTTTTTGTTTTAATGAATTGACTTCTACTTCTAAAACTGCTTTTTGCTTCTTAGTGTCCTCAAGAGAGTTCAGATAGTACCTAATGTCATTTGCTTGGTTAAATGCAACTACCTCAGTTTTCCTAAGCTGTTATTTAATAGGTCTATCTTTTCCTTGTAACTGTGCTTGTTTTGTTTCAATACTCTATTTGCTTCTGTGCATAGTTCCAGATCCTTCACTAAGCTATCATTATGATCTAATAGCCTCTCAAATTTTGAATCTATAACTTCTCTAAATTTATTACATTCTAAGAAAGTATGATTATTAAACAGTTGGTCAGTAGTACTTACCTGGGATGTTGAAGAAGAATCAACCATGGGTGCTGGTTCGGTTGTCTCTGGTTCTGGTGATTCAGATGATGATGCAGATTTTCTTCTTCAGGCAGCTAGTTGACCACATTTGCAGTATCTTCAGAATTTGACATTGCGAGCTCTACTGCTATATCTTGTTCACTTGCAGAATCGTCATCAATATCCTCCACACTAGCTATATTGGACTCTCCTGGTGAGATGAACCGAAAGCTCCAGTCCTGTCCTTCATCTTCATTAGCAGTTAAGGCTTTTGGATCCTTACTTGATGAGTCAACATTACTAGCTGTGATCTTGTCTTGACGATTAAATGACGAGAAAGGATTTCCATTACCTGTCTTCTTTGGTTTTATACACTCCCTCTTGAAGTGTCTATTCTCACCGTAGTTGAAACATGTAACCTTTGACTTATCAAACCCAAAGGTTGTGTCTTTTGTTGCAACCAGGTTCTGTCCGGTCTTTTTGACAAACTTTTTAGCTCGTCGGACAGCACTTGCCAGAGCCCACATTATGTCCATACGTTCCAACTCCATTTCATCCACCTGCTCATAATCTTCATCTGCCAAGTGGCAGTTACCTATCTTTCCAGCAATTAATCCATCGTAGGATTGAACCACCGTAGCTAAAAGGTCCATATGTTCTCTGGCCACCTCCACAGTTACATTCCCGAGGTTGTCGGTTTAAGCTTTGCTACATTAGCTTCAGGTATCATATATTGGGTGCTAGAAGACCCTGACATTTCGGATCCTGAAGTTGAGGGTTGTGCTGGAACTCCTGCGCTTGAGATGAAGGCGGTTTGCAGTGGTGCCCCAGATGTCTTGACTGAAGGAGTAGCATTGTAGAGCGCAGGATTCTGATCGTAGTTTGCCTTTTGGCTCGATACTTCATCCTAAGCTCCTCTTCTCTCAGTTTCAGAATGAAGTCACTTATGTCTAACTTCGAGAGCATACCATTATGTCTGAGATTTGAAACAAACGAAGCCCATTTTTCTGGTAATCCATCAGCAAAGTTGGATACCTTATCTTCCATCGAAGTAACCACTCCATGAGTGTACATCTCACTCATCAAGTGGTAGAATCTATCGATCACATCATCAAGGCCTTCTTTTTCCATTGAAGAGAAGTTGTCAAACTCCTTCTTCAAGGCTTTTGCCTTGATAGCCTTCAGAGAGGCATTTCTGTCATACCTCTTCTCCAATGCATCCTAAAGTTTCTTGGCTTGAGTATACTCCGAATACTGATGGAAAATATCCTTCGGAATAGACTGAGTAAGCAAGGCGTAGACTTTCTTCTCAGCGTTGTGTTTTACCTTCTGTGCATCCGACATGCCACTTAGAGTAAGTTTTACTTCGTCAGATCCAACTGGCATGATGTACCCCGACTCTATTGCCTCCCACAAATTTGTATCCACTCCATTTAAGTAGATTTCAAAACGTTGCTTCCATTGTGGGTAGTCGTCTAACGTAATAAGTTTTGGGGGTTTATTGTGAATCCCCACTTCGTTCTCCAACATCAGTAGATTCTGAATACGTGTATCTCTACTTGTTGTGCATGTTGAAAACTGATCCTCCATTTCACTTAACTTTACTATTTAACAAGCTACTGATAAATGTGAATGAAGGTATGCGATTGGGCTTATTCGGGCGATTGAACAAGTGCGGATGGTTTAATCATGCGACTAAACAAATGCGGATGAGTCACTCGTCTGAATAAACTAATGCGGTTGAGCAGTCCGAATGAAGATCTTAGTCGTACGAATGAGGGTACGAATGAGTTCAATCATGCGGTTGAAGAATGCGAATGAACTCAGTCGTGCGATTGAGCCAATCGTGCGACTGAACCTGCTGAAGTTTGATAATTCGTAGGTTAAACTTGTTTTGGCCCTAAAAACTCGAATTTTACAAAACCCTTATAGCCGTATGCCGGAAAAACTACACTTTTCGATCTAGAAAACGTCCAAGACTCCGTCAGTCACAAAAAGATTGCGTTTTTTATGCAAAAACACAATTTTGTATCAAAATGATTGAATCAACACGTAATCAAGAGCCAATTGCTCTGATACCACTTGTTAGGATCTGGTATTTGACCAAACACCAACTGATTAACGTGTTAAACCAAACCAAATAGTGCCGAATCCTATTTGATTGGCGATCCAATTAGTGAGAACGCACGTAGACATAATAATGTATTGAATCTAACATCAAGAATCGATTAGGAATCGATCTACAGCGTTCTATGAACTTGGAGTACGAACTTAGAGGCTTCTGGATGGCTAGGGTACGTCTGGAGTCAATGTGGATTCAATGCTTATGTTTTTCCACGAATTAGATGGTATTTATAGGTTAGGGTTGCTCATTCGGGTGACTGAACCATTAGCATGGTTTATTCGTGCGATCGAGCCATGCGGTTGATCCATTCGCACAACTGAGTATTCAGTCGTGCGACTGAGTCAGACGCATGAAGCTGTTCAGGCGTATGAACTATTTAGGCGCATGGACACTCAGTCGCATGGCCATTCGGACGTATAACCACTGTTGGGGCGCATGGTCCAGTCGGACGCATGAGTACTTCACTTCACCAAGTTTGAATGTATTCAATATTATAATATTATACATAACACTTCAAATAATCACAAACCTATATAATCAAGTCAATATGTGTTAAACAACTCATTAATGAAATATTAAACATTATAGACACAACCAAACATTTTGTATTTCATTAAGTACCCAATAATTACATAAGTGTAAAACATATTACATTCAGATCAGGATCTGGGTACATATATGTATCAACAGTAATATCCTGCTAATCCTAGAAATTGTCTTATCTCGCTTGGCGTTTTGGGTGTAGTCCAATTCTTTATCGCCTCAATTTTGGCAGGATCAACATGTATCCCTTTCTCATTAACAATATGACCTAGAAATTGCACTTCTTGTATCCAAAAGTCACACTTTGAGAATTTGGCATACAACTGCTCATTTTTCAATAGTTCTAAGATCACTCGTAAGTGCTCTTCATGATCCTCCTTGGTCCTAGAATATATCAGTATATCATCGATAAACACAGTGACGAACTGATCAAGATAGGGTTTGCACACGCGGTTCATGAGGTCCATGAACACAGCAGGTGCATTAGTCAACCCAAAGGCATGACCAAGAACTCATAATGACCATAACGAGTACGAAACGCAGTCTTGGAATGTCTTCTTCTCGAACTCTAAGTTGATGATAACTAGATCTTAAGTCAATCTTAAATAATAGCTTGATCCCTGAAGCTGATCAAACAAGTCGTCGATACGAGGTAAAGGGTATCGGTTCTTGACTGTTACTTTGTTTAACTCTCTATAATCGATGCACATCCAAAATGTGCCATCCTTCTTTTTAACAAAAAGAACAGGAGCTCCCCAAGGTCATGTGCTAGGTCAAATAAAGCCCTTATCTAAAAGCTCCTGAAGTTGTGATGACAACTCTTGTAGTTCGTTTGGTGCTAATCGATAAGGTGCCTTAGCAATCGGGGCTGCGCCGGGAGTCAACTCAATTTGGAATTCCACTTGGCAGTGAGGTGGTAATCCAGGAAGATCCTCTGAAAACACCTCTGGAAAGTCACGCACTATGGGAATGTCCTCCATTCTCCTTTCTTCCGTTTGCTTATCAGTTACGAGTGCTAGAATAACCACATGACCCTTTCGTAATAACTTTTGGGCTTTCATGTATGAGATGATGCCTACCACTTCACCACTCCTATCACCTCTGACGGTAAGGATTTTGTCACCAACAGGAATTCAAATGATCTTCTCATGACATATGACCTCCGCTTGCTTGCTAGAGAGCCAATCCATGCCTATCACAACATCAAAACTCCCCAGCGTAACAGGCATAAGATTTATAGCGAAAGTATGACCAACAAGTTCTATCTTACAGTCTTTAAGGATATGTGTTACATGGATCTGTTTATCGTCGGCTAATTCCACGGTGTATTTAGATTCTAAAGCAGAGGGTATATCACTCAAAAGACTACAGAACTTTAAGGACATGAAACTCCTATCGGCTCCGGTATCGAATAGTACCGTAGCAAAACAACCATTAATAGAGAACCTACCAATAACAGTTGTAGGATCATTTAGAGCCTCACCTGAGCCGATGACGAAGGCTCTCCCCTTGGTTCCATCTTTGTTGCCGCCATTACCAGTACCATTGCCACCGTTGTTGTTATTACCGTTGTTGTTGTTGTTGCCATTACCATTTCTCCGTAGTTGTGGGCAGTTTCACCTATAATGCCCTTCTTTCCCATATTCAAAACAACCTTTGGGAGTTTCCTGAGGTTGTTGTGGTCTCCTTACCAGCTCACCACGACAATCCTTAGCAGTGTGTCCAATTTTTCCACAGCGTTGACACTTGAAGTTATCACACCTTCCACATGATGGTAATTACACCGAGTGCACTTTGGATGTCTACCACCATAACCACTGGGTCCTTGATTATTTGCAGCCGTTTGGTTGAAGTTACAGTTATTGTCGAACCTTCGTTGTTGCTGAACTGGCTGTTGTTGCTGTTGAGGTTGAGGTTGACCGCTAGAAGATGATGCTGATGATTTGGTGTTGTTGGCACTATCCCACTTTCTTTTTTGTCGGGCACTATCGCCACAGCGCCCCGTTTGGGTAGACGTCCTTGCTCCACGGCTTGGTCAGTTAGCTTATGAGCTAACTGGATGGCTTGCTGAATTGTGGTTGGATTGGAAGCAGTTACCATACTTTGAATCTCGGGTACTAATCCCCGTATGTAATGATACACCCTCTTATGCACTTCATTCACCATTCCCGGGCACAAAGTTGCTAGTTCATGGGTTCTGGTGGTGTAGGCCTCGATTTCTGAGCCCTGCATCTTCAGTTGCTAGAACTCCATCTCTAGCTTCTGCACTTCATTGTGAGGACAGTACTCCTCAGTCATCATTGTTTTGAACTCATCCCATGGAAGTCCATTCGCCATCGCTTGTCCTAGCATCTGGACTGGCACGTTCCACCAAGACAGAGCAGCACCCTCTAAAGTCCCGGTGGCATATTTCACTGTCATCTTCCATCTCCACTGGTTACTCCTCCTAGGATTCCTCCTCGGGATCCTCATCCTCAGGGTCTGCTGTAGGAACAGGAGCTATAGCAATCTGAAGCGCCGCTAGTTAGGCTTCTAAGATAGCAATCCTATTATCGACTATTGCGTCCCGCAGTTCCCGAGCAGTAACACGTCCTCTAAGTGCTAGGAAGCCGTCTTCCATGTAATGACACCCGTTTAGAGTCTTCTCTTGTTTCTCCTCGAGTTCATCCATTCGGTGTCTTAGTTTGTACACCTCTTGCTGCAGTGTACAAACATCACCCATGATCCACCTGACTCGATGTTGCCCCGTGTCCAGTGCAGCCACCAGTGCAGCAATCAGTTGTTCGTTGGACTGCACCGTCCGTGAAAGTGAAGACATTGGCTGATCGGTTGTTCCTAGTTTTGGGCCTCGGGGTAGGTACGCGCTCCCTATACATCATATGATCAACGAACCTGGGGTAGAAACTCTAGTCTCGTGGGGGGTCACGCTCCATCAGTGCAAAAGGTTGATCCCAATTGATCTCCCTTCGAGGATAAGCTAATCGGGGCCAATCGAATCCATTGTCAGGTACAGGTGCGGGAGGTGGGGATTCAGATCGTGAAGGTGATTCAGGTCACTTACCCGGAGCTCTCGATGACGATGTCATACTGCAGAGAGTGTGACATGTATGCCAATGAGTATACAGTAGATGAGAATACGACACAGGTAACTAACTTACTGTGTGCGGTTATAGTCTAGTGTGTATGCAACCTAGTTCCCTATAACCAATGGCTTTGATACCAATCTGTCACACCCTCAAAATCCACGTGCGGAGTTTTACCGCGAGGCGTGTGAACAAACCAAGATCACAGTCAATAGTTACTCAGAACGACTCTATATGCCATAATTAAAATAAAATCAACCAAAGTATAAACTTTAAACTGTGCGAAAGCGTTTTGTAAAACAACCCAAAGATATAAAAATGTATACTTTGGCAAAACATGCGCCAACCCAAAAGAGTAAACATTAACCATTAAAACAATAAAGATGTCTTGAAGACCGAGTCTTAGAATACAAGTGAAACCATGTAGTGCTCCTATGGCAAGCAAGCTAATGACCTGAGAATAGCATACTAAAATGTCAAAACAATGGTTGGTGAGTTCAAGAGTGATATTCAAACATAAGCAGCTTAATAATAGAGATATAGAAGTAGTGCATTGTAATAGATAGCTAGTCTATTAACAATAAATATTAACTCATAGTGATTTCGCAATTGAAGCTGACTGTGTTACGTTGTTCCCTCCTGTCACGACTTAACAGGTCGTGAAAATGTTCAATAGGACAAATTGCACCCGGTTGACCTCGAGTCACACAGGTGGGGCTCGTCAGACCCAGTAGTACTACCCAAATTTCCCCGCTATTCAATATTAACAATTCGAAAGTGTGAGGACTTTTCCATGATATCAACACAATATTAATATTATACACAACTTGAGTATATAAAGCGTTTATTGTTTACCAGTATGCTATCTCCCCCAAAAGAGATTAAGTAAAGAGTGGGGCATGAACTCACCTGATATGCGTAATAGATACTTAGAGTTTTACTTGACAGACAGAGTGGACAAACAACCTTCAGAGGTTACCTAGATCATATAAGTACATGAGTACGTATGAACAGAGAAACCCTAAGTACACTACAACCAAGGACTCAAGGTTTCAGAAAAACAGACACATTTGACCCAGTTGACCCGTTTGACCCGTTGGTGACTTTATGTGTTGTAAACCATTCAAGCAATCATACACATATATCATACATGGTTAACATTCAAATGGATCATATGTATGCCATATTATCCAGGTGTATCACTTAGATCATCATACAACCAAGTATCATACAAGTCATGTGAATCTAGAACATTAACATGTCCACTAGTTATAACATAACTAACATGCCACACAAAGATCAAGTCACGCACCACATGCCATGTGAAGCCACTCACG
Source organism: Flaveria trinervia (assembly GCA_025506515.1). Lineage (NCBI taxonomy): Eukaryota > Viridiplantae > Streptophyta > Magnoliopsida > Asterales > Asteraceae > Flaveria > Flaveria trinervia. Next base: position 1,471,991 of record CM046452.1, read on the forward strand.
ACTACACATCCTAAACCCTGCCAATCCTACTAAGTAGGGGCCTCAGATTCGCATGCGTGTATGATGATCACATTCATATTCATTAACCATGTTCATTGCATTCAACATACACCACAACAATAATTTCCAGTCCCAAACATGATGTCCTAATTACTAACCAACATCAATGTCATACATGATCATCAAAGTCCAAACATCACCCATGATTATCCAAGCATCCCATACAACTATTTAACATGTTCTTTCATATTAGAATTCATCCATGAACATACTAACATGCTCCTAACATCCCAAACATGTTCAAACTATCATCCTTCAAACTTTGTGCAAATAAAGTTTCCCTTTGGAAAAGTACATTCCAACATCTATCAAACACTCAATGTATTCATGAATTCATTACAATTATACCATCTCAAACTCATAACAACATCTAGACATGATTAACAATACCTAGTCATCATAATCTATTAATCATCATGAACAAAATTTTCCACTTTTGGCAAGATATGAACAACAACATTCATTCTAAGATTTCTAGCATTCATATCAACAATCTAGCATCTAATTATCATCATGAACACATCAATAATATCAATCTATCATTAGATCATCATGTCATGGAAATAAAGTTATTATTATTAGTAACCTATGAACACCTACAACAATTCATCAATTCTTTGCAAGATCAATGTATCCTAGCATTCATACAACCTACTAATCATCAAACAATCATCAATCATACATAATCTTATCAATTTCGAATTAGGGTCTGCCTAGAATCAAAGTTCATGATCAATCCATTAAAAACATACAATTCATGCATAATCAACATTAAACAACATGTATTCAATCCAACTAACATACTAACATCATCATACAACATCAATTTCGACCATATGAAGATCCATAAACGAATTAGGGTTCGGCCCTAACAATAAATCCATAAAAAACACCAAAAATAACCTTAATTCTTGCCAAGGAACACAATGTTGATGTTGTTAACTTGTTTTATGGCTTGAAACCGAATCAAAATCGCAAGGATTTGCTTGTTCTTGGCTGATTTCGAAGTGGAGAGGGAGAGAGGGTGAATGTCGCGGCCGATTTGGGGTGGGGGCTAGGGTTTGGGTTGTTTTGTTTAATTTAATTTGCATAATTACCATTTAAACCCTTGTGTTTTGGTATTTTATAAAAACTAGACTTTAAACTCTTTGTAAAGTGTTTTTAACTTAATAATATAAAGATATAAACTAATGATAATCATTATATATTTTATCTTTATAAAAACACAAGACATACGAATAAATAGGCACGTTTCCAAGTTACGCGATTAATTTCCTAATTAACATTTAAAACATGCAAACATATAAACATAATACCATAATCACATAATCAATTAGATTATCAATAATGTAACATTATTAATTATTATTAGGTCACCAACGTTAACGACAACTAGTGTGTGCTTACGACACGTGTATGCAAGACTAACGGAGTTTGATAACGGAAATTTACCGGATGTCACATTTATAGATGTCAAAATAATGTCCTAATTGTAACGTAAATAAATTTTGTAAGTATGTAATGTTTATCAGAGCCAGTCCTAAGAGTCCTCGAAAAATTATGGGCTCTAAGCAAGTAGAAAGAAGACCCTTATAATATAAAATCAATAACACGTATGTAAAAAATCTATGATACAATAATAATTGTTTTACTAATATATAAAGGCATTGTGACAAAATAATCAATTTACATACTTAAATGAATAGTAAGACACTTGTAAAGTTTTTAAAATAAGTTTAGATTGAATAACTAGTAGTGTACTAAACTAATTAAAATATTAATGAAACCTAAGTTTCAATAGGTCAACATAATTAAATGACTATTGTGTTTTTAAAAGCCTATAGTTGTATTTAAAGAATATATATACATACATATATGATATAGAAAAATTTTAAAAATTTCGAGCCCTTAAGTAGATTGGGCACTGAGCCGTAGCTCACTTCGCCCCTCTCAAGGCCACCCATGATGTTTATGGTAAGTATGAATAATAGTTGACTAGATATTAATAACTTTAAATTTAACTTTAAAATCGATCGACCAATTAATAGAAAATAAACCTTTGTTAGGAACTAATTTTAGTAACCGTGTATTACATGAGTTGGATAAATAAAATATAAAAATATGGATATTTATTAATTATAAAACGATATTATAAAATAATATATAATTATAATTACGTAGAACAAACAATATAGATAATAAAACAATTATATCAAATATTTAAACTTTTGTTTTAAAACCTTTTTTGTTAAAAAGACATGTTTCAAAGTAAACCATTCTAAAATAATATCATTTTTAAAAATTTGCTTATTATAACTCTTAGTTTTAATTAATTTTTAAAAACATTAATTTTAAAATATTTTAGATTCTTTATAAAAGTCTGATGTTTTAAAAAAATGTTTATTTATAAAATATTGTTTCTCTAAAAACAATGATATTATTATTTATTACTTAAAACATTTTCAACAAAAGCTCAACATAAAAAACATACAAAATGATAACCAAACGTGACAATAACATACTTCAATCAAACAAATCGTGAAAACAGTAGAACACAATTCCATAATAGACCTTAATCAAACAATGGTACAGATTTAAACAAAACGTGAAAATTAATTGAAATCACACAACATATCTTGATCGAACAACATGGATTAGGATTAATTGAAGTTTTTAATTCGAAGTGTCTAGTGTCATTAGTCGCATAATGTATTTTTAAGTTAATTTGAATTTTTATTGGCTAATTTGTTTTAGTTTGATGATTAGGGTGTTGAAAAAAACTAAAATACCTTCAACTTTAACGAATGTTTTAATGGTATTAACGGAGCGAATAGAATAGTAGCATTTTGGTAAACTACATAAATTGAACATGACAAAAACACCCACACCATTTTTCCTTCCAAAATATTATTATAGTAATTTAAACACTTAAATTAATTTCTTTCTTATTTAAAAATCAATTTTATTAATTGATACATTCTCTCTCTTCTAGATTTTTAAAATAGGCTATATTTTTTAAAAATATATTTTTATTAAGAAAATTAAAAACCATATATTTTTATTAAAATAAAAAAATAAAATCTTTTTTTATAAAATATGAAATTTGTTAAACACTTAATAAACGGAACGACCTCTAGCGGCCAACGTCAGAGCTAAGGGGAGGCTGACTGAGGTGGCCTTTCTTTCCCTGTGTGATTCGAATGGTTAACCGGTTTCACTATTAAGTGATGATTAACAACTAACTCTGGGGCAAAGGACCAAAAATCTTTGATAGGAGCAAGTGGACAACTTACATTTCTGATAACCCTATTCCTTCACTATTTTGATTTAATTATTGAACTTTTTTAAGTTAAATTTTGAGTAGTTTGATTACAAATTTCCAATTTAAAGCAACCAGTTTAATTGCTTTTGGAGTCAGACTTGTTGAATTGTTTTGTTGTCAACTTAGAGGTTGATTTGAAGCAGATATTGCAAGTTCTATGTATTGATTATTGAAGCTTTTAATAGTTGTTTATCGAAACTCAGAGTCTCATAATGTATCTCCCTTGGCTATTGGTTTTATATTGTAACTTCTATGTTCTCTACTGTGACACCCTACACACATCCCACATCGGCCGTGGACATGAGAGATTTCTGGTTCATAAAGAATGTCTGGCCTTTAACATCAACAACGCGTTTTGGGCGTATTGGCTGTGGATGAGAGGAGAACTCCATAGTTAAGCGTGCTCAGGTGGGAGCAAGCCAGGGATGGGTGACCTCCCTGGGAAGTTTTCACCCGGGCAACCAAAGCAAATCCGTGAGCTCCTCGTGGGCAAAGCGGACAATATTGTTGATGCGAAGGGTCAGTTGTTACAGAATGGTATCAGAGCCACTCCTGTGTCGTTCGGGGTGTGGGACATACCTCACCAAGGATGGTGACTTTTCGGGCTCATCGAGGACGATGAGTCCAAACAAGGGGTGCTTGTGACACCCTACACACATCTCACATCAGCCGTAGACATAAGAGATTTCTGGTTCATAAGGAATGTCTGGCTTCTAACATCAACAACACGTTTTGGGCGTATTGGCTGTGGATGAAAGGAGAACTCCACAGTTAAGCGTGCTCAGGTGAGAGCAATCCAGGGATGGGTGACCTCCCTGGGAAGTTTTTACCCGGGCAACCAAAGCAAATCCGTGAGCTCCTCGTGGGCAAAACAGATAATATTGTTGATGCGAAGGGTCGGGTGTTACATCTACCGACTTGCTAACCAAGTATCGCTCTAATACTCTTCTATTGCATTATATTTTAATATAAGCTTCTCTATTACTTTATATTTTAAGGTTTCAGGAATTCTGTTTTGAGTTTTACTTTCAATATCAATTAGTCGGTTTGATTATATGTTTATTTACTTGTCAAACTGTTCAAGGGGATTATAAATTCATAACTATTATTCAGTTGTGCTAGTAGCCTAATTATACATCTAATAGCAATAATTGTTTCCTTATTTTACATCAAATCCTAGCTAAATTTCTTATGATTAGTTATTTGGTCATATGATTAGTTATTCCCTTATGCTCAGTTAAATGTAATTGTCTCAGTTTCATGTAATTGTCAATTTTTGATATTTTGATTTACTTTGAGTATGTTTTTTTACCTAGTTTATATTTTTTTTTAATTTATTTTCAACCTGCACCGATTATAACTCATTAGAACATTAGTTAAGTTTTTCTAATATTTATTTATTTCTTATGTACACGTAGCATCAAAATACACACAAAAAGGCCTCAATTTTAGCATCTGTTTTAGGCTCTCATAAAACTTAAGCCGGCCCTGCTAATTTTGTCTTATCTTATTTTACTTCTTATCTTATCTTATCTTATCTTATCTTACTACTTTTCTTACTACTTTAATAAACAAGTAACTTGAGGTGACACGTGTCATCACCACAATCATTCTCATCTGAATTTTACCGTCTCTCTCATCTTAAATAATTACTTTAATTACTAATAATATGATATAACTTTATTTTTACATTTAATAACTTAAAAAAAGAGATCTATTTATTAATATTATTTCTAAATAAACAAAACTTATATAAAATAATAATTTTTTCAAAAACATCAAACTTTTTTAAAAATACAAATTATTTCAACAAAAAATTTAAGTTCAATTTTTAAAACCAAAAATAATTAATTTGGGAATTATAATTTGAAAACATGACATTTTATACCGTTTGTTTTATAAAAAGATATTTATTATTAGTTATAGTTATTTCTCATACGTAATTTCAATCATATCATATCTTATAATATTATTTTATAATTAATAATTTTTGTTATATTAATATTTATTTATTTAATCCGTGTAATACACAAGTTTCTTAATCTAGTTGTTAACTTAAATCCTTAAAGTTTTATATTTGAGTAATGCAAATGATCAGATGTGCTGCTTTGATCATTCGATGATCCATATTGCTGTTAAAAAAGTTTGTGGTGACAGCTTATTATTGCGTCCAACATGAGCATAACACCAAAAAAGATGTCGTTCACGAGAGTTATAGTTATCATGCTCCTTGGGGACCCATCGAAAATTATTTATTAACCTCATTTTCAATATCCATATATACACATATGTGCTCATTACGAATCATGTTTTGTGCATTTTAAACAATACTTAATTATATAATATATAATTTCATGAAAAAGCATACTAATCTAATAAAAGAAGCTAGTGAAAGGTTTTCCATATTAGTCACGTGTGTGCTTTCTAACTGTGTGCGTAATATGCACGTGATTTTAATATCAAACGGTTTGCATGGGAATTTTACACACTTTTATGACAATTTATCTCACTCTTAAATTCCATTATAATCACTTAAACTTATTTAACACTTTTAGTTTTTTCTTTAAATTAATTAAATCACACGAATTTTGATTAATTTTTACAGTGATGAATTTTTTTAATTTAACTTGAAGTAAAAATTAATAGTGATGAAAAAGTTCACTATAATATCACCTTTTTAATTTAAATAAAAAACAAAAACTAATCACCAAATAAATAACTATGTATGTATGTGTTTATTCAATTATATCATTTTATATAAAATTTTTAATTGATAAAAAGAACTATGAGATTAAAAAATCTACAGAAAGTGACTTTAATTAATTTGAGGAAAAAAAAGGTCAAATGACATAAGATAACAGTTAAGGAATTAATTAATTCTTCTATTATATTATATTTTATACAAATTCACTAAAGATAATAAATAGACTCACTGAATGCATCATAAGACAATATTTACCTTAAGTAATAAAGGTATTTTAATCATCTGTCCATTAACGTCGCCAATAATATTATTAATATTATTCATGCATGCATGTTCACTTCACCATCTTTTACTACTACTGGTACTACTGCAATTACTCTCATCAAACCCTAACAACTCTTCAAGATAATCACCCCCCAAATCCTCAAACACAATAACATTCTCATCGTTCGATTCGTCGCGCTCCTCCCTCTTCGTCTTCTTCACCGTCTCGCGCCTTCGGTTAGCCGCATGCATCCTCTTCAACGCCACCACAGGCGAACTCCCTTCCTCGTACTCGTACCCCATCTCCTTCAACGACTCATACGCCATCTCAGCCGTGAAGTTAAGCGTCGCCGCTGATCCACGCAGCGCGAATGCCGCCTGATCGTACGCCAGTGCCGCGGCTTCTGCAGTGTCGAATGTCCCCAACCAAACCCTAATCCCGTTTTGTGTGGAGTCGCGTATTTCGGCTGCGTATTTCCCCCATGGCCGCCTTCTTACACCGCGGTAGCTCGGCTCTTGATGTTGATCTTGATCTTGATCGTTTACGCGGTCTATCGAGGTGTCGCCGGAGCGGTGGTCGGAGTGGTTTTCCGGTGGGAATTCCGGCAATGGGTGGTGGTGGAAGTATGAGTTGTAGAATGGATCCATGTAATGTATTGTGGATGATGAATGAATTTGTGAAGTTTAAATTATTGTTAATTAATAGTATGGAGTTTGAAAAGTGTGTGTATATATATTATTGTTATATATATATATATATATATAAGGTGGTGGAGCCATGGTGTTTGAGAGGTGTGTTATATAGTGGACCAAGGGTTAATACATGTGGGTCAAATAACTCATGTCTTTTCTGGCGGCGTGGTATTATATATGACTTATAATGACATCAGGTACGTTACTAATTTCTTTTTTATCCTTGGTTGGAGGGGGCGCACACGTCGTGAGCACAAATGGTCTTCGCATGGCCCTCTAACACCACCGCTAGTGACCATTTCATGCTGCAAGGCGTTATTTCCCGTTGGTTAGTTTTGCATGGTGTGGTGTGACATGAGTATCACTGTTAAATGTGAGTGTGTGGTGTAGATTATTATTTTTCTTTAAAATGGTATAACTTAAAAAAAAGTGAAATAGTTATTTGACCGGAATAATGTGGTCGATGGTAAGAACACCCCCTCCCAAGGGCGGTTTCTTCACAATACTAAATTTTCAATAAATGGGTTGTTAGTGAATGTCAAAAACAGTTATTGGCAGGAGCGGTTTCAGTAACTTCATTATCATATCCGTCTGCTCAGTATACAACCGTTTCTACTCTGTTAACTCAAGTGAAATAGCTCATGTCTGGAGCAGTTTCATGTACTTTTAGACTTTAAGGAAACCTCTCCTGGCAGAAGTTGTTTCTCCCTTAAACAAATAAAAACAAAAAACTGCTCCTGCAACGAATAGTTTCTCACTAAAACCGTTTATATAATAGGAATGGTTAATGTAAATGAAGCCTGATATCATCCATCATATCTACAGAGTGGTGCGGTCAACTTTGAAACGGATAATACGATACTATAGTGTGCACCGCGAGGGGAACATAGGTATGGTTGAAGGGAATCTCGGGTTAACAACCCATGTAAAAAATGAGATCACCTATGATGTTTACGGATCAGGAGCGTATCTCAAATTTCAAGGCGGTCTGTCTCAATTATACCAACCTAACATTCATAATTTAGGTAAAGCTTTACCAAGTTTTAACGACTCATCTGTAAATTCCTTTATGGATTTTTCCTTAATTTTGGACGACACACCCCCAGAGAACATGATTCGTGGGATATTCCTAAAGCAGTCTACACCATTAAACAATGTCCAATATACCAGAGTTTCCGATAAAGTACGACCACAATACCAAAATTTATCACTAATTGAGTTAGACTTGGGTCTCCAGGTGAGTCAAAACCAATATAGTTATGCTTGGGCCTTTAGTGAGCAACTGCTCCTCGTATGAGCAGTTTCTTCTTCTTATTTGTTTGAGGGAGAAGCAGCTCCTGTCATGATTTATTTATAGTGAACATGTATATGAAATCATTCCTGAAAGGAGCAGTTTTGCTTGAGTTAATAGAGTAGGATTGGTGGTAAATGAAGCAGATGGGGATGTAACGAATTAAGTGAAACCACTCTCGTCAAGAGTTGTTTCTGACATTCACTGACAATCCAATTATTAGAAGTTTGGGATTATGAAGAAACCACCATTGGGAGGAAGATATTACCATTGATCATGTTATTCCGGTCAAATAACCATTATCCACTTTTTTTCTAAATTATACCATTTTAAAAAGAAAAAATCGTGTGATGTAATGTGATATGGTTAACATGACATATTGTACTAGTGGGTTTCATGGTGTAGTGAGGGTTAATGACATGAGTGTCCCCTCCACCCTTAAAAACAATCATTAAACATAGTTTTTTGAATGATAATTATAAGACTCTGATTCGAATGATATGTGTTATTTTAGTTGAGTTCGTTTATATGTTTGGCTAGGAAGTATATCATTTATGATCAAACTATCACTTAGAGACATCGACTTAGTAAATCTATCAAATTGTGTGATAGAGTGTGGTAAACATACCATCTACCATCTCTTTCGACTAAATTAGTCATATTATCTCTTTACTTTATTTTGTACTTAACAGTAGATCATGAGCCCTCTACATACTGTTGGATATTTTAGTGTAATTGGGATTAACTTGTGTTGACCAATTCGATCATAATAGACTTCAAACAAGTTAGGAGGTGCGGAGTGCACGCTTGTTTGAATCTATTACGATCCTAGGCGCGTAATCCGTATTTGACGGGGGTTCCAAGGGGGCAGCGCCCCTGGAAGCGGGGTCCAAGGGGCGGCAGCCCTTGGCGGGGTCCAAGGGGCAGAGCCTCTGGCTAGGGTCGAGCTGCCAGGTCAGCTTGGAAATTTTTATTCCCGTCATTATTACTTCAATAAAAATTCATTTTCGGAGTCTCTCTAGAATTAAACTTATTAATTCTTGAAGGGCCTAAAGTGTCAATTTGAGGACCCAAAAACTGCCCTAGGCAGTTTTCTAATGGAAAAAACTGCAAATACGCTCCAAGGAATTTTGGTCAGAAATTCTGTTCTTTTTCTGGTTCGTTCTTCATCACAAAATTGAACATATTTTCGTTTCTAAATCACTAGATTGTATCCGATTGAACAATTTTGGGTGAACCACCAAACTAGTTTGATCTGAAAATTTTCAGACGCCTTCTAGTGAATCCGATTTCGTTTGTATTACCAAATTTCCTCACACATACTAGTCAATTAGCTATATTTTCTCTGTACTTTATTCGTTGGGAGTTACATTTAGCATACAAGAGGGATATGTTAATAATTAATCCCAATCTATTAATCTGTATATTTCTATGGGCAATCTACATAACCTCAATTTATACGTACATCGGCTACAATATGAGTAATATTACCCTTTTTTTCACTCATGAGGGTTGTATGATAGATACAATACATGGCATATTGTCTTTTTTGATTGACACAAAAGCGAATGATGCAAGCCATACACCATTGAAAAATATAACGTATGCATTTCTTCATAGGCATACGTCCGTATGATAATGTTAGTTTGTATACTAATGTCTAGTGTATCTTTAGCAAGACGATTTTGTAGTTTTATTTTTAAGGGTTAATTTCTTTAAAATTAATTGTTATATACACACATAATTAATGTATGTATTTTAAAATACTAGTCGTTACTCACGATTTGAGAACAAGAAGTATGTTATGATATAGAAATTAGTAAGAATACAATGAGTTTCTGGAAACTTTTATTAGTTTTCGTATATAACTAATAACCATCTATTATAATATTTAAAAAACGGTTGAGATAGATAGATGTTATAAAAAGTAAATATTCTGATTTTTATATGGTCTTCCTAGATCACCTGTTGTATCTATTATAAAGTGGTGTTAAGAGCAATTTCGCTTTTACCTATAAAATGCATATATAAATCAATATCATGTTATTTATTTTTGTTAGTGTGTTATTTTTTTTTTCACATCATCACCACTAGTTAAAAATCATGTTGTATGTGAATAACTAATTGTGCATTATCGTATAGCTAACAAACAAAAACAAAATATGTAGTCAGTGACGAAGTTTGAACCATATTATAGGGAGAGGGATGAGGGCGGAAGTAAACTATTATATGAGAGGGGAGAGGATAACTCTATATATATTAAAAATTTTACATTACCCGACCAAAAGTTAAAACTACTAACGAAAGAAAAGAGGAGGCGGGGGCCTCTCTTGGCCCATACAAAGCTTCGCCCATGTTTGCAGCATGGACTGACATAATATCCATTTGATTGTGTATTTGGCTATTTAACGCATAAAGATGTTGATTTTTACTATTTAGTACATGAAGTTTACATACATCTAGCTCATATTTACATAAGTGCACAAGCAACCATTAAAACTAATAGAGTTAGAACAAAGACAAAAACGGTTACAAAATGAAATCACAAGACATGATATGACAAAGAATTATTTTTAACTAAAATGATTAAAATGGCTAAACCACACGCACTAAGATTAAAATTAATTATTCTACTTTAAACATTGTATGAGAAAATGAAAAATGTTTATAATAATTAATATATTATAAATTTAGTAGATTTGAGGAGTTATAACCTTGTGGTCGGAGAGATAGTATCAAGGTTAGTTTTAAAAAAACTATATTAAAATGTAAATAAAAATAAACATGTCATCATATATATTATATAGTGTACCCAAACTCTTGTAAAACAACATATCTTAAAGTTTATAAAACTATAAACAAAAGTAATATTAATAATTAATAATAAGATAATAATACTTTTGAAAGTAGTCCCCATGTTTTAATAACTTATACATGGTAATAATCTTATGCTTTAAGAACTTATACCTAATTACTGTTTATTGTCGGTTGCTACTATACTACTTGTTAGTTGCATATAGTAGATATATATTTATTATTTCATACTTGATTATTTAACTGTGTACATCATATAATGTACAAGCTTGCTATTTTGTTAACATTTGATAAAACACATGCACTATTTTTTGCCAACTTATTGCATGTTTGTATTAAATGGTAAAATGTTGCATAAACTTTTAAAGTCAACTTTATTTCATATCTTAACAAAATGATGTAATTCACCGAGTCGGATGACCGGCAACAGTTTTAATGGTCACAAATGTATGAATCTTTCATAGTTAATGTTATCATAGGCTTTCAGCTTATAACAAACGTATAACAACACATGATCATATATAATTTGTTTTAGTAAACTTATTTTTAACGGTTGTCAGAAAATCATTGAATAACACGTGACCATTTATCATTTAAATATAGAAAAATAAAATAAAATAAAATACAGTAGTGGCTCTTATTCATAGTTTGGTGATGGTATAACATCAATCCAAAAATGTTGTGACTTGTGAGTAATTATTGTTGAGCATTGAATGTGATGATCAAGTTGGATATATCATATATATTTGTGGATGAGAGAACATTTTGATGTTTGAAATTGATTGTAAAAGAAGTTTGACTAGTTTTGTTGACCACACTATTCTATCTTCAAACTTCAACTTTCTTTTTCATGACTTTGGAGGCTTGACCATCTAGATTATAGAGTTATAATATTTTATATACGTAATCGACACATGTCTAATTAAATGGTTGTCATAAACGTAAACCTCACCTATGATTTTACTCAATATACCTCGTTTTTTACGAACGTGTAACAAGTCATATCTTGGTGCATAAAAACTAAAAGGTAGTATGCATGCATATATCATGCGTCTATGAGACATACCCAACTAGGGTTAACTATTGTTTATGTAAAATCTTAGGCAAATCTCACATCGATCATGGATAAAAGCATTGTTGGGTTTATAAGAAATGGTCAGCCTCAAATACAATCAATACATTTAAGGCGCATTAGTCATGGATAAGAACAGAACTTCACAGGTAAATCTGATCGTGAGAGAAATCCAAAGATAAATGACACGTGATCTAGAAATATATGACCTCCTGTGAAGTTTTCACTAGGTCCACTAAATAAATCCATGAGCCACAAGTTAACAATTCAAAAATTGGTTAATGTCATCGCGGTTTATTCGAAAACAAAACAAACACCAAGACACATCCGATTTGTCTTGGATCACTTTTCTTTCTCTTTCTGTCTTTTTCTTTCAAAGGCTATTACCTTTCTTTTTTTAGCCATTTTAATTACCCCATTAGTACTAATGATGGTAGCTTAATGGTTTGGGAAAAACCGCATCCGGTTGATATTTTAGTGTTATTAAATCAACGTAGCTAAGAAGATTTTTGTAACAGTAAATCTAAATCTAAATGTTGATACATGCGTATAGCTTAAGTTGTGTAGAATGCACACACGTCTAAGATTATTCTAATTCTATGAACCTGAGGTTTAAAGGGACAACGTCTTCTTGAAGGGGTTCGAAGAGGGCAGTTGAAATTTATAATTAAAGTTAGAAGATGATTTTAGTCATTTCTCATTTTATTTATATTATATTTTAGAATTATTTTATAATTAATAAATTTATTATATTAATATTTTATTTAACCGTGTAATACACATTTTACTAAAACTAATATGTTTATATAGTAATAAAAATAATTTCAAAATCAAAAGGTCATGTGAAAGTTATATGGATATGAATATTAGTGGCAACTAAAGTTCGATAATAATTTTGGTTGTAGATGACAACTTTGATTTTGCACAGAAGTTGGACATATAAAAAACTCATCTAGTCTTTTTGAAGGATTGGTTTAACCCAATTTTGGTATAAATTTCACAACACTTTACCCTTAACATATTCATTTTTAAAATCATTCGTTTTATCCGATTAAATATTTTAAGTACCACCAAAATTATTTTAAAGTTAATTTTTTTTAATTTTTATAATCTTTTAGTAACCATACACGTTCACACATTCAAGAAGTTATTGTTTTAACAAGATGAAAAACATAACATGCAACCACTTTTTAAATTTCTAAATAGATGAGCAATCAATGCACACTTAGAGAGGGCCATGCATACTCCCAACTTGCAATATTAACTTCCATATAAATCAAAACCCCAACCTGGATGTATTATAATACATAAGCTTTATATCATTTTCAGATTATGATATGCTAGTGACTATAACCGAAATATAAAAAAAACATTAAATGAAAAAGGACCATGCATAATTTGTATTTATGTACATGGTGCATGAACATGTTACATCGGAGCTTAAAATTAATTATTGGTACATGCAAATGATAAAAAAAACTTATTTTTATAATATGTATGTTATTTTAAGATATGTATGTATGTACGTATGTAAATGATCAATCGAAAGTTGTATGAGAAGCTGGAGGAAAAATGTGACTCGATCATCTTGTATCATCTAGCGACAAAAGAGTAATCTTTAAAATTAGTTGATGCATACGCAACATGATTAGGTACTACTAGAAATATATATATATATATATATATATATATATATATATATATATATATATATATATATTATATATATATATATATATGATGTAACCGATGATGGTTACATCTAAAAGCGACAAAAGGTTACCTCTTAGTTGAGTTCCTTTACGCTGTTTAAAAACATTAATAGTCAGTAAAATGATGATATTTTATAACTAAATAAAATATTAATAATGACTAAATTGATATGAAAATAGTTTTTGAAGAATATCTTTTTGTTGAAGACATTGTTAATTAAATTAAAATATTTTTATCAAAAATACGTAAAGAAACAAAAATATGGGACACATACTATAGTTAGTATATAGTGAAAGTTTGACTGGTGTATTAACGGTATTCTTATTCTGTTTGAAGTTGTAAAGATTCTAGAATAGTAGGAGTGGGGTTCATGAACCGTAATTAACATTAACTATATGTTTGACCAACGTGATATATATGGTTCGACGACAAAACATTTGGATTTTGTTTAAATGGTAAGTGATGAAATGAAACAATATATAAAAATTATAATTCAGGGTGTGGTGTTCTGTCAAAATATATAGACATAACATAAACTTAACATCAGAGTTATGGGTTTGAGTTTAGTTAAATGAGCTCGTATTAGCTACACGGATCGTGTTTGGGTCAAGTTGACGGTTCATATATAGATTGATGGTTCATGGATTGATATTTATGTGAGGCCCCATTGGCATAAGTAGAATACTTATTGTATTTGTCAGGAACATTATCAGTTACGAGTTGACGAATTGCTGATGTGCATTTTTCTGGCGTTGTGAGAAGTATTCTGAACCTCCTATCGTAACCTTTTTGAAATCATTCGAAATTGACGGCTTTTACACCCAAATATCAAATGTGTAAACTACTAATAAGAATATTCTCACTATTGTTTTCAAAAATATAAATATAAAATCCCGTTTAATACTTTAGCTTTTTTTTTCAAATGACAGTTTTTACACCTAAATATCAAATACTTACATCTGTAAGAATTTAGATCACGCCATTTCGATGAGACGCAAACATTCTACAGGAGGGTAGAGCATAGCAAGAGCAAGATAACAAGTTTAAAGCAAGAATGTTAGCAAAAATAGCAACAAACAAGAACAATACGAGTTCTTAAAGCACGTAGCAAGAATGAACCTTTCGTATAGCAAGAAAAGCAAGAACCACACAAGCAAGAAAGAAGTAAAAGAAGCAAGAAGCACATCAAGATTGAGGGGTGAATGTTGGACTAATATTAATCGTGTTTGACAGGTCATATGGGTGCAAGTTAGTAGTAAGTTTTATTTAAGCGCATGTTTATTATTGTTTTTAGTAAGTAGTGAGTCGTTTTTGCATAAATGTTGGGGGCTAAACAAACAATGAGAATTGAGAACAACTTTAAACTCTTTTAAGGTTCAATTTCAAGAATCACCTACCCAAGAATCCAAGATTATTAGACATAGGCCCAACCTAAAACGAGGCTTCTCTCAAAAGCCCACTCCACTTGTTAATGAGTTACCAAATTTTCTTGAGCCTAGTATAGGCCCATAAAATATGGGCCCGAGTCACACAACATTAATAAGAAATTGAAATTCTGCTGTTTGTACTCCTACCTCTTAACTGAGGAAGATGATGACAATGTGTGCACAACAATAGACCTCATATCTTCTTTGAGTCTACAACAACTAAGGTGTTGCGGCTAGATACTATAATAGTGGAACTTTAACCAACACATTTGCACCGATCAACATTTGCTAGCAACTACTAACCGTATTTTCTGTTTTGAACACTCAAAAGATCGATCCTTTAACTTTAGTTTTAGTTCTTTAAGAACATAACATTCCAGGCATTCTAGGTGATTAACATCATGTTTAGACCTTCTTTGGTCTCGATGCACGGTTATATTAAAAACAACCTTAAAATATACTAAGTGTGTCAGCCTAACCTAATAAGCATTATGTCTTTGTAAGCAAAGAGCAGAAGTGATTTCTCTCAATACATTTTATATAATTTTAATGAAACATATAATAATGATTGATAAATATCCAAGATCTAGCATTCGAATATGTATCTATTACATATAATAAAAAAAGTTTTTGATGCCACATGTCAACATATTAAGTATTCTCATTTTTATTTTTCTGTCTCTCTTTCCTAATAAATGTTAAAAGTATATATAGTAATTATATTATTTAAAATATTTTAAGTAAAAAAATTGATTTTGTAAAATTTTAAAAACTTGATATTATAATGAAAAATACACTTTAAAAATACACGACACAAAAATTTTTTAAATACAAAGTATTTTAATACCATTTATTCTAAGTTTCATAACATAATTATATTTACAAAATAAAATAAAATAACTAGAATGTTTAAGAAAACATTTAAAAACACAATCTTATAAAATGAAATTTTAAATTGATATTTATTGTTGTCATTACTTGAACTATTTATTTATCTCTAACTCAAGCATATCTTATTTACAAATATCATTTATAATTTTTAAATTTTTATTATAAATTATTTCATATATTATTTAATCAACCCGTATATTACATGGGATACTATACTAGTAAATTATATATGCATAAGAATATTGATTGTAATATGAAAAATAATCTTTTAAGCAAACAAATATAATCTTATTTGACAATCGCCAAGATTAGAAATTGATTGCACAAAAATGTTAGATAATTAGTTATATTTACAAATATTACTTAATAGGTTTTAAGTAGAGAACTAAAAATAAGGATGTTTTAGGTACAAGTCTCGCTTAGAGTAATATTTCTAAAACATTAAAGGTACGATCTCAACTATAAAACAAATAAATAAATCTGATTAAAATAATATCTATTATCTGAATCAGTATTGTATATTTATAGTTAAAAAGTTATCATAATAATATGAGCAAGTGTGGTGTTTTATGATGGAGCAAGTCAAACTTTTGACTTCGATCCAAGAATCAAGAACTTTATAATGGGAATTAAAAGTTACACCCCATATTCATATGCCCATAAAACCCTAATTCCAAGAACCCTTTTTCTTATCTCTAGAATTTCTCTTTATCTCATTCTCGATGGAACATCACATTGTGTCTCAACTTTGAAAGTATTTTTTTATTTTATATAAGTGGAGAGTTTAAAAGTTAACTCTCTATTATTATGATAATCGTGTTAACTTTTTAAGATCAATTAGATTTATTATTTTATTTATTTGTTATTATGATAATCATGTTAATTTTTTAAGATCAATTAAATTTATTATTTTATAAGTGGAGAGTTCAAAAGTTAACTCTCTAATAACAACACTTTTTCTCTCTTTTTTTTCAAATTGATACATATTCCTTTTGTCTTTTTCTTTTAAAAAAATTATACTTACGCCTTCAAGTCATGTCAAATTTATATTTAATCACCTAAATTTTTTTTAAGATTTTATACTTAAGCCTCCATTTATGTCAAAATTTTCTTTTAACCGCAAATTTACGTTATAGCTTGTTAATTATAATAAAGTCACTATTTACGCATTTAATTTGCTATTGTTCTTTCTATTTTAAGTTATTTATTTTTTATCGGTGCTTTTTTCTTATTATACTTTTTATCAACGTTTCACTTGTAAACTTTTTCGAATGGTTAGCACTAACGTATAAATCATAAGAATTAAATATTTCAATTTTTATAATATTTTTCGCATAACGTGGATTAACCCACCAGTTGTAATATATATATATATATTATATATTATATATATATATATATATATATATATAATATATATATATATATATATATGCACATGCGAGGGGACATAAAATCTAAATCCAAAACCTAAATATGTAGGTGTTACAAATAAGTAATATCCGCTACTAAAATGTACAAAAAAATTACATGTGTAGGTTGATCAAAACACTACAATTAGAATTCGTTAAACTATGATGTAAATAAACATTTATTTTTCTAAATGAAATACTATATTATATATAATGAAATATGGAATTGAAGTACTAGAAAACGGATAAGAAAGTAATAAATATTGAAGTATGAATTATGTGCGATTAAAGATACATACCTAAGTACGATACATATATAAAAATAAAAGCCATCAAGAAACTTAATACTTCTTTTAACTAACAAGATTTATACTTTGGTCTATTATTTAGTAAAATACTACTTGAACACATTATAGAAACCTATGAAATTTTATAAAGAATGTAACTAATCAAAGTAGTGTAACAAGCATGCATCTCAACCGATTGGATCCTAATAAAAAGACACCCCATTTTATAAATCGACACCTATCTATACGTCGCGTATGGGTCCATACGCGGCGTATAGAGTCAAATACATTAAAAACGAGAAAAATTCAGGGTGGCTATACGCCTCATATAGCCCTATACGACCCCCTATACGACACATATAGGGATATACGACGCGTATAGCGAATTTCGACACTGACTACGAGGAAAAATTCAGGGGGGCTGTCAGAGAGCTATACACCCATATAGCCCTATACGAGCCCCCTATACGACACATATAGCCCTATACGACACATACAGCCTTATACGACCCCCTCTATACGACGTGTATGGGGCTATACAACACGTATAGAAATTTTAAAGTGTTGATTTAAAATATTGAGATTTCTATTTAAAAGAGCTCAAAATAATACACATTTAGTCGGGAAGGATGGGTTGATGTGGCTCTAATGTGATTAGTCAAACCATGTCTTAATTAAGTTTATGAAACTAATAATTACCTAACAATCAACTATTCATAAAATGATAAGACTAGCATATCAATCATATCAGTAGCATAGTTAGGGTAAGAATTGAACCAAGTTATAGCATTCATGTTAAAAGTTTGTGAGTGAAATTCATATATTATAATAAAATGGTTTTGAGTATTCTGAGTAAACGTAATATAAAATGTTATTATTTATTTGTAAATTTATTTATAAATTTGAGAATTTAATGTTCAACTCTAGAAATTTTATATATTTTTTAAAGTGATTGTAAGTGAAGATTGAGAAAATATAATGATAAATGTATTAATATACTATTTAATTTTTGAAAAAGAAAAAAATAATAATTTTTAATGTAATTATTAAAAGAAAGATAAAAAATGAGATGAGAATACTTTTATCCTAGCAAACAATTGAGGTTTTGTAAAAAATAAAGCTACCAATAATTACCTTAAATTTATATCCAACCAACAAATAAAAGCAAATAGCTATATCTCAAATCAAATAATTGAAACATCATCTAGGCGTATCATCATTTTTCTACTAGTGAATGAACTTTTTATGTTTACTCATTGATTGTTTTTCAAGAATAATAACTAGACCTCCTTTCTTACTATATCTCGCAAATGAAACTTAAGATCTAAGGCTCAATGCGTGACTATCTTAGCCTCACTACATGAAGTACAAAGGACCGAATAAAGTATTAGAACAAATTACTCTTTTTCATGTAAAAGAATATGATATAGACACATGTAAACCCTAAGCAAATCAACTCTTAAAATCGCTTATTTATAATCAAGAGAAGCAACTTGCTTTTACATAACCTATTAACAAACACGAAATATCCTAACGAAGCTAGATTCAAGTTCTTTTATTCATATTTCATACACAATATAGAGTTAGCACATATGTTTAACCAAGTATATCTTTTGTTTTATCCTTTGCCTTTTCAAGTCAAAGAAGTGTTAGATTTATAACCTAATAGCATACAAATCCAAGAATAACAATATCTTTCAATCAAAGGCACACAAAGTCACAAATCATTAATCATAGGGAGTTTACTAAAAACACACATCATATTAAACGTAATGAAAGATTGAATTGATTTTACTGGAATTACTCACTTATACTAGCAGTTAAAACGTCATTGCTATCATAACCTAGATGACAAAAGATTTAGCCATACATCTCAAAGAAAGAGCTCGTGACTTAAATCTTCAACATGTATTTTTTAATAATTCTTGAATCTTTAAAAGTCGACTTGAAACTAATGTTTTGGTTTTCTATAGACAAATTACTCTCGATGAATGGTGATAACAACCCTTTAAATGGGTAAAATTAGCGTTTTTGCACCGCCTACCCTTATGGGTCATCTAGATTAGACATGTTGTATCACTTAATGTTCACGCGACTTTAGCTTATCTAAGTTTGATCGACAAGCTAAACATCATATGACTTGTCTCGGACAGATGCATCGTTTGGGCCTTCCATCTTCAAATCATCCAATTCTATAATTCCAACCTTGATTTAATCCTCAAAACCTAAAAATCATAAAAGAATGAAAAACGATATCTTTTTAGTACAACTAAATAAAAATAATAATAATCAAGGATAATCCAAACAATAAACATTAGTTTTATACTCTTAATATTGTTCAAATCTTATTTTAAAAGAAGCACCCATTTGATCAACAATATACAAGTTTAGTCAACAGCATAATTAAGTAGGAGGATTTATAACAATAACTATTTGTAGGTGGGTTAACTATTTAAATTAAAACTATATCTGAAGTGATCGAATTAACTAATTGTTTGTTTAAACTTTAACTTAAATTTATAGTTATATGCACCTGAATTAGTTAACAGTTTAAGTACTAGAATGGTTTATAACAATAAAGTTTATATTTCGTATTGTTTTTCCATATATCATGATAGATAACGAATAAACTCATCTTCCTTAGTGTGTGTGTATATATATATATATATATATATATATATATATATATATATTATATATATATATATATTTATGTCGTTTATGTAACATGTATCATATTGTATGTATGGAGAGAGAATAACTATATAAAATCATAATATTACATCACCAAAACCTACAAATTACAAGTCGTTTGAAGATAAACAACTACATATATATAAATTATTTTATTTCAACTTGATATAAAATATAAAACATTTGATAGATACACCCACACCCACCAAACACATACACACAAAAGCTCCATCAAAAGTACCGAATAGACTTGTTCCCAAACTTCACCTTCAACTTTTTTCATCAACACACTTAATTGCACCATCTTCATCTCTTTCTAATTCTTCTCCAACATCTAACCTGTTTTCACTAGGGTTTTCGATCCGATCGCGATCAAGATCATGTCGAACCGCTGGTGGACAGGTCCAGTCAACGTAGCCGGGCTCGAACCATCATCAGGTGGCAAGAAGCCAGATCTCGGGATCTCAATGAACGAAAACACAACCGCGAGTGAAGATGATGAAAGGGATAATAATAGTGATGATCCACGAGAGGGCGCGATCGAGCCATCTAACCGTAGGCCACGAGGGCGCCCTCCAGGATCGAAAACAAGCCGAAACGCCTATATTTGTCACCCGAGACAGCCCAACGCGCTACGAAGCCACGTGATGGAGGTGGCGAGTGGGACCGATGTAGCCGAGAGCATAGCGCAGTTTAGTCGTAAGCGACAGCGCGGCGTGTGTGTTATGAGTGCTAGTGGCACGGTTATGAATGTAACCCTAAGGCAACCATCAGCCCCAGGGTCAGTCATGACTCTACAAGGCCGGTTCGAGATATTATCGCTAACCGGGGCGTTTTTACCCGGTCCCGCCCCGCCCGGATCCACTGGGTTGACCATTTACTTAGCCGGGGGTCAAGGTCAGGTTGTGGGTGGGAGCGTGGTGGGCTCGTTGGTGGCCTCGGGGCCCGTGATGGTCATAGCTGCAACGTTCTCCAACGCCACTTATGAAAGACTCCCCGTTGAGGAGGAGGAGGAAGCTGATAGTACTGTGGCACCAGGATTAGCTCCTGGTGTTGGCGGTGGCGCTGGATCGCCACCGCAGCTCGGGATCGGGGACCCGAACCCTATGGTGGGTTACGGGATGCAGCCAAACCTGATCCCGAATGGAGGTGGACAGATGAACCATGAAGCCTTTGGTTGGGCTCATGGCCGGCCTCCATACTAGAGGTTAAAGGTAATAAGTTTAATATCAAGTAAAATAAGCATATTATAATATTGATATGAATTATCAATAGCTAGATTAATATTGTTGAAATTAGTTTTAGTTGAATTGTGATGTTGTATACGTTAACAATGATGAATCTTGTAATTATTTAATGCATGGATAAAAAATTAAATAAACATTTGAAGGTTTGCATTCGTATAGCTTAATTTCTTTGCTTTGTTTTGAGTTTTATATTTTTATTAATCATATGTTAGTTGGGTTGGTTTTTAATTATTAGAGTCACAAACTTTTTAAAGATCACTAAGTTTAAATTTTTCGAGACCCCAAAATGAGGTGCAGTATGTTTCTTAATATATTTCATTATTTCTTGAAAACGGTTAAAGAAAACATAACATTGTTTAACACTATTATCTTTTCATAAAAAGCAGGAAAATGTACAAATTTTTAACTAGTGTTTTCTGTAAACTTGATTTTATGTTTGTCTAGTTTACTTTATATGATTTATTCATAAATATTAGGGCAATTGTAAAATGTTTAAGTTTATGAAGTTTACCAAATACGTATAGTTTGTGCGTTTTTGTTTCCAATTCTAGTTTTACACTTCTATGAGAAATCATGTTAAACATGGCTTTAATTCTATTTTTTAATAATAAAATCACAATATTGTTTAAAGTACAGAAATAGGATATTAATTAAGATGCAAGTATCAGCGGAGATTTTGTAATTAAACCAAAACTTAGGGACTATTTGTTTCATATTTTTAATGGTTCAAATATTTGAATGTTTCAGCTTTTAATGATTTATACTTTTTGTTTCGCGAGTAAATGTCTGAATGATTCAGACATTTGCCTTTGAATGGTTAAGGATTATACTAATGTTGAATGGTTAAGAGTTTTTATCTAAATTGGTAAGACATTTGTCTTTGAATAGTTAAGCGATATACTATATTTTAATGGTTTAGACATCTTAATGGTTTATTACTTAATGGTTTAAAGCTCTTATTGATTCAGTAGTTAATAATTTAGAAATTACCAAACAAACACTTATATCGAGAAGAAGAAACTGTATTAAGCTACAACAATTTTAGTTTTTTTAATCATATTACGTTATAAGAATATAGGTGAGACTGTTTTACATTCTTGTTCTTAAGGAGTTTGATTTAACTAATTTCTAAACATGTTAGATTTATAGAGCATTTTAGTAGAGATATACCTGAACTTGTGAATTTTTTGACTACTATGTTTGAATTCAAACTTTTTGATTATTTCAATAGTTCTTATGGAAGACTTAGTTGTTATTAATTTGATAATGACACATAAAATGATGATAATGAAATTATAGTTATTATAATATTTGTGGGTATATTTTTATAAATCATAAGATCAAGGGGTTTAAGCTTATCATTATTATCAAAGCATGATAATAATATCAAAATTTATAATGGCAATACTAGTGTATTAGCTTACTAACAAGAAAGTAGTAGAAAAATAGATTATAATCATTAATTATGCAAGCATCACGGTTTATTTTAGACGTTTATAAGTTGTTCAACCAGGCTAGACTGAAAATTTTGGTTGATTTGACGGGTGTAAAACTTGATTGTTTGATGTATGTATGAGTTCTAAAACATTGATAGGTGTTTTGGTTCAGTTTAAAATTTACGTTTGGATTAAATCGTATAAAGATTAATTTATTTTGATCTTGGTTGTTGTTATTAAATCATGTTCATCACTAGAAACATAATATTCTTGTTGTAGCTTAATTAAAAGAGTGGTATTACTCGAAATTTTGACTATAACTATGAAAATATTTGGCTGATAAAAGTTTGATTATTGCAACTGATTGACTCATAGCTTAGTTTTAATGAAAAAATATATGATCAAATGATGGTGACTTTTTTCCTTATGTTGTAGCAATCACTCAATCATGCCATTAGCTTTTAATATATGGAATAAATTATAAAAACCGAATCGCTAAGCCGTAAACAACGTCAAAATTGAACCATCAAACCGTCGACAGCTTTGCATGGTTTACATTTATGCAAAACTTCAGAACCGGCGCTATACATAAATATCCCAACTGAATCAGTCAGACCGGACCGTGAATGCCCCTATCTATATATACCCGTCAGGTATCGAGTATACCCACGGGTAATCATACATAGTCGCTAAGGTTATAAAAATTACTAGTTGGGTATACCCATCAGGTACAATACATCACATAAAGTCATATTTGATATACGTCTTAAGTAATATTTTCTTTTAATCCTTAATATTTTGATTATGTTCCACTACTACTAATAGCTAAGTTTAAGAGTTTTATTATAATTTTATAAGATATCATATGATACAAATGTTAGAAAGTTTAATAGCTTATATTAACGCCTAATCTTAAGTAAAGATATACGAAGTCCGGTAAACGGGTGTGTTTAATCAGGTAATCGAGTCGGGTAAACGCGTATATAGTGCAATCACGTACCCGCGCAAAAAAAAATAAAAAACAATCTCATACTTGCTTACCCGATCTCGTACCCATCCTAAATATCTCAGGTTTCAAGTAATCCTTTCAGGTTGGGGTTTGATTACCATCCCCTTACACACTTTGGGAAAATTTTGCAACAAGCATTAAAACTTAAACTTGAGATTTACGGTTTAAAGAAGACATCCTAAGGATAAAACAGTTAAGCTCCAAAGAGAAGATTCCACGTATTAATTAAGCTACCTCTAATTCTTTGTTATCTTCTAATAAAGAATCCTCTAAAGGTTTTAATGAGGGATCCTCTTAAGCCAATTCAAGTTTGTTTTTTTTACTAAAAGCCTAAAATCAGTTACAAACTATTTATCCTTTTGCGTGAACAATGATGTCATCCTCTAAAACCATTTAACCTTAATGCAATTTATGATGATGTTATTCTTGCTTTGATCTTAGAATACTATATTGTTAGGTTTATTCATATTCGTTGCAAGTTGTACTTTTCCTATAACATTATTATTTACATGAGCTAGTACTCGATCCTAACAATTCGTATCAGAGTTAGATCACTTGGATTTCAATCTCGCGATCAAATTCAAGATTTGTTATAGTTGGATTTGACTATTCATGTGACCTCTTAATTGCATTGTAGCTTCTTTCGTTAAACCCTATTCGCAAGCTTCTTTTTATCTTTAATTAATATGGATGTTCAAAACAACAGATCAACTCCCAAACCATCATTTCTCGTCGGAGATGAATTCATCATACGGAATACTTTCTCTTTGTCAATGATACAGGTTGTTAGAGATCATTTATGGTCCTAATGTTCAAAAGTTATAGCAACCGAAGGGGGTGCACTTGTCCAAAAGAAGTTTCACAATATTCGTAAGATTAAGATAGAAGCCAGAACATGATACAAAAGCATTTAGTCTAATGAACTAAACAAGATCTATCAACTTTGGGATAGTTTATCAAACCATATTGATGAAACGTCTGATGTTATTGCTAATAAACGATAAGTGTTTGGCTAAACAATATGAAATTTTCTCTTATAAAAATATGAACATTTTTCTTGTCATATTAATGAATTGGATTTGTGTGGTTAAAACCATGTATCTTCCATAATTGCATGGTAAAATTACCTACTCTACAATTGGATGCATCCTAACTCAATAAACTTAAATTACTATTCAAAAGTTGTTGGCAATGCTTGTATTGTTTCAACAAATGTGTCACATCGATCAATTCAACTTTAAAACAGAGTTTTTACACAAGTGGTTATGTTGATTGGAGCACTTTACTAGATCATTGAGGTCGTGCCATGATGAGAAATAATCATAAAGTTCATTTTCCAAATATTTCACCATAAATACTCAAAACTCTTTCCACAAATGTTGTATTTAATCAATTGCTAAGATAAAGGTTGCACTTGAAATGTTAATCAAGCCAAGTAGTGAGACTAACTTGTCTTGTAAGTTGAAAGTTGTAGGAATTAAAAAATGGTAAATTAATTATGTGAAAGAAATTAAAAAAAACAACGGTACGTATTTATGAAACTCAACTCCATATTTGTTAGAAAAGCTATAATAAAAGTCTAGAATAGTTGAAAATACATTAATACTAGCTGAAAATGGACAAAATCTTCTACATAGTTTCAAATTTTGCTACATTGTTAAGAACCTGACTTTAAGCATACGTGGTACTAAGATTCATTGCTTTTCTCCTCTGGCCACATACATACTAATACAAGATCTTTCGAAAATTATCAACCGATGAAAAGATAGGATCCGTTGACAGAAAGAGTCATTTGATGAGGATCCACTAAAGAATACCTTAATAAGAAGATTCGACTAATTAAGCTTCCATTGATCGTACCCTAATGAGAAGATTTCATTAATTAAGCTTTCTTTGATTTGTGGATATCTTTTATTGTAGAATTTGTTTAAGATTCTAATTAAGGATCATCTGAAGCCATTTCAAGATTATTTCTATTGAATCCTAAAATCATTCTAAACCGTTTGTCCTATCATGTGAGTTATAATATATGACGTTTGTCCGGTCTAACAATAAAACTTAAATAGGTTTGCTATAACAATTATTCATGTAATTTATGTTATAACGATCTCTAGAACTAGGGTGCGTATTTGAGAGAGTGTTCTTGCATTTTGTAATTACCTTGATGATTAGTGCAATCTATTATGATATTTTCACGTCTTAATTTTGTCATTCTGGATTACTATTTAGTTTAATTAATGTTGGTCTAAATTTTACTTTCTTTATATCATCATCATTGATGTGTATTTACCGGACACGCTAACTGGCCGGTGAACGTAGCGGATTCACGTCAAACATATATAATAGTTAAATAGGTCACCAACAAAAAAAAAAGAAAGAAAAGAAAGAAATATATTATAAAACAAACAAAAAATCGTATCATACATTTAGAAGTCAAATTAGTAGTTAAAATGTAACATCTAAACAAGTACATAAACCTTATGTCACCATACTAGAAAAGTGCAGACTCGATCTTCTTCATAGTCTTATGCAGTTTTAACAAAACCAAGTGCATAAATCTTTTATGTAACATGATATTATGATATATAGCATGAAGAATAATATAATACTTAAATGGAACTTTCAGTTTCAATAAAAACTGATGAACTTTCATATAAATAAATCGAAAACATTAATAACTATTTTGGTAATAATTCAATTCTAACATCAAACTTAATTATTTGTATTAACATATAAATCAATGTGACAAATGTTTATTTTTATGTGCTTTATGATAGTATAGATTCCACATATTTGTTTGTTGCACATATATAGTTGACATGTTGGCGGTATGTTAGAATATATATATGATACGCATGCATCATGCGTTTATTTTAAAATTATGTTTACATTGCCATGTTAATGATTTTATTTTTAGTATAGTAGTTTTTATATGACTAGCTAGATTTATTTTCCTATAACATAATTACTTGTGAAAAATTGGGAATATTATCTTCTAACTTAGAGAATTAAAATGTACTTAATTAAGCATGGTATCAATTAGTAACCCTCCAAAAGGAAGATGGGGAATGGTCAAAGAGAAAAACTTCAAGTTTTTTAAATAACTATTAAACCAACATCTTTATAGTTTTACATTGTACTTTTTATATAATTTATTAGTTCATATATAACATTATATATCTCTACCCACTTATGAATTAAAGAATTGAGAACTAATCCAATATTGTATCAACCTTTGGTTAATCTCATTTTTTCCTCTTCATCTCTACCCCTTCTCGTTTTGTTGACATATGCCGATCATTTTATTATTTTAAAAGAGATTACATTTTGATAATTGTGTTAAATACGTCATATATCATTATGTCTAATAAATCAGGTCATTATCAGTATATTATAATGCAATGACCTTACGTATTAAATACAATGACTTAATGTATACGACCAATATTTCATATTCTTGAATGCATGTCAAGATTAAATTCCTTATTAAATTTTTTAAATTAAATATTATTTTTATTATAACCTTACCCTATATATTTAAGTGTCATAATATAAAAAAGATAGATAGATATATAATAAATCTTGAAAAAAAACTATTGCGATGCATTTGTAGTTAGTAAAAAGCCGATAAATATATCATATTTGCACCTACAGTTTCTTTGATTACATCTCTACTATATATATATATATATATAATAGTATTTATATATTATGCATTATATATATCATATAATTAACAACATGACAAATGCTAATTATATGTACCATAATAGTTATCATGGTGCATATAATTGTTAATATATAAAAAACAATATCTACGAAGCTTAATTAATAATAAATAGTTATTGGATTTTAATAATTTTAACTTTTGTTTATTGGTTGGGATTAATACCATTCAAGAAATGTTTACATACACTCCTAACGTTGATATTATTTTCCTTCAATAATCTCTTACTAACTAAAAGTTAATGTATTTTAGTTTTTTTATGTAATAGGGCTAATCTTGAGCCACTTTTCAACTCATCCGCCATCCAAACTCTATGTGGTCCATATTTCAGTGTCTAGTCTCCATCGTTACTTGAAATCTATCTTTAACGAGTCAACTGATTTAGATCAGGAGGTGAAGATTGACGGGTTTCAGGATGCAGAAGTTTCAGATTGACGAACCTGATGATTGATTTTAATTTTCTACTTAGTGTTTTGGCATACATGTAGCCTATGTCATCAAAAATCTAATATTGTTAACTTTTAGTTAGCAAGGGATCGTAATAGAAAAATAAACATAAAGTGAAAAGTGTCTGTAAATATTTTTTAAGTTGAAATTAATTTTAACCAATAAATAAAAATTTTGATTATTAAAATTCAATAACCAAATAATAAAACATTAGCACGTCGCATACTAGCTTAAGAGTTAAGACTATAGAAGGAGGCGGTCTTGAGTACAACATATTGAGACAAGAAAAGCTTGAATGCCCATAAGTTAAATAGAAAATTTCATTTTCTATTCAAGTTGTTTAACTTTATAGTTAAGGAGTCGAAAAGCTAATATCATCAAAACATATATTTAAATATTTTTTACTCTATTTACAAGAACCAAAATATTAATATGTTGATATTTTACTTATAGAATAAACCTAACCAAAAAAGTGATTTTGTCTAAATAGGATAATAATGCACAAACGAATGATATCAAATTCTTATTAAAGTTAACTAACATACATGGTTGTCGGGATAGTTGGAATAGTAAATTGTCTTGCATTTATATTAAAAGTTAAGGACTTAAATATCGTAAGTGAGAATTAACAGGGTAGATAAAATAGATAACTTATAGCAAAAATAGACAAAATAAAACTGGTAGACCACTCACATATCATTCTTTATTTTCATTTTTATAATTAAATTAAAACTCATTATTTTTTTCTCTTCTTTCAATTAAATAATATTTTTTTATACTTTTTTTATTACATTTTATCTCTCTTTTACTTACAACCACTTTTAAAAAAATTAAAAAATTTATAAGGGTTGAACAGTAAATCTTTAAATTTACAGATAAACGGTAACATTTTCTCTCTTTTTTACTCACAACTATTTAAATTATTCCATATAATTTAAGAACCTCCACTCACATATTATAAGTAATGGGCTGTGAATGCTCGTAGAAGCAGAATAGCTATTTTCGAGGTTATTTCGGATTATGAAGCATCCCAATAAACAATACAAGTCGACACCTACTACATAAAATATATACATCTCGTTAAGCAGTTTTCTCAAATTGTTTTTTAATATGATTAATAATTTGTCTTGGAGATTAAGATAAGATATGGGTAAAAGCACATTAAACATGACCATAATCATAGGGAGGACTATCGAAGAGTACAATTTGCTTGACTAATTCAAATATTTAGGATTATTTATATATTAATTAGGCTAGCTAGGCTTGACTATATTACACAAAAATAAAAAAATATTAAATTAACTATTAAAGAATTAATAATAAATCAATAAGAATTAGAAGAAACATGAAACATGAAACAACCCTATTTATGGGTGAAGAGATAGCATGTTTATTAAATGTAAATTGTTATGAGTAAAAAAGAATAAACCTAATTGTATAGTTTTGTAATCATTAAAATTTTATAAATTTCAAACTTCTTACACACAAATGACTGTACTCATCAGACTAGCATATTAATTTATATGTTTACATAACACTCTATTACTTTTCTCATCATAATTAAGTTTTTTCATAAAGTGCACGTAGTGGACAATTTGAAGGCATTAAACCTGATAACATGGATATAAGTGAAACTACAAATACTATTATAAGATAATTAAAAAAGACTCCTTACTTATAGGTTTTCAAGTCTTTAACGAATGTCAAACACAATTCTTCCTATATTATTGAATTTCAAACATTAGTTAAACATTATACTTGATTTAAAAATAACTCTAATGAAATGGTTTTTTCATCAATATAATATTTTTTGTTATTAGTTAAACAATCATTATGGTTGAACCCTGGTCCCTGCCAAGGAAACAATTACTTCTTATCACATGGATACACCGGTAATTAGTGATAATCATTAAATTTTTTATTTGTTTCACAAACTTTCCATCAACTAATTATAAAAAGATTATGATAATAAAATAATATTAATGGTTTTAAAAAATTTTAAGTAACTTTATAACACAACAATTATATATAAAGCTTTAGATGAAAATCTACTTTCCTAATCAATAAAAAAACATGTCACCTAATGATTTAAAAAAAAGTTACTATCATGATTATTTAGCTTTATTATAAACAATATAATATAAAGATTACCATGCATGCATTCTAAGCTTGCAACATGTGGTGAGGGTTTCATCATTTGAATGTTACTCCCATATCTTTACAAGTCATCGCTTTTTTTCAATTAAACAATCACATATATACCTTTATCTATAACTTTTGACACAAGATGCTTATAGTATTTAGAAAAGTTAATTCGTTCTATTATTGGAAGTTCAGAAATGAATAAATTCGTTCTGTTATTTCAAGTTTAGAAATATTAATGCTTATAAGTATGAATATAAAATAATGGCCAATATATTTAGACTATAGAACTCGTCCTTTGACAACAATATTCAAAACAGTTTTTTTCCAATAAAGGTGTAAATGAGAATTTTATTTACCAAATTGTGTAGCTTAAAAATTATTTACCAAACTAGTGTTTTTTCTATTTTTTTTGTTTCTCACTCCTAATCTCCAATACTTATTTGATATGTATAAAGATTTTAAATTCTTTAGAGATGATTTCATTAATTTCTGCAAACATTTTCCTAAATAGAAATCGTTTCTTACTTTTTTCTAGAAATATTATTAATTTTCTTTCAAAATGTTTTGTAAAAATAGTTTTCTCAAATCTATAATCATATTATAAAGAGACATTTTTATAACTATAAATTTATTCTTTTAAAAGCTTTAAAATAGAAATCTTTTATATATGTTTATCACGATAAAAAAAAACTTTATGTTATTTACACGCACAATGCCTGTACATACATATATACATACAATTAGTCCGATTTATACTGTTGCAAAAGGAAAAACGTAAACTGAACCTAATTAGCCTATTTCTAAAGCGCCAACCGTAAACCGAAATATCAAGTTGAACTAATTTGGTCACATATAGTGGGGGCCGGGATGTTTAAGTTCTGCAAATGTTTGGTCACGAAAGCTTTTTAGAAATATAAATATAAATTAAGTGTCAACTTAAATTATTTGTTCAAATTTTTTAATTTTTTGAATACATATAAATATAAATATAAATTTAATTAAGAGTAAATTACTATTTTGTTCCCTGTGCTTTAGAAATATAATATATAATAATAATATATAATATATAATATATATATATAATATATAATATATAATATATAATATATAATATATAATATATAATATATAATATATAATATATAATATAATATATCATTATACATATATATATAATATGTTAATATGAGAGAGTAAATTATGTTTTTGGTCCCTGAGGTTTAATAAATATAACTATTTCAGTCCAAGAGCATTTTAGTTATTTTATTAAAAACTAACTGAAAAATCTAACTATGTGAGTGTATTGGACTGAAAGAGTTATAGAATACTAACCATAAGGCTTGATTTGTTAGAAAATTCGTTTTTAGACTCAAATAGTTAAAATAACCAAACCACATGGACCAAAATAGTAATTTACTCTTTAATTAATTACAAACCAATCACACCGTCGCTAACAACAAGTAGTTCGCCGGACTTCATGAATGCTTCGGTATATATATAACTTTTTTGAACGACTCCATTTATAAATTAAGTTGAGCGACCTCTTCGACCAGGATTAAACATTTTAACTATCTTTTTATAAAAATTATTAGAAATTAAAATATATTTCTCAAAACTAAAGCAAGATATATTTAAATACATATCTGGAAACTTAAAGAGATCATTTATAAAAGAATTAAAAATATTTAAAAAATCTTTGTAAAGTTAGATAATTAGATTAAGAAAGAGAAACAACAAAGTTAAAAAAACACTAGTTTGGTAAATATTTTTTCTATTACACCATTTTGATAAATAAGTTTTTCATTTGCATCATTTTAGGAAAAAAAAACTCTAGTCAAAACTATACATTAAATATCTAAAAAGATAAATAAACACTTCAATCATAAAACACGGCTAAACATCAAATCGTGAAAAGTTTAAAGATTTTTTAAAGAGTAAATTACATGGATGGTCCCTGTAGTTATGTTGAAATTTTGGATTTAGTTTTTAAAAGTTAAAATTTTTTAATATAGTCTTTAACATTTCTTTCTATTTCATATATGATCCCTAAGTTTGTTAGTGAACAGTTAGTGATGTTAAATAGTATAAAAATTAGCATTTTACTCGTATTAACTATTGATTTGCTTTACATTTTAAACTATAATATTATTTTTATTAATTAAAACTTTATATTATTTTTTTCAATTTTTTTATTTTTTTATATTATTTTTATAATTTCATTATTAACATGATTATTATTTAATTACATTTTAAATACACAGATAAAAAAACTTCTTAAAAACATGTTTTTCAAATGTTTGGTTTTGAACCGTTCATTTCTTATACCTCATTCTTAAATTATTTGATTTTTTAAACTTTTTTTTAAATTGGTTGGTTTTTTAAAATTCTTTTTTTTAACTATTCATTTTTGAAATATCTTTTTTTTTTAATCTCAAATTTTAAATATTTTTTTAAAACAATTCAGTTTTAAAGTATTTATAAAAGAATACATTTTTATAAAGGTTTGAAAAAGCCGCATATTGATTTTATAAAAAGATTAACCAAACATTTAAAAGAAGACAAATTTTAAAACATTTTTATTTGTGTGTTAAATAATAAACATATTTATAATTAAAAAGTTATAATAAAATGTCAATTACATTGAATTAACAGAGTATAGACCATTTATGAAAGATAACTATAACATTAGAAATTATATACACAATTTTAAAACTATAATGACCAAATATAAAATTTTAACCAAACCACGGGACCATCCGTGAAATTTACTCTTTTTTAAAAGAAGAATGTTTTGATTCCTGCAAATTTAATAGAAAACAAATAATCGTAGTCTTAATATGTAAAATAAACTTCTCATTACTGTATGTTTTAGTGATTATTATTTACGGTTCAAATTTCTTTACAATTTAAACACATACATTTTTAAAAAGATAAATAGGCATGTAGGCTTTGCAAAGGAAAAGTAACAAGATAAATTAATAGTTTTTGATGTGATATATGGAATCAATTAGAAACCCAAGATTAAGGTAAAGGTGGACCGCAAAGCCTTATTAGTCACTTTAATTAAATAGTATTAGTTATAAAGAAGAATAATAATATATATGTTTTCATATTTTCTCCATTATACGTTAATATTTAGTAGCTTACTTCTTATTCTACATGTAACTAAATAAAAGTATATCAGGGTAAGGTTGGGTCTAATAACAAAATATTTGTGGTTAAAGTAGTATAGTTTTTGATGATGTTAAAAGTTCGAGCATCGTATAAGAAGGATTGATGTAATTTAGTTATGATATAGTTATCATTAATGTTATGTAATTTAGTTATGATATAGTTATTATTAATGTTAAATTCGTCGTTAAGAAAAAACTAAACAAAAGAATTTGTCATTAACATATAATTCCAAGACCATTGGCTCTATGTATCGAGGATAGAGTCATCGTGCTCAATTATATAACAAAAAAAAACTTCTTTTTTTCAAAAAAGACTTTATAAATATCGTTTAAACATGAACCCTTTCAACCCAACGTACACTTTTTATGAACTAGGGTTAACCTCAAGCCACCTTCAACGAATCTACACCGACATCAAATGGTGGTTCCCTAACCACATTTGAGCTCAACAAAACAAAAACACAAAAAGAATTGCAAAGTTGGAAAGCTTGTGACGGGATATAGATCCAAAGGAAAGATCTAATTTAGTGGCCAAACGATCATTAATATTTTTAATGACTCGTGTTAATTGAGATGAGTTTAGTATTTACCCTCGTTAAATTTTATGACATTATGAAAAATAATGTAAAATGAGTGATTGTCACATTGATGGGACAATCATCATCATCAAAATGTATAAAAGCGTTATCTTCCTAAAATACACTCGTCAAACTCATTCATGTGATCGTTGTCAAATAAACCTCAACGATACATATGATGAGTTTAAGTCGAAGAGGAGCCGATTCGTACGCCTAGGAGGAACAACAAAGGAAAACGGGCAACATCAATCTTGTAAAGACGGGCTACAAAAAGGATTTGAATACAATATTAGAGAGGATGGAATGACTTAATGATATTCGATCGGTAAAGCTCGAGTTGAAGAAAAAAGATAAACAAATAAATGGGGAAATGAGACTACTTTGGACCATTATTAATTGTTAGACGGGAAGTAGTTGTTAAAATACCGATAAAATAAAACAAACAACTAGGGAGAAGTATGGATTGAGATAAGTTTATTATATTTTTTATTATGTTTTCTATAATAACTATGTAAGTTTTTTGAATTAATATCAGTATTTTATTTATGTTATATATTCTACAAATAATAATTTATTTATTATTAGCCGTTCAAAAATAAATTTTATATATATATATATATATATATATGTGTGTGTATATATATATGTATGTATGTATATAATGAATAATAATGATTAGCTAATAATGCAAAACTGAATTATAACATGTGTTTAGTGAATGTTATCGTATTTATTACTTGCATGGTGACCAATCAATAATTATTTTTGTTATTACACTCACTAAAATATAACACATAGCCTTCCAATAATGCGTGTTAAGTAGACCAATCAAAAGATTTCCACATCAAATAAGTTAGCTACAACAACAAAAGGATAGCTAGCTAGTGACATTTTATACATGGGTATAATGAATGGATTAATTGTATATTAAATACCATTGAAATAAAAGTGAAACCTGTTGATTGAAAATAAAAATGAATTTGACTAAAGTAAATTTGAATAAAAAAACTTAATCAATCACAAAAGCAAGGTAAGTAATTAGTGGGATTGTAAACGACTATCTATTGTCTCTCTTTTTTGAACATCAATGTTTACACGTAAATATATCACTTATCTTACACTTACAAAGATTTGAACTTATACTATTTATGTGAGCAGTAACTATCATACCACTAAATCATTAGGTCATAGGTAACAATTGTATTTAGGATTTAATCTCACCTTCGCCGCGTATGGAAAAACATATTAGAAAAACGAGTATGAAAAATAGTGGATGGAGGTTGTCTACTTGTCTCAATCATTGGTGTTGTTGTTAACGGATGCAAAAACCTATGACTGGTTCGTACAAGTGTAAAATTCGAGAGGTGCATCAGTGGAGGTGCGGCAATTGGGTTCTGATAGTTCTTTATTGTTGGGCGGATGTGTGATTGAGTCAACAACGACATTTCACGTGTGGTGCCATTGTTATCCAATGTGGTTCCAGTGGGGAATGAGAAACAGAAAAAATTTCATTCTACTACTACTTAAAAATGCTATCTACTATTGTGGTTCCATTAGTCTGTTAGAAATTTGAATGAGGGATGAATATCATGAGACTAGGAGAGACGGTCATCCTAATAGCATACAACAAAAGATTGATATAAAAAGGATGAGAGTCATTTTAATTCATATGTTAGAGTAACCGTAAAAATAACATATTTATAGTATCCACCATAAACTATAAAAATAATGTGTATAATTATAATTATTTATTTCAAATGTTTTTTTTATTTCTAAAATTTATAATCATCATACTACTAAAAATGAAAAGCATTTTTCCCTTCCTACTTACAGTCATTCCACGTTCAACCTCTAATACTTTTTAAAAATTTTGTAAACTTTCACTTTGACCCCTCAAGTTTCAAAAATTATGAGTTTACACCCATACAATATCAATTCGAGTTTATCTATATTTGGACGTAATCAGAAATGACTCCAGTCAAATATAAAATGTTTACGTGCTTAACTTTATATACGCCTTAAGACAATCTACGTTTCAACGCACGTCTATGTTTTGACATACATTTTATTCAAATATTAGTTGGGTTGTATATAAAATGTGTAGAGATTAATGAAGATGCTGATGCAACCTAAACATCTTAAGTCTATCCTGCATGCTGCACAAGTGTATTAAAGAAGAAGCTTAGGAAGTTCCACACATGAAACAAAAAATACTCTAAGTGTGAAATCTTCCGAAGCCAAGACCAATATCTTCTAAAGCCAAACATGAAGTCTTCCGAAACCTCAAAGACAAAGTCTTCCAAAGCTTCAAGTTCATGAAGACAGATTTCTTCCGAAGACTTTTAGTAACATGCTCTATCTGATGTAATGTTCCATAAAGCTGGACACATTTCCGCTGCATCTCTGCAAGTCACCAACTTACATGAGTTGGTGAAAAGGTCCATGCTTTTGGTAACTGTACATTGAGGTCTTGAGTCTGTAACTTTCTACTTTATGTACTTTATCCTTTTTGTAATAGATATGGATATGAGCTATGGCATGTCATAGTCACAAGTCAAAAGGCAATCTGCCTTTTGACTCTATAATTGATTTTGTTTATGTCTGGATCATAGACAGTGGCTATTCTAGGCACATTACAGGCAATAGGGTACTACTCTAGAACTTTGAAAGAATTGATGGAGGACCAGTTGCTTTTGGAGGAGATGAAGGTGGTTACATTTCTGGAAGGGGCAAGGTCACAAATGGTAAGCTCAGCATAGAAAAGGTAAACTTTGTTAAGGAGCTTGGATACAATCTTCTGAGTGTATCTCAATTTTGTGATCAGAGTCATAACATGCTCTTTACTGAGCATGAGTGCATTGTTCTTAAGCCTGGTGTGGTCATTCCTCATGAGCATATCCTGCTTAGAGCCCCCAGGAAAGGAAACATGTACAAGATGGATTTGCAAGAAACCTCTCCCTCTGGAGAAGTTTCATGCTTTCTGTCTAAAGCAAATAGTGATGAGTCTTTCTTATGGCATAAAAGAATTTTCCATGTAAACTTTAAGAACATTAATAAGTTAATTAAACATGATTTGGTAACTGGAATGCCAAAGAAAGAGTTTACAAGTGATGACCACTATGTTGCATGCCTAAAAGGGAAGTAACATAAGGTATCTCACAAGCCTAAGGAAAGGAACTCCATCATTAAACCCCTACACTTGTTACATATGGATCTTTTTTGCCCCACCAGTGTAATGAGTTTAGGAAAGATCTTATACTGTCTAGTGATCACAGATGACTTTACAAGATTCAGTTGGGTCTTCTTCCTTAGAACTAAGGATGAGACTCCTAAGCATCTGAAGAATTTCATCTTATAGATTGAGAATCAGTCTGATCACAAGGTCAAA
The DNA here is from genome assembly GCA_025506515.1 of Flaveria trinervia. Classification (NCBI taxonomy): domain Eukaryota; kingdom Viridiplantae; phylum Streptophyta; class Magnoliopsida; order Asterales; family Asteraceae; genus Flaveria; species Flaveria trinervia. Next base: position 1,509,785 of record CM046452.1, read on the forward strand.
ATCATAAGATGTGATCAAGAAACTGAATTTAAGAACCAAATACTTGATACATTTTATGATGAAAAGGGTATCACAAGACAATACAGTGCTCCCAGGACTCCTCAGCAAAATGGTGTTACTGAGAGGAGAAACAGGATACTGATTGAAGCTGCAAGAACCATGTTGTCTGACTCTAAACTGCCCATCACCTTCTGGGCAGAGGCAGTCAACACTGCCTGCTATTTGCAGAACAGATTTTTAGTAGTTAAGACTCATAGCAAGACTCCTTATGAACTTTGGCACAAGAGGAAACCTTTCATTGGTTTTCTCAGGTCATTTGGATGTCCTTGCACCATCTTGAATACCAAAGATCAAATTGCCAAGTTTGCTGAGAAATCAGATGATGGACACTTTATTGGATACTCTTCCCAAGCTAAGGCTTATAGAGTGTACAATCTCAGAACTAGAACTATTGAGGAGTCAGCCAATGTGACTTTCAATGAACACACGCCCTATGTTGCTGGTTCTGGTCCGGATTGGTTATTTGATCTTGATTTGGTTACCAACTGTTTTAACAAATCTTGTGAGAATGTTTCAAGATCTACAGAAAATTTAAATACAGGTGATCTTGATCCAAGATTTGAGCTAGGAAGATCTTCAAGTCATACATCTTCAGCTCCAGTTGGAACCACTTCTGCAAATGAGGTTTCAATCAGCACAACAATGACAAACTCAGCTGATACATCTGGTATGCCTTCAAATTCCAGCTTAGAGGCTCTACAACTAGATAAGAACTCCTTAATTATGGAAGACAACAATGGTGGTGGTGACAGTGATCAAGAATTTCTTGATGCCACTAACCACACCATAGATGAGAACATCAATGATGTCACACACTACTTGGATCAAGTTTCACTTGAAAAGTGTGCTGATGTGGTGGGAAAAACATCTATGCCAGATCTAAATTTCTCTAATTTAGATCTTCTCAACAACTTGTTGTGATCCCTCAGCTTAGGATACACAAGTCTCACCCTACCACAAACATCATTGGAGATGTTGTCTCAGGGGTAAAGACAAGAGGACAAACCCATGAAGCAAATGTTTGTCTTCACTCTTGTTTTCTATCCTAGATAGAGCCAAAGAAAGTTGGTGAAGCTCTAAAGGATGGAAGTTGGGTTGAAGCTATGCAACAAGAGTTGCTTCAATTCAAAAGGCAGAAAGTTTGGAACCTTTGTCCTCTTCTTTATGGGAAGACTACCATTGGAACCAAATGGGTGTTTAGGAACAAGAAAGATGATAGAGGCATCATCATCAAGAACAAAGCTAGACTGGTTATTCAAGGATACACACAAGAAGAAAGAATTGACTACACTGATGTCTTTGCTCCAGTGGCAAGATTAGAAGTTGTTAGGATATTCCTGGCATTTGTTGCATCCAAGAACTTCAAGGTCTTTCAACTTGATGTGAAGTGTGCCTTTTTATATGGAATGATAGATGAAGAGGTTTATGTCAAACAGCCACCTGGTTTTATAGACCCTGGTCATCCTGATTATGTCTGCAAGCTTGATAAAGCTCTCTATGGGTTACATCAGGCACCCAGGAAATGGTATGAGACACTGTCTGAGTATCTCTGTAAACATGGATACAGGAGAGGTACTATAGATGGAACTCTCTTCATCAAAGGACAGGGAAAAGACATATTGCTAGTTCAAGTATATGTGGATGACATCATCTTTGGTTCAACTAATCCAAAGCTCTGTAAAGACTTTGAGAAGCTGATGAAAGACAGATTTGAAATGAGTGCCATGGGGGAACTCAATTTCTTTCTGGGAATTCAAGTGAAGCAAGTTGAAGATGGCATCTTCATAAGTCAGTCAAAGTATGTTCAGGACATACTCAAGAGGTTCAATATGACTGACTGTAAGATTGCTAAGACACCCATAGCCAGAAACCACTCCCTTAGTCCTGATCTTGAGGGGGTGTGTAGATGAACACTTATACAGGGCTATGATTGGGTCTCTTATGTATCTTACTGCTAGCAGGCCTGATATCATGTTTGCTACATGCATCTATACAAGATATCAAGCCAACCCTAAGATGTCTCACCTTATCACTATCAAGAGAATTCTAAGATACCTCAAAGGTGCATCAACACTTGGCCTATGGTATCCCAATAATTCTGACTTCAACTTGTATGCCTATACAGATAGTGATTATGGTGGTTGCAATATGACTGCAAAGTCTACATCTGGGGGATGTCAATTTCTTGGTGGAAGGGTTGTCTCATGGCAATGCAAGAAACAATCCTGTGTCTCTGCATCAACTGCTAAAGCTGAATACATTGTTGTTACTAGTTGTTGTGCTCAAGTGCTTTGAATTCAGAATCAAATGCTAGACTATGGGTTAAACTTCAAGGAGACTCCCATTCACATAGACAACAACAGTGCTATCTCAATCACAGAGAATCCTGTGCAGCACTCAAGGACAAAGCACATCAATATCAGTTATCATTTAATAAGAGATAACTATGAAAAGGGATTAATTAAACTAGTCAAGGTTCACACAGATGAACAATATGTTGATTTGTTTACAAAGGCCTTTGATGAACAAAGATTTAAATATCTAATATCAGCTATTGGGATGATCAACCTTGAGTAGATTTTTTTAAAACTAATTTTTATTATTTCTTAATATTTGTGTGTCCTAAGTTGTCTAGTTCATCACTTCCATAAGCTCATGTTTTCTTTGGATTAAAATCTTTTTCCGAAGACTTTCCTTAGATCATTTGATAATTTTACACTTTGGAAGTTATGCCTTTAACTTCGGAAGCAAATCATGCCTTCAAAATGTTTAACTGTCTAAGAAATTTACCTTCGGAAGAGATTTCAAATTTATCTTCCGAAGCTTAAATATTTGTCTTAGACACTTACTTATTTTCAAGGACTTATTTACTTCCGAAGCAAAATTAACTCTCGAAAGCTTTGTTGAATTTCTATACAAAGCACTCAAGTTTTAATTTCTCTTCCGAAGCAAAATCATCAAATCTCTCAGGAAATTCTTCCAAAGACAAATTTAGCTTCGAAAGCTTTTTAATTAAAACTTCCGAAGATAATTAACCTTCGGAAGCTTTTTGACTTCCAAAAAAAACTATTTTTTGAGCAAAATAAACTACTTTTTCAGAGGTGGGACCGACATCGGATTTCAAATCCTCTTTCATTAAACTTTATCTGAAATCCTTCTCACATATAAACCCAACGGTTTCCCCCTTCTTTCTATCATTTGTTCTTCCTCCAAACCTAAAACCCCAAAATTTCTCTCTGAAATTTCTTTCTCTCTTCTTTCTTCATCCTTAAGCTACTTCAAAATGGCCAACCTTGCTCACAGAAATGATCCCAACTTTACTATGCAGCTACACAGACAACATAATCAGGTTGCTCTGTTAAGCTCTGAGAAAGATCCTCATTTCTCAGAGGTTTGCCATTTCTTATCTCTGTCAAACTACTTCACCTTCCTAATCATTGATCCTCCACTCTATGAGGACCATCTGGTAGAATTCTGGAAAACCTGCCAAGAGGTTCTTTTGGATGAGGAGAAGGCACTGTCTGCCACAGTGTAGTGGAGAACAGTCTTCATCACTCCAGCCATCATCAACATGCATCTTAAGCTGGATGATGAAGAAGGTGATGTGTTCTTTCCAAAGGAAGTTGTCATTCATTCCTTTGAGCAGATGAGATATGAGGGAGATTTCTGTGTAAAGACCTTTAGGAAAGGGAAGGTCTCATCCCAATGGAGATTCCTGCTCCATGTGGTCATCCACAGCTTATCAAACAAGCATGGTGGATGGGACCAGATTCCTGAGGATCTCTCCTTCATAATCCATAGAATGGTTCAGGGGGTCAAATTCAGGTATTCTCAGTTTGTCTATACAAATTTACTTGCAAATTTAGACTCCCTAGAATATTACATGTTTCCTAGATATGTCGAGTACATTCTTAATTGTGAACTGGGCTCACAGTTAAGGGAAACAGGTAACATTCTTAAATTGGGACAGATGAAGCCCGGCATCTTTAAAATTGTAAGAAAGCCCACTGTTGGATTCTCTGGGGTAGAAACAGCTCTAGTCCCAAAAATGTTAGAGCTCATTGCTCAAGGTGACAACCTATCAGCACAAGCTAGTGTTGAACCCATACCTGCTACCTCCCAACCACTCTCACAGCCTCAAATCACCATCACCTACCAAAGAAAATCCAAACGAACCCCTGCTCAGGCTATTCAGTCTGTGGAGGCCCCCATATACTCAACCATACAGGCAGAAGTGAACGTTGGAGCTCCCACTTCTCCTGAGGAGCAAACTGTCACACCCCAACCTTGACGGTGGAAACATCGAGGAGTGAGAGTTAAGATCGTTCACAGCCACATAACGCTATTAATAATTCCAATTATATATATAAATCAAATTCCAATTGTGCCATTACAATCATAAGTCTCAAAAAAATTAAAATAAACATAACAAGTCATTTTATTTCACTTATTTAACTAGGTTCATTCCTAGATGTGTATGCTTCAATGAGTTGAAATCAAACTTGAGTATTTCCTTAAACATGTTAAAAATAAAAGGTCAACAATAATGTTGGTGAGATTTCCATAGTTTGCAATACATAAGTATATAAAAGATGGTAATTCATGTTGTAAAGAACAAAGTAAATTAGGGATGTAAGACAGAATGCACAATCAAACCTTGACAAAGTTTTACAAGTCTCAAACGTTTACAAGCATATACGATTAGCTAAGTGTACTTGGATCAACCAAGCAGGCTTGTCAGGCCCATAGATCTATGACTTCGCTAGGCTAGCAATAGTTAATGATTGTACATATATTCGACATTACATGGTAGCCACAAAGTTCAACTAACCACAACATACAGGTGAAATGCCATAAGTTTACAAAAATCAAACGTGTTTAGAAGTGCAATGTTTATAAAGTAACATGTTTCACCCCAAAGTGTAAAAATATAAAAAGGGGTATAGAAATACTCACTTGATCAATAAGTATATATTAGATGATTAATAAGAAATAATAATAAACGTCGTTTCCACGTAATCCATCACAAGGCACCTAAATATAAATACATATTTACAATATTAAAGTTTATTTATAAGTTAAACGATTTAACGAGAACTAGGGTTTCAATAAGAATTTGGGGTTTTTTTATAAATGGAATTTGTTATCGGAATCAAATATATATATATATATATATATATATATATATATATATAATATATATATATATATATATATTAGTACATTGAAGAAATCTTAATAATCCCTTTTTGTATTGATTTATGAAATTCAAGAAATTGAATTAATGATTTAATTATGAAATGTGAATAAAATTTTGTAATTAACATAATTAATATATGACCAATAATAATCTAATGATTTCAACTTTTTAATATTTATTTCTAAACCAATTATAGCATTTGTTAATATATTTTATAAAAATGTCAATGTATTTTGATTGGTAAATTTCCAGAAAATAATTAGTTAACTTTAAAAATAAACAAAGTTTACAAAATTTATTTTTTATATATTTTAAAAATTTTTCTACAATTTTTTATAGGCTACAACTGCCAAAAAAATAAATTGAGGGTGCCCGGGTTTGAACCCGAGACCTCAAGAATGACATGATAATGTTTTACCATTAGGCTGGGTAGCCTATGCCTGACAAAAACCATTTCCCATATCTTTAAAAACAAATCAAATAGAAACCCCCAAATCCTAAGAACCCTAAATTCGTTTAGGTTCAAATTGAACCCTAGCTAGTTCTTGCATTTCGGATGGTGCAAGACGATAAGGTGATTTAGCCACAGGGTTCGCACCAGGAATTAAGTCAATCTTGAACTCAACCTCTCGCACGAGAGGTAACCCTTTAAGATCCTCGGGAAAAACCTCGGAAAAGTCCCGCACAACAGGAATGTCTTTCAACTCCTTACCCTTGGTTTTCTTATTAACTACATATGCCATGAAAGCCATGTAGTTTTTACTTAAGCATTTGCGGGCCTTGATGCAAGACATGAGTTTGAGTCTTTGGGATGATTTCTCCCCCAAAGACCTTCAAAGTATCACCAGTCGATAAAGGAATTCGGATACACTTCTCGAAACATAGAATTTCCGCACGATGCTTGGCTAACCAATCAATGCCAATGATAACATCAAAGCTTCCCAGTTGCATAGGAATAAGGTCGACGAAGAACTCGTGTTCATTAAGGCTTAGGGTGCAATCGCGTATCACAACATCAACAACAATAGATTTTCCATCGGCGACTTCGACCGTGAAAGAACTTTCCAGGTTACCACGCGGTTTAGAAAGTAAAGGCTCTAATTCCAGGGACACGAAACTCCTATCGGCACCCGAATCAAACAATACAGATGCATAATGATTATTTACAAGATACATACCATTCACCACATCGTTGTTGGCTTGAGCTTGATTGGCATTGATGTTGAAAGCCCTTCCACGAGTCGGTGGCACAGTTCCCGCATTGCGAGGACATTGCGGACGAATATGACCAGGCTCGCCACAGTTATAGCAGGTTCGGTTGGTAAGCATGGCAGTGTTGTTTGGTGCACGAAGACATGTAGCCACCAAATGACCATACTTCCCACACAACGAGCAGACTTGGCATGGGATGTTGCTCGCATGGTGGTACTTGCACGTGTTACACATGGGGTACGGACCAGCATAAGCTCTAGCCACAGGAGCTTGATTTGCAACCACCATTTGTTTTTTAGGAGCATTGGGTGCGGTCACGGCGTAGTTGCGCGTCGGGGTGAACTGACGCTTCTGTTTTGAGAAGATGACTCGGCCCTTACCTCATTTGTTGCTCGGGTGTCACCTTCGTAGTAGACTTGGAACCCTTAGCCGACATTGTGCCAGCTCTTATATGATTCTCGGTGAGCTGTGCAGTAATAGTAATCGCCTCCTCCAAAGTTGTGGGCCTACTACCCACCACAGCATCTTGAATTTGATGTGGCACCCCCTTGATAAATTTCTCGATGTTACGGGGAACGGTGTCCACCATGTGTGGTAGGAGCATACTCAACTTATGATGTCGGGTGGAATAAGCCAAGTGATTCCCACCATCTTGTTTGAGGTTCCAGAACTCCTTCTCCAGCTTTTGCAATTCACTCCTCGGGCAGAACTTTTGGATCATGATATCCTTAAATTCTCCCCAGGGCAACGCCATTGCAACCTCAGTTCCACGGTTTCTCTTTTCATTATTCCACCAAGTTAGTGCTTGTTGTTGAAGAACACTTGTGGCATAGCGAACCTTGAACTCGTCGGGGCACTCGCTAACAATGAATGTGTTCTCCATACTTTCAAACCACTCGAGGAGTCCAGTGGCTGCTTCTTTTCCACTAAAGCTAGTGGGCTTACACGAGTTGAAATTTTTGAAAGTGCAAGTACGATTGTTCCCGTTTTGGTTGTTGCTATTCTCTCTATGACCATTTCCATTGTTGCTGGATTTGGTCACTAAAGTGCTATTGAGTTCAGCAACCATGGTCGGGATGACAGCAGCCATTTGTCGGGCGATCATTGCAGCTAGTTTACGGTCGGAACTTCCACGCTTTCCATGGTGACGAGACATGCTGAATATACAAAAATGAGTTAGTTACGGGAATGAGGATAACAAAGGGTAATAGTTTAGACAAGGACAAGCTAAGAGTTATAAGGCATACAGAATGATTCCATTTGGTAACACATTACCATTTGGAAACGTTGACACGTCAAGGTGACTTGACCCAATTGCCTTAGAAACTTGTGTATATTGACCATAGTTTATCACTCATCCCAGAAATCCCCAGGTAACTAGTCCTGTAGGATTTATGCGAAATGCTTGCCTTAGCCCGAAGGCCTTTTGCCAGGAAATACAGGATACATGTGTCTATGTGTCACACAATATTTCTTAGGTTCATGGAATCAAAACCTTGATGAGATTTATATAGATTAGACATAACGTCTAAAGATCCAAGTCATAAGCATAGGCATAAGATTCCACGTGTCGTCAAGAATAAGATTAAGAAGTTTCATGATCGGGGAGAGTCAAAGAGTCAAAGCTAAGTTTAGGGAGACAAGTAACAATGTTTAGGCAATCCTATGCTAAGGCATCAAATTTCACATAGGAGGGCATAGCATTATGTAGCATAATTTACAAGATAGAAATATAATTCTATATGGTTCATGCATACTATAGTCTAGGTCATCATTTCTAATAACCAAGATCCCTATAGTTATGGGCTCTGATACCAATCTGTCACACCCCAACCTTGACGGTGGAAACGTCGAGGAGTGAGGGTTAAGATCGTTCACAGCCACATAACGCTATTAATAATTCCAATTATATATATAAATCAAATTCCAATTGTGCCATTACAATCATAAGTCTCAAAAAAATTAAAATAAACATAACAAGTCATTTTATTTCACTTATTTATCTAGGTCCATTCCTAGATGTGTATGCTTCAATGAGTAGAAATCAAGCTTGAGTATTTCCTGAAACATGTTAAAAATAAAAGGTCAACAATAATGTTGGTGAGATTTCCATAGTTTGCAATACATAAGTATATAAAAGATGGCAATTCATGTTGTAAGTTAGAGAACAAAGTAAACTAGGGATGTAAGACAGAATGCACAATCAAACCTTGACAAAGTTTTACAAGTCTCAAACGTTTACAAGCATAAACGATTAGCTAAGTGTACTTGGATCAACCAAGCAGGCTTGTCAGACCCATAGATCTATGACTTCGCTAGGCTAGCAATAGTTAATGATTGTACATATATTCGACATTACATGGTAGCCACAAAGTTCAACTAACCACAACATACAGGTGAAATGCCATAAGTTTACAAGAATCAAACGTGTTTACAAGTGCAATGTTTATAAAGTAACATGTTTCACCCCAAAGTGTAAAAATATAAAAAAGGGTATAGAAATACTCACTTGATCAATAAGTATATATTAGATGATTAATAAGAAATAATAATAAACGTCGTTTCCACATAATCCATCACAAGGCACCTAAATATAAATACATCGTTACAAGATTAAAGTTTATTTATAAGTTAAACGATTTAACGAGAACTAGGGTTTCAATAAGAATTTGGGGTTTTTTTTATAAATGGAATTTGTTATCGGAATCAAATATATATATATATGTATATATATATATATTAGTACATTGAAGAAATCTTAATTAATCCCTTTTTGTATTGATTTATGAAATTCAAGAAATTGAATTAATGATTTAATTATGAAATGTGAATAAAATTTTGTAATTAACATAATTAATATATGACCAATAATAATCTAATGATTTCAACTTTTTAATATTTATTTCTAAACCAATTATAGCATTTGTTAATAATATTTCATAAAAATATCAATGTATTTTGATTGGTAAATTTCCAGAAAATAATTAGTTAACTTTAAAAATAAACAAAGTTTACAAAATTTATTTTTTATAATTTTTAAAAAATTTTCTACAATTTTTTTATAGGCTGCAACTGCCAAAAAATAAATTGAGGGTGCTCGGGTTCGAACCCGAGACCTCAAGAATGACATGATAATGTTTTACCATTAGGCTGGGTAGCCCATGCCTGACAAAAACCGTTTCCCATATCTTTTAAAACAAATCAAATAGAAACCCCCAAATCCTAAGAACCCTAGATTCGTTTAGGTTCAAATTGAACCCTAAATCGATGTTGTCAATCAAATTAATGTTAGGGCTTTTGTTTCCCAACAGAAATCGAGTATGTACATGCCTTTGATTACACGTATTGAAGTGTGGAGCACAAGAATAGGTGATGAACAGGTCGCGACCACAACTTGATTTTGTTCGATGTGCAAATGCCAATAATAATCCAATTGTTTGTGCAAGAAGTTTCTAATGATCTCTGAGATCAAAAGCCCTCTTCCAATTTCGGTTTATGATGACCAGTTGGCGGAGTTCGAATGAATGGTTGGTTCACGAAGGAGATGATGATGAAATGTGGTGTATATGTGAGTTTCAGATGAAATTTTGTTTATCAAAGGTTTAGAAATGGTTTAACGGTCAATTTGGTTCGATTAATTAGGTCATTATGAGGTTTTTAATTGTCGAATGATTGGCATTTGAGAGTAATCGGTTACTCGACACTAATCGACCTCACAACCGCCATTCGAACCCAATTAAAGCTCATAATCATGTTCGAATCAGTTTCGCGAATCGATTGCAATGGTTTGGGTTAATTAATTCGAAGGATTAACGGGTTTTGAGGCCTCGCCGGAGGTCAGCCGGAGGTGGCCGGATGTTGTCGCCGGATTCACGGGTTTTAAAAAAGGAGAATAAGTTTTGGGTTTCACAAGTTTACACAATTGGACCCTGTACTTCCTTTCTTTTATTATTTTATGCCCAAACTTAAATATTTGAACTTTCCTAATTACCAAAAAGGTCCCTTCAACTTTTAGTTTTACATAATTTGACTTTTAAATTTTACAATCTATAATTGTTATCATTATAATTACTAATATTATTATTATTATTATTATTATTATATTATTATTATTATCATTATTATCATTATAGGCTTTCAAGTTGAAGACAAATTAAAGCCATAAGCAAAGTAACCCATAAATTTCATATTAGGCAACAATGGTCCTTACCAGAGTTAACAAAGTTAACTTTAAATTAACCCAAAATTACAAGATGTTACACAAACCACTCCCATCTCTTCAAGAATCAGTGCTGAGGTTCCTCATGCTCAGCCTGATGAGCTCATTAACCAAACTGCCTTAAGCCATCACTCTGAGTCTCAACACTCAAGTGATCAACCTTTAGGGGACAGTTACCATCCCCAGCCGATAGATCTAAACCAACCAATTCCCAACCTTGACTTCTATACTGATGAAGATCTAGGTTTCAGTGAGTATAATGAGTCTTTCTTATTTCCCCCACTCAAAGAGAGATGAATACTCCTGATTCTCTTACATCTATCCTACATCAGTCACCTACAACTGAGGTGGACACTCCTGCACCTGTTCAGGATGTCCATATGGAAGAGGCTCTCACTTCTAAAAGTGATTACATCTTTAAGACCTCAACCATGGCAACTCAGCCCACTGACATCTCAACTGTGATTGCCAGTGAGTAGAGAAAAATCAGTAGCCAAGAACCTCAACCTGGTGGTGAGAGAGAGGACTCTGGTCCAATCATCTCATCCCCCAATGAATCTTCTGATGAAGATGAGGGGAATCTGAGACTACTGGTGCAAAAAAATGTCTAAAACATACACCTACTTAGTCTCAAAGGTCAGTCACCTTGAATCTCAGGTGACTACCTTACACAACAGGATCAATGATCAGCAACTTGAGATTTCATATCTTAAGGAGAAACTAGCTGAGAGACCCTTAAGAAGAGCTCAACCAGGAACATAAGAACCTGTGGATGTGATTGACCTATCTTCCAGCTCACCTATGCAAGTGGGTGATGCTACCAAAAAGGGGGAGAAAGTCATTACAGCCACAGAACCTGGGAGTTCTTTAGAGAGAATGGACATTGAGGACTCACCATCCTCACTTGCAACTGTGCATTTTCAGCAACCTCCTCAAGTTCACATTGATATGGACTACACAGACTCCTTCATATAGAGTCTGTTTGAGGATGGGATACCAAGGGCTATGTCACCTTCACCATCTTCCATTCACATCATTGGGTGGAGGTATGACAACATCAGGAAAGCCCCAATCATCATAAGAGTTCAAGGACAGCAAGAAGCCTTAATTTTCAGACCTTAGACTACTATGAAGGTCTGGATCTACTCAACATGCCACTTGTCAACCCAAGCCAATCAAGACAAGCTGACAGACTGGCTCAAAGAATCCAAGACAGGATCACTGCAGAGTTAAGCTTAAAAAGGAGACTTAAGCAATCAGGTAATGCCATCGGTCAACTGGATGTTGAGGCAGACCCTAAGATTAGCTTCATAGGGGAAACCTTGACTGAAGGCCTAGTGGCAGAACCTGAGAGCCATGTCTCATCATCTCCAACTGCTGCAGAGATCCACATTTCTTCTGAGACATCGGCTAGTGAAAGAGCTTCTCAACCTCTCTCTGGCCTGAGCTCAGATGCTGCAACAAGCAATGAAGGCCAAAGCTCTCTCCATCCTGAGTCACAAAGGTCTGTGAGTGACAAAGGAAAAAGAAAAATGACATCTGAGGATATTGAGGAGGAGGAGAGAGAGAGTAAAAAGAGGCTAAGGGGAGAAAGTTCCTCTGCTGAGTCTTCAAGACTCATAGAGTCTGTTATCAGGGCTACCCCCAGACCTGATACTCAGAATGATGAGTTAAGGGCAGTCAGGATAAACTATTTGCAGACTAGGAACTATGACATAGACAATGTAATTTCTCTCCCCTTAGATGAGTTGAATGAATTGGTTGACCTGGAAAGGTCAAGGGAGAAGAAGAAGGCAGAAGATGCAGAACTCCTCGTACAAGTCAAAAAAGAGAGAAGAAGAAAAAGACTGTACAAAGATATGCCTACCCTCTCTTCAGTTCAAAAAAGTCCTGTACAAGAGGATGTGGTTCAACAAGAACCTCAGGTAGACAAAGAAGAAGACAGAATCAAGATGATTAACTACCTGAATGCCACAGACTTCTACCAGGAAGATGCACTCCTTCCCTTGTCCTATGACTATATTGAGTTTGAGTACTTAAAATAACTTGAGCTTGAGTTAGTCAAGGACAGAAAGACAACTAAGAAAAAACTAAAGGAAGAAGCTGCAAAATCAAGAGCCATCATCCAAAAGAGCATGAAAAAGTCTACTGACAGGCAGAGGATGATGAGCTTCTTGAAGCTATATGGATCTCCGAAAGGAGACTTGGCCCCATGTCTCTATCCACCATGGATGAGCATATTAGGGTGATCAAGCAGAAGATCAAAAGTGGAGAGATCATTGACTTACACTCCACTCCAAGTCAGGCTCCACCAGAAGTGAAGGTTAAGGTTGAACAACCAGAGACAACACAACCTGGAACTCCTGCTGAAACTCAGCAAGCTTCATCTTCTGATCCATAGCAGGGTCAACCTCCCTCTCCTTCTGAACCTGTGAGAGAGGAAGCCCCAACTGAGAAAGACAACAAATATCAATCTGGTACTGCAAGCCAGTCTTCTCAGTTAAAACCTTCAAAGAGAAAGAAGAGGATGGCTTCTAGACCAAAGCCTAAGAAGAAGAAGAAGAAGAAGACTGCACCCTCTTCTAAACGTCAGGATGAATCAGAACAGCCTGAGGATGTGCAGCCAGAGGATGCTACATCAACTTCAATTCAAATAGCTCCTCTAGCAACAGGAGGACCCATCTTGTCTTGGACATATACCACAAATCCAGAAATATGGCATGTCATTAGAGATCAAGGCATTGAAGACATTTACACATGGCAAGATATGTTTCAGTTGCCTCTGCATGACCTCTTTGATATGAGAAGACACTTTAACAGTCTGAAGGATCCTGATTATCTCATGAAGAAAGGAATGGTGATCATCCTAATGAGGACTGTTAATATCTGAAGTTTTCTAAGTGTTTTGGTAGCATCAGCCTAGGGGGAGTTTGTAGAGATTAATGAAGAGGCTGATGCAACCTAAACATCTTAAGTCTATCATGCATGCTGCACAAGTGCATTAAAGAAGAAGCTTAGGAAGTTTCACACATGAAACAGAAAATACTCTAAGTGTGAAATCTTTCGAAGCCAAGACCAATATCTTCTGAAGCCAAACATGAAGTCTTCCGAAGCCTCAAAGACAAAGTCTTCCGAAGCTTCAAGTTCATGAAGACAGATTTCTTCCAAAGACTTTTAGTAACATGCTTTATCTGATGTACTGTTCCATAAAGCTAGACACATTTCCGCTGCATCTCTGCAAGTCGCCAACTTACATGAGTTGGTGAAAAGGTCCATGCTTTTGGTAACTGTACATTAAGGTCTTGAGTCTGTAACTTTCTACTTTATATACTTTATCCTTTTTGTAATAGATAAGGATGTGAGCTATGGCATGTCATAGTTACAAGTCTAAAGGAAATCTGTCATTTGACTCTACAATTGATTTTGTTTGCGTCTAGTCAATTGTATCCAGCTGGCTTTCAAAGTATAGCCGGCTGTAGGATGTAGTATAAGTATCTCATGTTCTTGTATCTTTCTATTATGCTTTGTAACACTTGTAACAGAACATAGAGAAAGCAATATACTGCATTCTTGAAAACCATACACTTGTGTTATTTGTGTTCTGTCTCTTGCATTACTTGTGTTCTTAGTATCTCAACTTGGTTAATCCAGTTTACTGTTTGATTAAAGTTTAGTTAATCTCCTCTTTGTGTTGTTATGTTGTAACTTACACCCTTCAACGATCCTGCAAAATGTTTTCGTGATACGCTTTGAGTTGATCTATGTTTCAACATAAGTTTTGTTTGAAAACAAACCGGGTTAAATATAATACATTTTCATTTACTCGGCGTTTCGAAGTATGATTAATTCGGAAATGAGTTGGAGATTGTAACTCTATGTTTCGACATAAATTTTGTTTGGAAAAAAGGCCAGCCGGGTCAAATATAATGTGTTTTTATTGAACAACATAAATTCAAGTCACTCTACGTATTGAAAATTAGTTCGGAAACGAAGCGCGTCGATTGTAGTTATACTTTGTCAGGCCGCGTAATACCATGGCAATGTGCGATTATTACTTATTTACTGAAATAACTTTTAACAGCTATTTACTTGACTTTTAACTTCTTTTATTAGTTTGATCTATAAAGTGTATAAAATATGTTGGTAATAAATATTTGATTATATAGAACTCCCAATGTTGCAAATATCACTTGTTAAGCGTTTTATCATGAACCTTCTAAATTGTCTTATATTATAAGGAATAACTCTAATGATTTTTCTAGGTCACATGATTTTAAAATAATTAATAACAAAATAATTAATCATAGAATTATATCAACAATAAAAAACAAAAAAGGGTACTAGAAATATTGTTAAATATGAAAAAAGCTTGTTGGTCTTACATTAACTAGGATTAGTCCACCATTCGTAGTGGGAATAACTCATGATTAAGAAAATTAAATAATGAATAATCTCACTTTCAAAAGCGTACCAAAGTGCTACCCACCCATCCACTTGCCTCTAAAAGTAAAGCATGTTATGTTTTCTAATTAATCTCCTTAATATTAATAGTAAAACACACTTATATATACAAGTTATCTTTGTATTCTTTTTAGAGATGTAATATTTGTTCAAAGCTGACAATAATTAGAAAAAAGATAATGATCAAGATGTGATCAATATGGTAAATTCCATCAAAATGTTATATGCTTCAAAATTCTCCCACCAAGTCTTCTCTTAGTGAAAAGACATTGGTCTCATGCGATGTCGATCTTTGGCTTGATCTAATTTGCCTTTTGTCTTTGATCTACCTAGTTCTCTATACCGTCTTATGTCAAGTAATGACTATTAATTTTATGAGTATCTTGTTTACCTCAATGCTTATAAATCAATATCATTTCGTCTTTGCTTTTCACTTAATCATCGTCATGCCCATAGCCTCTACCTTAGCCACTCTAGGGCTCGTCTTCCCCTTTCCTAGATCTTCACAAAGCACACATTGCACTTTGCCCCTTGGGTGTACTCTTTATTCATTGCGCCCTTAGACTCTGTCTTGTCTTTTCAACGACTCTCTTCTGCTAAATCCATTACGGTCCTCGGCTATAGAAATCGTTGTAGCAAGTTCTTGCACAGTGCGTTATTTTAATTTTGTCTTGCCTATTGATTTTGAATCGCTAGGTGGGAAAGCGAGTCACAATCAGACATATTCGAAATTCAAGGATAGATGTTGTAAATCTTTATTGGTCGATGGTTCAGGTTTGTTTGAGCTTTCATAGTTTGGTTTTTTTTTTTAAACTAATATTTATAGTTTGGTTTCGGTTTGCTTTTAAACCAAAACTTAAAAAAAAACCAAACCAAAATCATACGACTGAACATCATTTTCTTTAATATTAAGATCCAATAGTGATCTACTTTATTACAATAATATAAATAATATAATAAATCAAAATTTTACATCTACTTTAGTAAATAGTCAGTGAGTTGATATAATAGCAAGAAAAATAATCTTTAAAATCTTTTGTTAGAAAATATTAATTTTTTATATTTTACTGTTTGTTAGTTTGATTTTATTAAGTCTAACTTATTTAATTATCAGTAATTTATAAGAACATAAATATTATTCTTAAATATTAATAGTGATGCATGGTTAACTTTTTTAGCCCAAATTCATTATGGACCAATTTGGTTTTTCCCATAAGATTTTAAGCCCAAACGGTAATATCAAAAAACCGAAACTGAAATAAAAATCTAAGTAAAAACCGAAAAACAAAAACAAAACCGAACAGTTTTAAAAAACTAAAATTCAAAATATAAGTTTTTGTTTAACGTCAAACCTAACTAAACCGTTACTCGATAGGGGACGACAATTAAGAGACCTCGAGTTCAAGTATCCTAGTGAAGGATACGCCTAAGAGCGTTCATCTGAGGTCCACGAGGATCATGCATGGTCGACTGATCGAACAATATATGCAATATCTGGACGATTAAATTCAGATATTCAAGTGCGCGCGCAAGAGTGTGATCATTTTCGGATCATCCAAACGAGCCGATTTACAGGTCAGCCCTACTAAAGAGCAAATCAATTGCATGCTGCAAGAGAACACAATGTGGCCAATGAACCTAAAATAAATCTATGTATTTAGGTTACTATATAGTTTGAACGTTTTAATGGATTTTGCATCAATGAGATAGTATAAAACGCGCGAACAAATGTTAATTTTCCTATATCTATTAACTCGATAGCCTTTCACCTGCTCGTTGCAAAACCGCTCGAAGTTCATTCTCCAAACCGCGTAAAAGAACTGGTTTCCTGATCACGCCGTTCATCCCCACTTGCAAACACCTCTCCCACACTTGTTCCTCTGCACTCGCGGTCAACGCAATAATCAACGGCCGGTTTCGGCTCCTAAACTTCCGAACCCGCGTCGCAACTTCAAAACCGTCCATCTCAGGCATGTGGAGGTCCAAGATCACGACATGAAACGGGCTCATTGTAGGCCCGAGTGAGCTCAAGCACTCGAAACCGGATGACACTGTGGTGACTTGGCAACCGAGTTTTTCGAGGAGCTTTTTGGTGACCATTCGGTTTACACCATCGTCGTCGGCTAGAATTACTTGAAGGCCCCTGAAGATGGAGTTTGACCTTGGTTGGTCAATGAAGTTTCCAAGGTCAAACATTGGTCTGCTGAATGTTTGTTGAATTTGAAATCTGAGAACGAGACTTGTGCTTTGTATGTAGCCTTGGGAATTTGTTGACATCCATATTTTCCCTTGCATCATCTGCAATGGTTTTTGAACAAATTCAATATTTTTATAAAAAAAACATATAGCAAAATTAACAAAGATTCAACACTTCGGCCATTATCATCGCGAAGAAGTGAAGAACTATGCAGAAATATAATTCTTTTACGAATATGAATGGGTTGATCGGGATTATGTTTCATCAGTGTCACAACGCACAGCCAAAGGTGTATACTAATGCAGTAATGCATAAAGCCTCCTAAATCTTTTTATTCAAAAATTCTTAACAATTATATTTGACACACTAATTATTTATATTAAAAAAAAGGAAAATTTTCAACATAACCCTGTGTATTTTGACCCGACCCGTTACCCATCCCGCCCTTTATGGAACATAACAAGTGTCATAACATAGCATTTATAAAGAAAACACAAAGCAAAATGAACAAAGAAGAACATAATTTTGCACTATAGTCAATAGTAAAGAGATAAAATTATAAAGATTTCCTTTCTTGGAAATTCCCTAAAGATTCAATTTTTCCGCCATTATCATCACAAAGAACTATGCGAATATTTACTCCCTTTACGCATGAAAATGGGTTGATCGGGGTTATGTTTCATCTTCGTGCCACAACCCAAACCAAAGTGTATACTAATGCATAAAACCTCCTAAATCTTTTTTTTTAATTGATAATAATTGAAATAATATTAACTTATGCAATCATAATCGACACGCTAATTATCACATAAAAAAAGTTAAAATACAGCATAGAAAGTGTATTGGGTCGGCATAGCAACCATACCTATTTTGACCCGACCCGTTATCAACCCACCCTATATGGAACATAACAAGTGTCAAATAACATAGCAGTTATAAAGAAAACAGAGTATTATGTATACTAACCTGTACAAGTTTTTTACACATAGTGAAGCTCAAACTGTCTTTAACTCGGTCCACCTTTTGCCTCCTAACTCCCGAGTTCATGTTCAAAACCGCTAATTCTGACTGAAAACCGCCATCACCGGTCCCTATTTCAAACTTCACATTTACATATTCGTCACCCACGGGCCGACTTGTTCCCCACCCTTTATTATCATTTCCATTCTCCAAACTAACCTGAAACATAACCAACCGCCCTTCTTCGCTAACATCTAGTAAATTACCAACCATATGTAATAAAACCTGAAACGTTCTCGTTTCATCACCCAAAACCAAATTGGGAATCGAACTAGGGACCTCCATAGCGAACCCGAAACCTTGATTAATACATAAACATTTTACTAAACAACAAGCTTCTTTAACCATTGAATGTAACTGAAACGGTCTTATTTCCAACGGTAACCGGCCTGTATCTTTAGCTGATATCTCCATAACATCGTTGATTAAAGTAGACAACACACCACTTGTTTTTGTCAGTGTGTCGATGATATTGGTTTGATTCGGGCTCTTTTTCTCGTCTTGCAGGATGGAAAGAAGGCCCATTATCGAATGCATAGGCCGCCTCATTCCATGACTCATGACTTTCTGAAAAGAGTTTCGGGCTTGACTCGCCATCATGGCGTTTTCTTTAGCTTGTTGTAGGACTCGGTTTTGTTCAACTAACTTTTCACGCATCGACTGTGATTCTTCAAGAACTGCAGCGTGTGATAGTGCAACCGCCACTTGGTCTGCAACCACCTCAACGATTTGCATTTCATCAACACTCCAGTTTCTTTCGGCTTCATTAGGAAGAACCAAAACCAATATAGCATAACATGTGTCCACTAGTTCAGGAGTCCCGCCTTTAAAGTTAGAAACATGAAGAATCGGCATACGGATTGCAGCCACAGGACCTGATTCTGCTAGCCCACCTCTGCTTTGAACCGAAAGTAGTGAATCCGCCCTCAATATCGTTACACCTTTCTTTTGTGTTATCTCTAATACATCAGGGTCGTTTTTGGGGATGGAAGTACGGTAAGCTGAAGAATTAGGTCGTAGCTCATGGGTCAAATTCATTTCGGTTTTTTCTTCGTTTAGCATCCAAACAGCACAGTTTTGAAGAGCTAAAGTATTTGAAAGCTCAACTAATGTGGTGTATAGAATCGTATGTCGATCCAATGATTTTCTGATTTCATGTGTAAGCATACGAACATGCCAACCTGTTTCTTTTTGCTTTTTCATGATTCCAACTTCTTGATCGAGCTCCAACACGTTTTGTTTCAAGAAAAGCTCACGAACTTTGAATTTAAGTAGTAACGGGATCAAAGTCAAAAGGGTGATTGCAGTGGCGCACGAAACAAGAGCAGTTAACAATTTAGCAACTGTTAATGCCATCATCAACTGGAATGTTTGATTGCCATAATATCCCCAACCGTTAATCAAATGGGTCAACCCGCAAAGGACTATGAACGCGATGAATTGAACAAGAACCCATTTGAATGGCACATTTGAACAACTCAAAAAGTACAGTAACTCGAGTGGGATTGAGAAATAAGCTATTGCTATCAAGAAATCACTTACTCGTTGGCTTTCGATGATATGTGCATTCCAAGATCCCTCATCATCACAGTGACAGTGAGCAAAATCGTTGTAGTTTGCTAAAGACACAGTGACAATTGAAGAAGTAATCAAGAATCCAAGCACCAATTTTTTCAACATTTTGCAACCCACAAAATCTAAACCATACAAAGATTGAACCCAGGGGAAGATAACATCAAAGGAACCCAATAATCTTCAAATCTAGCAAAACCCCATTGCAAGAGTTCATCAAGATTCAAGATTGTTCATCAAGATTCAAGATTGTTACATCAAGATTATCAGGAACCCTAAATTCTAAACCTAAAAAGGCCCAAAACCCCAAAAAGATGTCTTCCACTTAAAAATAACATCAAAAGAAGCTACAAATCTTTAGATCTAGCAAGACCCAATTCAAATAATCACCAAGATTCAAGATTCTCAGGAACCCTAATCATGATTCTTGAAATACATCAATATAATTGTGTATAAAAACACAAATCACAAATGAAACAAACTTCTTTCTGGATCAAAACAAGCAGCTTCAGAAGCTTATTGGGTCAGGTTTCTTGAACCTTCGACCCTAAAACCCTGAATCAACAAGAGCCCACTTCAAACCAGACGAAAATCAAGCTCATCAAACCAGCAAACCTCCATTAAATCGATCAATCAATCAATCACCAAGAAAATCTAAAGAAGAAGAAGAAGAATAAAGAACAATAGTCTGCAAGCTTCCTGTGATTCAATAACTCCTTTTGAACAATTATCTACACGTAGATATTACTATTACTTTACTATATTATTATATATGACCAGATCAATCTTTGATCAAGATTCAATATTTTTTGACATAAATTGGAAGAAAATGAAAAAGAAATAAACTTTTAAATAAAAAAGGGTGATTTCTGATTTCTGGGGCCTGGTTCTGATCACATGAAGAGAACCTAGACATATATCTTTTCTTGCCCATTGGATTATACACCCAAATTGTCATGAATATAAAAAGATTAGAATATTATATACGTACTTTGTCATCCCCACTAAGGAATTAACAAATTAGTACAACTTGAAAGATTTTGTGTTGATTAGCAATATAATTATTTATTAAACTTGTTTATTAGCTATATAAAGAAATAAATGCAAGTTGAATTAAAAATTTGTTTTCTTACTTTATCTTTTTAGATAATTTTATTGGATGGTTAATATTAAAAGTGCAAGTAGCGATAGATGCATCTTAATTTGTAATGCGAATGAGTCGTTGGTATTGTAAGTAACAAACAAAATTAGCATCTTTTTATATCCATGATATTGATCAAGGAATTTTCATCAGTCAGTCAAGAATAATTATATCAACCAATATTGAAAGATGTGTGTTGTTGTACGGGTATTTTTGTAGCGTCGTGAAAACAATTTAAATTCTAAATAGCAAGAAATTCATAACAGTTTAAACGTAAGGGTACATTGACATCATATATTAACGGACGATTATACAAAAGATAGTTTGTTAGATCATACATCAATAACATGATATACCGACCAACGTTTGTATAAAAAGTTAGGTTGCACTAAGTTGTCCAACTAACATCATACATAAACACAAAAAGACACGATAGTAGTCAGCAATCATTGCTCCCTTGTCTTCTAAGAGAGTTCTCTTTTTACTGTTAGAACATAAAGTACTTACTATTGCTTAATTTTGGTTTCTAGAGTTTTAGTGTTAACAATTAGTTTCAATGTTTATCTCAAGCTATCTTTTTGTCGTTGGTGTGGTGTTATCGATGATGTGGATGCATGGTGGGTAATGCTGGTGTCATGAGTGTTATTATTGGTGTGTGACAAGTTGTTCATGTTAACCAATGTCCCATAGTTGTTGCGGCCTTAGATTTCAATCTAAAGGACTTTTCTGTGATTTGATGTAACAAGGGTTAGTGTTCTAATGTGTCACCACCATGTCATAACAACTAGTCCCCCCTAACGATGTCACTACCTATTTAGGAAAAAAAACACATATGTCGTGCAAGTTTCAACAACAATCGTGGTAGATGTCACACTCGGCTCCTCATACCAACAATATTGTCTGTTTTGTCAACGAGGAGCTCACGGATTTATTTTTGGTTGCCCATGTGAAAACTTTTTATGGAGGTCACCCATCCCTGGATTGCTCTCAACTGAGCACACATAACTGTGAAGTTTTCCTCTCATCCACAACCAATACGCCCAAGCACGCATTGTTGATGTTAGAGGCCAAACATTCCTTATGAATCAGGAATCTCTCCTGTCCACGACCGATATGTGATATGTGTAGGGCATCACAGTAGAGAATCAGTACCTGAAGACATTAATGATTGTGTCAGGCAAGTATGGGGAAAGACGTTTTACCTATGTAACGCATTACATTAAATAAGTTTACGTGTACAAAGGTACTTCAAAAAGTCCGTGACAAAGACATGTGAGTGTTGCTTTGGCATGCTTGACTTATACACTTTTTACAAGATTCATAGTTCCCAACTAATGTCATAACCGGCCTCTAGTTTCGTAATACGTGCTAAGCACATATATGTTGCTCCATGCGTTCGTATATGTTAAGTTGCGGTTATATGAGTAAAAAGGAATTCTGAGTCCAATGCAATAGGTTATTGAGTAGTTTGGTTACCATATTCCCTTCGAAAAGTTAGCATATTGCTTTTGATAGTGCTTTTGATAGTAGGGATGTTGTCAGCATATGTTTGAACATGATAAATATCGAATAAATATTTAATTTGATGAAGGTAATTATTGTAAATTTTGTTATAAACAAGACATTATTATATATATCATTCAAAGTGTAGCTAATGCTACCTTTGATTTAAAGCTAAAAGTAGATTTAAACTTGGGTTCACATACTTTTCAGCAGCTAAAGTGGACCCTAGTTGTAATGATCATACGATGAATAAGTGTGATATATTTTACCTATAAGAAATATAACAATTGAAAGTATGAAATTTGTTTAAGTTTGCTAAGTATAAACATCTAATTGAACATGAGACATGGATTAACCTTATCGATTGGGCATAAAAGTATCGACCGTATAAAAGTATAGATCACTTATTGATTACATGCATCTAACGGGAAAAATTCCGATGATGTTTTCAAAATACCCGATTTCAAATGCAATTCTATACTTGCTGTAACATTAGTCATTCCTTTTTGCATAGCTTAATTGGTGGCTTTGATTACGGTACACCTTGCATATGTTTAGGTTGTTGTATTGTCTTGTATTATCAATTGAATATCAATTCAAAATCTGTGTGTCAATTTCAAAAAGTGGTCTATTAAATATATTAATTTTAGTAAAATACTTATTGAATTTAAAAATATATTGTACGTATTTATCTTTATTTTAGCTCTATTCATAAACTTTATGGAAGATGGTTAGTTCACGTATTATATAAAGAATATAACATAATATGCGTACTTAAAAGAGAATAAATCAAATATCCAAGAAAAAAGTTTATAGATTTGTACGAATTGTTCATATAAAATAAATAAATTAACGTTTTATTATTCGATTGCAATACATAAGATAAAATAAATTAACTTGATATAAATTTTACACTTTAAATGAAACAAAATACAAAATATTAAAGAATGAGTAGAAACAAAAGTTATGGATTCGAGTTAGACTTGGTTTTCTTAAAACAAATTTCAAGACTCTTAATAAAACTCAATTGTTTTTCAAGATATAACAACCAGAGTATATTGTACTGTAACGAAATACATTAGCACCCAATGATACTTTGAAGAAGATGAATAATAGATGAAGATGAACAATCTTTTAAGAGAGAATTTTTGTATGTGTTTGGCACGTCAAACAACCAATCAAAACACTTCAAAATAATTAAAAATAACAATTAAATGATATTTAATGCATTTTAATTGGGTTTTGACTTGATATTGTTGTTTTTTATAGAAATAGTTGTATTTAATGCACTGTTGACTTCCGCACGCGTCGCTTTGGGGCGCACACACCAACTGTAGGACATTCCAGACTTCCAAGCGCTCACACCATCTCGGCTCGCCAAGTCTTCCATGGCGCGCCACACGAGCAAACTTTGCCGACCCGCCGGTTTGTGCCAGCTACTAGGGTGATTTGACTAGGTACACGCCACATAGACCCGCGGCTCACATCTCACACGTGTGTAAGTTAAGGGTGCTTCGTCATGGGCCTAACGCTTAAGTGAATTTCTTACATATAACACTAAAGTTTTTATCCCTCCTCTTATATAACACTAAAGTTTTTATCCTCCTCTTATAACACTAAAGTTTTTATCCCTCCTCTTATATGGGACAAAGTGAGACAAGTTTCTATTTTTTTCATATTTCACTTAGTGATATTTTATATTTTTATCATTTTAAACATCTAATTTTAAGTATTCCTATTTTAATCATTTTAGCTTCATTCTGAACCTAATTTGGTTCATTGCAAGCTTTTACTTAGTACAATGCAAACCAGAAATTTTTAATCAAAATACTTTTTTTAAATATAATTATTAGTGTTCAAGAAGCACTCATTGTCATAATATTGAAATTCTCACTAATTCTTCAAATTTTCCAATAACATTGACCATGTTTCGCATATGTTATGAATTTAAACATAACTAATTAATCTATAACAAGATTATGGATGTATAACAAGATTATGGATGTATAACCCATGTACTATGACTACTTTTATAATTTTTCTTCTCTCTAACTCCTAGTGGAATTTAACATATAAATATCAGTAGATTTTTACATCTCCTAAAACATAATCAGTAAAATTTCTTATTTCTTTTTCTTATATAAGTTACAAATTAAATGAATTAAAAATATATGTTGTTTCTGTTTTGTTTTCTTTAAACAACAAACACATTTTTAGAGCATTCACATCTCATCCTCTATATATTTATGAGTGTATTATTTATATTATAAAGAATGATATTAAGTTATGAGTAAATGATGTATAATATCGTACTGTTCATCTTTATATTTGATAAAATAATGTTCTTTTTCATTAATTTTTTAATAATTTCTAAAATGATTATAATTAAAAGAGAAAGAAAATGTAATGATAAAAATATTATTTAATTAAAAAAAGAAATAAATAATAATAATTTTAATATAATTATAAAGAAAATGATTAATAGTTGGATATGAATGTGCGTGCTCTCTTTAGTTGAAAACTCAAGGACTAAACTCATAAGAATGATTTGACACAACTTAGAAATATTCCATTTCAACTTTGAAAATAATGATGTTTAATATTGTCATATTGATCAATACCCAACCAGAATAATTATTTCAATAATCGAACAAGGACTTAGTAGAACTTGATTTTCAAGATAAACATCAACGTCTAAAATATTTATTCTACATGGAACATCAATCAAATATATACGATCATGACTAATTTATTGTTGTTGCAGTGAATTCCAAATGTAATGCTTCAATCTTTGATTCGATTTTAAAAACATTACACATATGTTCTTTTAACATATCTGCATACATTGATCAACCGAACCACATAATCTATAGGAGACTTTGAGACCATGTTCTTACCAGCAACGCCAACAACCACCCCTTTTCCCGTGGTCTTTTGTTCGATTTGTACCAGAATTAACTACAAGTATAAACGCAAAAGAATTGAAAATAATATTACATTCAAACTAAAAGATACATATGCATGTGTGTATGAGTGTGTGTGTGTGAAGTCATTGTTGACCATACCATTTGGCACATTGTTTTGAGGTTGTGTAGTGGTTTGAAGGTTCCTTCCTTGCAAAGAAATCACAATAAATGTGGAAAGAACAACTAAGAACAAGATAAGAGCTTTAAACTTCATTTTCTATTTTGATGCTAGCTAGTGATGTGCTTGATTTATATAGGTGGTGAGATATTATTATTGTACACTATTTCTAGTCTAGTTTCTTACTAATAGCATGATTTTATTTAAAAAAAAATCCTTTGTAAAATGTCATTATCTTGTTTCTCACATGCTTACCGTAATGTAATTTCAGGATTTTAAATTTTTTATCAACAATTTATTTTCTTCTAACTACTTTATCAACTTATACTTGTGAGTAATTGAATACACGCCATTATATATGTTAGGATTAACACTAATGTCACCAAGCTATATACGAGGCTCAAGATTTAGTCAAGACCTTGAGTTAAGGTGTTTGTGTCACATCAAATCGAAAACTCAAATATATGATATTGGTCATGTAAGTTAAAAAAACTTATGTGTGTACTCCACTAATGATGTAAAATGCATATTCAAATGTGTTATGCTTTGTATATATATAAACTCAAAAATTGGAGAATGAGGAGTTAACAACCTAACTATATACTTTTATAAAAGAAAAGAAAATAGATTAATTTTAATATTTAGTTACTTTAGAAACACGTTAGGTTTTAGTAAAAGAGTTGAAAATTCAATACAACATTTTAGTCTTTATTGCATGAACCTATAAGTAATCAATAGGCAACATTGTCAACATCTTGAATAACGATCTTTCTTGGCACCCACCTACTTGAAGGTATCATGAAATTCTACAGGCAAAAATTGTGACAATTAATAGTAAAAATAAATTTAAACATCAGATCGGTATTTAGTAACACTAAGTTAGTTTTTATTTGTCAATTTCAAGTTTTAGACCCTCAAGGCCTCAACTAATTAATCCATAACAAGATTATGGATGTATAACCCATGTACTATGACTACTTTTATAATTTTTATTTTTTCTAACTCTCAGTGGAAATTAACGTATAAATATCAGTCGATTTTCACATCTCCTAAAACATAATAAGTAAAAAATCTTATAATCAAAAGGTTACAAGTTTAAATCCTAATGGGTAAATAGTGTACCATCGATTGATTGTCAACCTAGCTAGAAAATAATTTTATGGGGGCGTCAACATTTTTCATTTAAACTTTTTACCACGTCGCGTCGCCTATATTAATTTCAAGAAAAATAATTCCCGGGTTACTAACCATTAGTTATCAGACTTCCAAAAACACTAAAATACACATTAGTTTTAGTAATTATTTTAAAAAACCAAAAGAACTTTTTATCAGCAAACACATACTTTGTTACTCTTTACATTATATTTATTTTTAAAATCACCACACCTAGTATTTAAACTCATAACCAGGATGTCCTCACGGGAAATAAACTATAAAACAAAATCCGACGTACGTATGCTAGCAATTTGCGAAAGATTTTACAGTCAAAAGTTAAATGTATTTATTTAGTAAAAGAAATAATCAGATTTTTAAATGTGTACTAATTTTCCAAGAGAAATTAGCAAATCGAATACAAGTAGACAACAGTTGACCTCCAAGTTTATATGAGTTTGGTTTTTATTTCATGGTCGACAATTTCAATCTAACATCTTTTCAATATTTACACTACTATAAATACATCTTGTTCACACTCAACTTTACATCATTTATAAAATTTCCAAATAATTTGTCGTTTATATACGACATATTCAACACCGAAAGCTGCAAATTAAAAAACAATATAGATACTGTTTTTCATAAGAAGAAGATAACATTTGCAAAATTATAAAAGGGTAAATATCATAACAAATTTATATACTTTTATCTCATAAAAGTCTCTAAACAACTTTTGCACGTAAAAACGAACATATTTTTATTTTTTCACATAAAAGTCATTAAATATAGTTGTTTTCATAACTTAAACAATCCATAATTTTAACAAGTTGAGGCTTTTTTTATGTGAAAAAATAGAAAATGTATTGGTTTTTACGTGCAAATATTGTTAAGTAACTTTTATGAGACAAAACAAAAACTATATTGAGTTTTTACATACAAAAAATTATAAAGGGACTTTTATGAGAAAAAACTAATAGTATATTGGTTTTTAATGGTATTTGCCCGTTATAAAACTAATCGTTAATTAATGTTACATGGTTTTAAATTAATCAAACGGATTTGTTTGTGTTTATTTTAGTTTGTTTATTTAGGTCATGTTAATGGGTTAAGCCAATTAAACTATAGGGTTATGTACACAAGTCCTATGGGTCGTAGGCCATCTAAAAATAATTGGGTCAGATTGTTAAGTCTCGTAGGATGTTTGGGGGTTGAAACAACACAACAAGATCAGTTAATTAACGTATCTCCAAATTAATGCCTTGAAAACCGACGTCACATTTCATCATATATATATGGTGTCAAACGTTTGAATATACTAAGTTACTATCGATCATTATTGTTGTTCCAAACATTTGCTTTGTTCTTGTTTATACCATAAGTTTTTATGTTCTACACTTTGTGTTTTGATCATGGAACAAGCTAGGGGACATTTATTCAATATTGATTCATGTAAAGATTGTGAGAGTATAGAGAAAGATTATGAGAGTTTAGAGAATTACAGTGCTATCAAAGCCACATTGATTCCAATTCAAAATAAGAAAAAATGTCGATCTAGTGAATCAAGAAGTTTACGAGCCAGAATCTAGTTCTACGGGGAGGGAGATGGTTGGGGATGGTGGACAACCGATAAAGGAAGAATTTGTGAAACAAGTTAGTTTGGTGTGGATCAGATTACGATGCACAAGGAAGAGACACACTTGGACTACATCAAGGGTAAGAGAGTTGTAAGTGGGTTATTGTTATTACGTATTGTCAGTAAGAAGTTTAAGACAACATGTTTAACTAAATTTTGTCGAAGTATTATGAACAAAAGTTGGAAAAGATCTTCAGTTTCAGTTGGTTCAACGAAGGATTTGGAGGCCACGAATAATAGGCATTCAATGTTTTATATTGCCATGAGATAGGGCATATTGCATATTTCAATCCTGGTAAGTATACGAGTCTAACATCTATTTTTCATGAAAATGACTACATAGTCAAGACACTAAAAGGGTAGTTGAAATGACTTTTGGGTTGTAGACCTAGAGTTCAAACATCACATGACGGGATAAATTTTGTTCAAAATGTTCAAAAGAAACTTTAGTATTGAAACAAACAAGAGTAACAAACATTTTGTCTTTGTTTATTGTATTGGTGAAATGAAAGGGTCTTTTGAATGATTCCCCGTATTAGTTTTGTTCTAAAACTATAACGAAACATGCTTTAGTCTAGAAAAACTATTATATTACGAAATTAAAGTAACCGTCGAGGAAGGCAAATGTCAATAGAAGATATTGTTTGAATACTGGACAAATGGTGTTTGATGTTAAAGACTAAGATTGATCTTGAACAATAATATATTGTTTGATCTATTCAAATGGTATTTTTATATGATAAAGCGCATGGTTAAGTTAAATAAAAAAAAACAAAAAGAGATTTATGCATGTCTTAAATGAGAGAAACGTAAATAAAGAAAGACAAACCAAGTGGAAAAATAGAAATAAGAAAGCAAATGAGTTTTCTTAAGAGGATGTGGACCAATTACACTACAAGTGGAGTATATGAACTCGTTTCAAGCATCAAAAAACGAGTAGCTACCAGATAAAAAACTTTTCATCATAATTGATGACATAAAATATCGCATCACATGAAGTATCAAGAATTAAACTATATGATGATTAAGGGGATGGTGATACCTAATGTTACGGAAAAGCATGAAGCATCAACAAAAACACCGCATGATCTTTTCGCTTGTTTATAGGTCTTTTGTTTTCCTCTTACGATATTATAACTTATGTTTATGAAAATTTTAATTTGTTATTTCAAAAAAATCTTTTATCATTGTTTTGACGTGATTTTCTTTTTTTTAAATTATTGAAACCGAGTCTTATAAATTTTAAATCTAGACTCGGTTGCGCGCGAGTTTCGCGCGCCAGTTGAACCTTAAGGGTCCCTTGTTCGAGCCCTAATCACCCAACACCACCGTCACAAAACCACCGAAGCGCCGCCGTTGAGAACCACCGAACCACCACCGGTAACCGTTACTCCTCTTCATCATAGAAGGTATTTCTCACCCTAATATATCTAACATGAATATCGAAACATGATTTCTAGTTTGAAAATAGAGTTTAAGCGATCTAGGGTTTACAAACATCACATCTTCTGTTCATCCTGATGTAGTTCAAACAATTCAAATCGAATCCGTTAAACAAAATCATCCACATGAACACAGTTTGGATTCATGATGATGATGATGATGATGAATTGGCGTCAATTTCGTTTGAAATCGCTTTATTCCGCTTATGATTCACCTGTAATCGTATCATTACATCGATTTCATCATCGTAGCTCTTTGCCTCTTTCTGTGAGTAATTCTGACGAAATTGATATAGAAAATGACCTAGTGTTGTATGATGAACTGGTTTTATTCAATCAGTTAGTTAACCGTCGACCGATGGCCTCTATTAAAGACTTCTGCAAGTTATTAACTCGTATTGTTAGCATGAATCACTACTCTGTTGTCACTTCCCTTATTCAAAGGCTAGACATGTTAGGAGTTGAATCTGACATTTACGCGATTAACATCGCGATAAACTGTTTCTGTCGTTTAAATAGAGTGGATTTTGGTCTCTCCGTGTTCGGTAAAGCGTTGAAGCGTGGTTATAGACCTGATTGTGCCACTTTTAATACTCTGATTAGGGGATTGTGTGTTAATGGTATTCTTGATCATGCACTCAAACTGTTTGATCAAATGGTAGTGAATGGATTTACACCTAATGTTGTAACGTATGGAACGTTGATAAACGGTATGTGCAAAATGGGAAAAACTAGTGATGCTATCGTCTTACTTAAGAAGGTAGAAGAAGAATCAGAGTGGGGTAGTTCATCTGGTGTTATCATTTACAGCACCATTATAGACAGCCTTTGCAAAAATAATCAGGTTAGTCATGCTTTGAATCTTTTCTCGGAAATGATTGAGAAAGGTGTTACGCCAAATGTTGTAACTTACATATGCATGATGAAGGCTTTATGTAGTTTTGGATTACGGGAAGAAGCCCTAAGATTGTTAGATGATGTGTTATATAGAAATATCTCACTTGATTTACAAACCTTTAATGTGTTACTTACTGCACTGTGTAAACAAGGTTGGATAGCAGAATCACATAATTTTTTTGATTTCATGGTTGATAGAGGGATGGATCCCAATACCACTACTTACAACACACTGATACATGGGTATTGTTTGGTTCATAGATTAGATGATGCTAGACACTTATTTGATGTCATGAACTGTGCTCGTGATGTTGTTAGCTTTAATGCTTTGATTAACGGGTACTGTAAGAATAACAAGATAAACGAAGCATTGGGATTATTTAATGAAATGTCTAGACAAAAGATTAATCCTAATGTAGTTACTTACACTACTCTTATTCGGGGTCTTTGTCTTGTTTCCAAACTTAAGGAAGCACTTACAGTATTTCATAAAATGCAAGACTGTGGTCAGATCGCTAATGTGATTACTTATAGCACTTTGATAGATAGCTTATGTAAGACTGAAAGGATTGCTCAAGCTTTATCTTTGTTTAAGTTAATGGATAGTGCACAGGTGGCCCCTGATGTATTTACTTTCACTAGCGTTATTGATGGGTTGTGTAAAATTGGGGATATCGATGCTGCAAATGAACTTTTTCTTGAACTTTTTTCTAGAAAGTTACAACCGAATGTATGTACATATACTGCAATGATTG
Source organism: Flaveria trinervia (assembly GCA_025506515.1). Taxonomy (NCBI): domain Eukaryota; kingdom Viridiplantae; phylum Streptophyta; class Magnoliopsida; order Asterales; family Asteraceae; genus Flaveria; species Flaveria trinervia. The sequence goes on from CM046452.1 coordinate 1,541,336, forward strand.
GTGGATTTTGTAGGAACAAGAGATTAAGTGATGCCAAAGAGTTATTTTCCAGAATGAAGGATAGTGGTTGCCCACCAAACGTTCATACGTATACGATTATGATTAATGGCTATTGTAGGAACGGGAAATTAAATGAAGCAAATGAGTTGCTTGTTAAGATGCAGGAGCGTGGTTGTTCGCCAGATGGTTGTACATATAATACCATTGTTCAAGGATTTCTTTTGCATAATGAGATTTCAAATGCGCTTCAATATGTTGAACATATGAGTAAAAATGGGTTCTCATTAGATGCATACACAGAAGCCTTGTTGCTTAGGTTTCAGTCTTGTGGACAATTAGAATATTCAGCTGTTTAATATTCTTCTTTCAAGATTGTTACGGTGGCGTAACAGATGAGTATCATGTTTCATAACTTGTAGAACATCAAGGATATTGAAGGTAGATTGCAAGAGAAGCAAGCTGAAAATATTTGTTTGGCTATAGCTATGTAGAGAAAATTAACACCAAGGTTGCGTATACACAAGACAGAATCGTAAGATCATTGTACAAAGTTTATATTCATTGGCCATCTTTTGTTTGGTATAATTAACTAGAAGTAGTCATTTTAACCTATTTAGGTATTAATGGGTTGGTTCCGGTTATGTTTTATCTTGAACGGGTCAAATCAAAGATATTAACTGGAAAAAGAAACGAGCCGAAGATCACCTAAAGTGTATTTCTATGTATGAAGCCTCCTAAATTAGTTTATTCAAAAAATAAGATTACTGTTGAAAATAATATAATTTCTTGTATCATGTATTACTCATTCAATTAATAAATCTTATTATATTTTGGAGAAAGTTTTTTCCCGTCAACCCATCTGACATGCAAAATATACCCTTATTGGTCTCACCTGCTATTTTTGCAACATATGCAATTCACAGTTCAACTCTAACCTCAAGGATTTTGGGGTTTAATGGTTTATCTTTATTGGGAAATATGGTTCTTGAACTGGTGTAGAAGATTATACTTTTTGTTTCATTCACAAGAAAGAAACCAAGTACATGTTGATATATTTGCTGTTTGTCCTGTCTATTTTGCATTTAACCTTCCAGATGATTTTCTACTCAAAAATTAGATTATCATAGTAATAACAATGTTTTTTCTTAATCATGAGGAACACGTTGATGATTTGTACCTCTTTAAAAGAACTGAATAACAAAATTGCAGAATCAAGTATATCTTAACTGGAATATCAGCAAGAGATTGTTTATCATAATTGATTAATAATGGAGGCAATGGTGAAAAAATATCAGCAGAAGTTTAAAAAATTGAAAGTTGAGATGGATCGATGGGATGATCTCCAGGCTAGATTAATTTCACAGTTCAGAAATGCTTCCTCCATCATTGGAAGGCTGCAGGTCCTTCACATTCCGCAAAAATAACTCTTTATTTATGTTACAGTCTTGATTCTTAGTGGTTTCTTTTGTCGATGATCAGTTGCTTGAAGACCCCAAAAACTATGGTTCTCTGAAAAGTATAGATAACATTAAAGATTCAATCTTGGGAAAGCAGATGGAATCCCTGCAGACTATCATGCTTTCAATGACTAAAAGTCTGTAAGTTTTGGTTTTAATGGTTTAAGAAGCTGTGTTTGACATTTTCTTTTATTTTCCGGACTGAAGTAATGATAGGGATTGAAATCAAAGAGGGTATAATTGAGAGTAATTGAGGATGACAATGGAATAATCAAATAGAAACATGGATTGTATTGCAAAATATATGATGATAACAAAGTGAAGAAGATGATAACAAACTCAGTCACCGCCACAAAAGTGGTCCAGGGCTATGCCCTTCTCAATGCTATTGCAAAGAGCCCAAACAAACCTACTAATTCTCCTCCTCCTCCCCTAAGGGTTTACTAATACCTATTTATATAAAATATAAGTTGCACTAAACACCCTTCTAGAATAGACAATTGACATTTAAACTATAAAGTAGAAGATTATTCCTATCATTACTTCCCCCTTAAAACAAGACTTGTCCTCAAGGCTTGGTAGAAGAACCCTCAACAGTGTGAATGACCCCATTTGACCGAAAAACATCCATTTGTTCCAATTGAAAATGCAACCCATCGGAAGAATTGGATTCATCATCACCAAGTAACATCACACGAAGTTTACCCTCCGGGCATGTATGAGCTGGACTATATTGCCGACCACATTTGTAACATAGCCCCTTCTTCCTGCGTTCCTCCCATTCAGTGCGAGATACAAAGCGGAGACCCCGATCACGAGGGGAAAGTTGGCCATTATCGTGCAATGGAAAAGAAGGGTTATGATTCAGTACCGAACGAGGAGACTCCAATTTGGGAGGAACGAATCTATTAAGGCGATAAGGAGAACCAGTCGTGGGTTCCGATCGGCCCAATAAGGAAGATCCGTCTTTCACCCCAACAGATGGAAGTCCATTAGGGTTCAAATAACGAAAGCGGCCCAACGCGGCCTGACCCGAATCCGGTCGGAGCATCAGCTCAACATCTTTTGCCAAATACATCGCATCCAACCGAGAACGAGGACGATGAAGACGAACCCATTTTTTGACATCGTCCTTCAACCCAGTCACAAAATAACCGATTGTTTGTGATTCAGGTAATCGAGGAACCAAGGACAATAGGTATTCAAATTCATCAATGTAATCGTAAATGGAATCACCTTGTTTGATCGTTGCCAATTGCTCATACGGATTATGGATTTCTAATCCACTAAACCGTTGAAGCAATTCAGATTGAAAATCAATCCAAGAGATGGTTGGGTGCACTTGAGTAAACCAATGTTGTGCAACACCACCCATGCTCAGCCGAGCTAATTGAAGACGAGCCTCATCCGAAGTCCGATTAAAATCAAAATACAGATTAGCTTTTTGGATCCAACCTTGTGGATCAAAACCAGTAAATTCAAGAAGTTTTACCTTCTTAACAGCCCATGGAAGAGACAAGGTAGAATCGGAGTTATCGGGCGGTGTGGACTTCGGTCGAGAATTTGAAAAAAGAACATCGTCTCCCGAAACCCTTGAACCGGAAGAACCTTCGACAACCTTCTTATCCTGTTTCGCCATCCATGTTAAAAGTACCTTCCGAAATTCGCTAGACTCTCCCTTTTCAACCTCTAAGGATTGTAATAAAGTGCGAATTGCAACCACATCAGATTGTAGTTGCTTAATTTGAGACTCCTGTGCATCTAATCGGGAATTTGTTCGAGTTTCCATGAAGAACAGAAAGAAGAAGAAACCGACGACAGTTAATCTGGCAGGTCGGACCAATGATAGGGATTGAAATCAAAGAGGGTATAATTGAGAGTAATTGAGGATGACAATGGAATAATCAAATAGAAACATGGATTGTATTGCAAAATATATGATGATAACAAAATGAGGAAGATGATGACAAACTCAGTCACCGCCACAAAAGTGGTCCAGGGCTATGCCCTTCTCAATGCTATTGAAAAGAGCCCAAACAAACTACTAGTTCTCCTCCTCCTCTAAGGGTTTACTAATACCTATTTATATAAAATATAAGTTGCACTAAACACCCTTCTAGAATAGACAATTGACATTTAAACTATAAAGTAGAAGATTATTCCTATCAAGTAATTTTGAAGCAAGTTTATCCTGCTAGTGGTGGTAAAATGGACGGGTTGGGCAAACTGGGTTTCTTTGTTAAAAAAAGGGTTAGTTTGGCACAAAATGCTTTTTTATTCAGAAATATTATTTATATTTCGTGTGCCAAATCTTATTAGAAACAAAGTTATATTATTTCAAAAAAGTTTTGATATTATTAAGTACGCATTGTAATATCACTTAAGGGTGAATTTCGCCTGTTTTAATAGCCGTGTTTTCAAATAGTTTCTTAATATTTTATCTATTTTCTAGCTCTAACAGCAACGTATCTTGATGTCATCAGGGAGGAACTAAATAGTGTTGTTTTATCGCTTGCAAAAAGTTTTCGTGATGCTAAGCAGCAATTAAAAGGTGGTTCTATTCAGCCCTCAATGAAACAATTAAATTACCGCATTGGCATAAAACCAAGTATTGCAGACTGCTTAGAAGGCCTACGGCTTCTTCATGAGATGTATCAGTCAGAGTAGGAATTCATACACTCCTCAATAATATCATGCATTTTCTTCCTTATCTACTATAAAACTATCAAATGAATCCCACCATATTACAATTTTTACAATCTGATTGGCAGTAAGGAGCTGTTTCAATTATTTTTTTAGTCTAATGTTACAGGTACCTGCTAAAATCATCAGTGATTTCTGCACTTGCTAGTCTTGCCTTGAAGCCAAGGTGTGTTTCTGGACTTTATGTTCTAAATTTTAGTTGAGAAGGTATGAGCGGGTCATTTGGGTTGGATAACAGGTCAAAACGTTTAATTTTTTACGATATGAAACCGTGCAAACTGGTTATATAGTACAGGCCGAAACCGGCCGGCTTAGGTTTACGGTTTACCTGTAACACTTTTATCCAGTTTCTTAAAGGAAAATACTAACCATATCTCTTTTAAATAAAAAACTATTTTCCTAAGATGGTTGATGATTTGTATTTAATGTTTACTAAAATAAGCATAGCTAGGGATATAGTTAGCAAAACCTGAATTAAACAAATAGTTTGTTAAATATGAGTTAAAATGTAAAATCATTATATTATTTCAGTCAAGTTCACTTCTTTAATATAATGATTCAGGATTAGAAGTACATTTTGAAAGACTTTTGACATGTTTTCTTTTTAGCTAACTTTTTTGGTTTTTCTCGTTAAAGATAAAACATAATCGCATCTACCCATCATAAGTAAATGGGTTTAAATTTATATTTTTCCTATTTTTACTAATATAGAATATGCTTTGATTGACCTATTGCAGTGTTAGTGATTTACAAGCTTTTGAACGGCTTTTGGTAGATCAACCGAATATCCCCGAAGACGAAGGTATAAATAAATTAATTATTTGAAAGACTAATGTTGATTTACTGTTACTACTTTTGTGATTTCTTATATAAAACTATATTTTTGCTTGTTGTGTTTTGATACAACAATAAGTAGTTTTTGGAGTGTTTTTGCAACAATTTACCCGTTATTTCTGAATGAAATAAGTTGTTTTGAATAACCAGTTTGACGTATCTCATTCCAAACTGATTATTTCAAAAAGCAATAAATCCGATAAATCCGATTTCTTGCAATGTGGTTTTTAACTCTTTCGATTATTCTTTGTGCAGTGCAATCCATATACGACATCATATTTGCTGAAGAAATTTGTTGATGGATCATCGAGTTATTATTAATAATTGTAATATTTTAAAAAGTATGAATTTTGAGAATTGGTTTTTAGTTCTCTTATGCAGTGTTGGCCTTGGTTCATATACATTACTACCGCACCAAGCATCCCATATTTTGTAGTATGTTTTTGTGCATTTTTTTAAGAGCCGAGAGTCTTATTAGAAGCAATATCTTTATCCCCTGAGATGAAGGTATGGTTTGTTTACGTTCCATCCTTCTTAAACCTTACTAATAGTTTGGTTAGGTTATTGGAAAAGCCGGTCTGGTTAATTTGGTTATGGTTATTGAAAAGTATGGAACGGTTAATCATTGGTTAACCTTCGTTTGGACACGGTGGATTTAAGCTAATTTTAATTAATAAATCAAATTACATTTTTGGTCAAAGAAAATTTTAGCAAGCGTTTTAATACATAAAGGGCAACAGAGGATAGCTGATACATTCTTGATCTAACAATATGTTCATATTATTAACGGATTATATATTAAATTTTAAAAAATAATGGTTGGTTTTAATGTTGGTTCATTTTAGTTTATTTGATTATTTATATACATGTATAGATAATGGAATTATACATGTCGATTATCAAAATATATATAAAGAGAACTATCGGTTTCTCTTGGTTATCTTTTGGATATTTGTTTTTTTCATTACACCTTACACCGTGTAAAAAATTAAAAATAAGATCGTTTGTGTTTGTTTCTTGAATCAAATGCAAGTACAAGAAAAGTTAGAACTATATCATCAAGAGTGAGTGTGTTTTCAAAATGAGGAATGTGTATGTTTTTTATTCGAACCTTAGCATGTAATCTCGATGAAGATTTGAGAGATTTTAAACTTGTTTTATATATTATCGTATGTCTTGAGATTCTGATAAATTTTGACGTGCCTACCCTACCCGACCCTTAAACCCGAAACATAATGACACTAGGATAAAATCATATATCCATTGCTCCTTACAAATCAAATATCACACATCTTTTTCGAGATTTCATTTTTCAAATATCACATATCTTTTTCGAGATTTCATTTTTCAAATATCACATGTTTTTTTTCGAGATTTCATTTTTAAAAGAGATGGGGAATAAATTATACATGAAGCTTAAAGGCATCCAAAACATGAGGCAACAACTACTTCTCTCATTCATGAATCCACACGATCAATTTGGAGAGATAGAAATGCAAGATTCTTCAATTAAAAAAGGAGCGATATCAACAAAATAGTAAAGGAAATCAAAATAAACAAGTTCACATGGATCAAGAATAAATCGGGCTCAAATAAGTTAAATTGGCCACATTGAGAAGAACTATGCTGACATTTAATATGTAATACGTTTCCGATTTTCTTAAAGTTTTTTTCTAGCATCTTGTTGTGTGTATACTTTTTTATATAAATCTTGTTTTCTTTTGAAAAGTTGTCAAAAATAAAAAATAAGTCTCTTATTCTTATCCTACTAACTACTCCAACTCAAGTTACATTTGGTATTTATCTTCTTCACGTTGACATAGATAGATTCAAGTCACGAAGCAAATAATAGGCAGATTTAAAAAACACGTATGTTCATAGTAAACAATCTTTTTTTTTCATAAAAAAACTGGCAATTTCATATACCTTATTTATTGCAAAATTATATATTTTCTCAAATCACACTTGAAGACCATTATATATTAAACTTAAGTTTTAAAAAATATATATAATTTTATAAATTTGTAAAATAATATATGTAATTCTCTCTAAAAATATAACCCTGAAAATTCAAACATTTCTTAACAAAGACACGGTAGTCAGGTAGTGCATGTATCATTATGTCCTCATAAAACATGAGGAATGCCACGTGTCATGACAGGGCCAACTCAACTGAATTGGAGGCCCTAAGCAAACTAAAATTTAGGGAGCCTTTTTGTGTATTTTTTCTTCTTTAGATACATCACATTCACACTTTTGATTTTGCTTTTACATTATATTACTATTTATAAGCTTTATTACACAATGTAAGTCTAAAACAAATGTTGTTAATCAATTCGGAATAATCGAACAAGTATATAATAGTATACTAGTAAATAAAAAACTTAAATTTAAAGAGTGTACTAGAAAAATAAATGAGCTGATGCTCAAGAAGTTCTCAAACTTCTTAATTCTATGTTATAATTAGATAACTTATTTAACATTCTGTCGTTTGAAAGATTCAATTAAACTGTTGAACAATTATAATTGAAAATTAAAAGAGTCAAATATTAAAAACTTAGCTATTTAAATATAATCCTAAATCAATATTGAAAAAACTATAAAAACCTTAAAGGAAGACAAAATCAATATTGCAATCTAATTCTTAAATCAATAAATTAAATTATAAAAATTAAAATAACAAAAATAAGGATTACAAAAGTCAAACAAAAACTAGTTTTTTGGTTTGAAATCTTTCAATTCATGTTTTCACAATAAACCTATGTAATGCCTAAGATAAACCCAAATATATACATACATACGTATCTATAAATTACTAAAATAGAAACTTTAATATTTGGGGTTCTCAAACTTGTTATTTCATTTGGGTTTGAGTTGTCTTGACCTTGATCGTGATCATCCTACACACTACACAACTACCACTTCCTACAAACGTTTGTTCGATCATTGGGATTACTTATTTTTCTAGCAAATTACTTTGAAAAGGTTCAAATTAACTTATTAATTCTTTAAAATCAATTTATTAATTTTCCTCATACATATTTATTAAAAGTCAATAAGTTAAAAAAGTTAATTAAATATTAAGTTTTCCAAACATGACCAAATAATAGGGGAAAAAAGTAATCGAACAAAACCCTAAAATCAACTACGATGATCCTCCACTGTTAAAGCAAGAAACAAGAAATCACACATCGATTTCGAGGTAAATCACGACTTTAAGCTAAAATTATTGATGTATTATGTATTAAATTTGTGTTTCCAGTTGATTTGCTGCTGATTTTTCGAGTTTAAAGCGCCATTAATGGTGAATCGAATATAGGGTTTGGTTTACTGACTCAAGTTAGTAAACGACTTCTACCATAATCAAAGCTATGAATCAAGTGAAATTTGTTTATCGATGTGTTAATTAAGTATTCAACGGTGTGATTTTCGATCAACATCGAGCCAAAATGTATATTATATTATAATAGTAATAATAATAATAATGCAAGTCGGGTAAAAACAAATGGTTTCGGGTCGGGTGAAAGGGATGACCTAGTTTTTTGTTTTTTATTTATTTATAACTATTATTAGTTTTCATACTAGTCCCTGGAATACTGGAAGGGTTCGCTTAGATACGAGTTTTTTTCGAGCGAGGTTATTTTTCAAGCTTTTCTCGAGCGAACTTTGAGTTGCGAACTTTTTGTACAGTCTTACGTATATGTGTATAGCTAAACCGCACAAAGTTAAAATATGTATGTACAATTTAGTTTGAATGTTTTTTTGTACATTACCTACACTTGTGTATGTTAAAAGTATGAAGTTAAAAAATGTAGACTATTGACAAACAAAATTGCGTTGATTTGTGTCTAGCCCATTACAAGGATGCGTCCAACTTTCAAACTTCGATTTGTTATTGTAGTGAGTTTTGATGCTCGGGTTTATGACGTTGTGTCTAACCCATTACAACGTTACGTCTAGTTTCCACCTTTGATTTGTTGTTGTAATGAATATTGATGTACATGTATATAATGGTGCAACTAACACATTACAATAGGGCATCCACTTTCTAGTTTGATTCTTTATTGTAATGAGTTTGATGTACATGTATATCTACGTGTTGATTCATTATGTAATGTGTTTTGATTGTTGGACCAATCTTGACATTAATTAAAGTTAGAGGTCTATTTTCTGATTTATTTTGTAATTATCTGGTAAATAAAAGGATAGGTTTATCAGGTAGTTTTTTAGCTTTATCTTAAAAGGATTTGAGATAAAGCCTAATTTTTAGGAGTTGATTAGCTTGATGGGCAAGGCTGATTAAACTATAAATAGGGATAGTTTTTACTTATTCTTTGTAAGTTTTTCTATCAATTAAATTGGAGAAGGAGTTCCAGAATTGTTCCTGCGTTTTCTGGTTGTTTCTATATGTTTTGTTCTAGTACCAATTTACTTCAATTGGTATCAGAGCATTGGTTAAGAGATCTGGGATTTTCAGTTGATCCAAAGTGGTGGATCAAGTACTTAAACAACCAATACAGCAGGTTTACAAGCGTCGATCAAAGGAGAGATCGATGGGAGACGCTGCAGCACCAAACAACTAGCTAGCGCAGGTTGATAAAACAAGCAACCTTCTGTTTCAATGCCCGGTTCTAACTCCGACCAATTACCCGATCTGGTCACTTAAAATCAAGGTGATTTTCAAAGCTCATGGAATCTGGGAGGTGATTGAACCTGGGACAAATCCGGATCAGAAAAAAGACAATGCAGCCATAGCCTATCTTTACCAATTGCTACCTGAAGACCTTGTGTTGCAGATTGCAAGCTGTGAACATGCGAAAGACATTTGGGAATCAATCAAGACTCGACACTTAGGTGCTGAACGAGTCATGGAGGCACGATTGCAGTCCCTAAAAACCGAGTTTGATCTGATCAGAATGAAGGAAGGCACAACAATGGATGACTTTGTGGGAAAACTCTTCGCAATTGCTTCAAAATCAGCCACCCTTGGATCCCCAATTGATGAAGCAGCCCTGGTCAGAAAACTTCTGACCAGTACCTGACAGCTTCATAAACACGGTGGCAACAATAGAACAGTTGGTTGATCTAAAAAAGGTCAAGTTCCAAGAAATCGTTGGAAGGCTGAAGGCGTACGAAGAAAGAACTAATTCCAAGACCAATAACAACAGCCATGACCAACTTCTATTATCCTACAGTGAATGGGAATCCAAAAGAAAGCAAGAAAAGGGCTTTGGTCGAGGCCGAGGGAATGGCCAAGACACCCATGGAAGAGGCCGAGGTCGTGGGCGGTCAGGTGGTCGTGGAAGGGGTGAAAACCGTGCTCAAAACTCCCAAGATGGAAACCAAAATTCAGAAAACTCAAAGAAAGATCGGTCTAAACTGCAGTGTTTCAGGTGCGATGCGTTTGGACATTTTTCAGTCGACTGTCCAACCAGAAGGAATGATGAGAAGGCCCGTCTAACACAAGCCATCGCTGCCGGAACAACACATGCTAATGCTGACAAGCCTGCGTTGTTAATGGTTGTAGCCGATCAAATCAAGAAGGAACTAATCTATGTGAATGAAGAAAAGGTATTTCCGGCTAAATACGGGTCACATGACGATGGGCAATACATGTGGTATTTAGATACCGGGGCAACAAATCATATGACAGGCAATAGAAGTTTATTCTCAGCAATTGATACAAATATAGGGGGCAAAGTCAGATTCGGAGACGACTCAAGCGTGGAAATCAAAGGAAGGGGTTCTATTCTTCTCGAATGTAAGAATGGGGAACAAAGGTTGTTGACTGATATTCTTTACATCCCGTATTTAAAGAGTAATATCTTCAGCATCGGGCAAGCTGAAGAAGGAGGGTGTGAATTAACAATTAAACAAGGAATGTTATCAATGTTTGAACGGATGGGACCTTGTTAATGAAGACTCACAGATCACCTAATCGCTTGTATAAAATCAACCTAAAAATCAGTTCACGGTGTGCCTAAAAACCAAGATTCATGATGCAGCTTGGTTGTGGCATGCCCGCCTTGGACATGTAAACTTTGACATCATCAAGCGCTTAGGGACGAGTGAACTAGTCCATGGAGTACCGGCCATTGACCACCCTTCACAACTATGCAAAGCATGTTTGGCAGGGAAGCATACGCGACAAAGTTTCCCTGACCAGACCACTTTTAGGGCTGCAAGACCACTGGAACAGGTTTACGCAGACCTATGTGGGCCTATAACACCTGTCACCGAAGCTGGAAACAGGTATGTTTTGCTGTTTGTTGATGATCACAGCAGGTTTATGTGGCCATTCATGTTAAAAACCAAGAATGAAGCACTTGAACGATTCAAGATATTCAAAGCTTTGGTTGAGAACCAATACGGGGAAAAAATAAAGGTCCTTAGAACTGATCGGGGTGGAGAATTTACATCCAAAGAGTTCAGTTTGTTTTGTGAACAAGCTGGAATTACAAGACAACTAATTGCACCCTATACACTGCAGCAGAACGGTATAGTCGAAAGAAGAAACCGAACCGTGTTGAGCACAACAAGGAGTATTCTTAGTGCAATGAATATGCCACAAGTGTTCTGGGCGGAAGCTGTACGTCATGCAGTTTATATGTTAAATAGGCTGCCCACGAAGATTCTGAAAAACCAAACACCATACGAAGCCTTAAAGGGATGGAGACCAAGACTTGATCATCTACGGGTGTTTGGGTGTGTTGGATATGTAAAAACACCTTTAAACCATGTGAAGAAGCTCGATGACAGAAGTGTTCCCATGGTACATTTGGGAACAGAACCAGGGACCAAGGCTTATCGCATGTACGATGTTGAGGGAAAGAAGGTGGTAATTAGTCGAGATGTTGTCTTTGATGAGGCACGTAAATGGGAATGGGATAAACACCAGCAGCCGAACAAAGAAGCTGAGTTTGTGATCGAGCCATTGAAGCTGATTCAGCAGCCCAAAACAGCAATCATGAAGCCGATTCTAGAGCCCAAAACAGTGGACATGGACCTGCTGAACCTGGCAGCCCTGTAAGTCCACTGATTAGCAGCCCGTTTCAAGGAAACAACCCATTAACCTATGCTGAAACACCTGACTCAGCCTATTCTGAACTTAGCAGCCCAGAATCAACTGTAAAAGGGCATGGGCCAATGTTACCAAAGCTTCAAATAGACACTATTGGTGAGTCAGACCCAACTATGGCAGAAGACGAGACTTTTGATGATACACCACCACAAGGTATGAAAAATCTGTATGAAGTTTATGATCTTCTCCTCACTGAAGGGGAACCAACAAACTTCAAGGAAGCTATAGGGCATAAAGAATGGGAGCAAGCTATGGAAAGTGAGATAGCTTCCATTGAAAGATGCAACACTTGGGAGCTAATGGACCTACCCCCAGGACACCGACCCATTGGTTTAAAATGGCTTTATAAAATTAAAAGGGATGCAAATGGTGTAATTACAAGATACAAGGCACGATTAGTCGCCAAAGGTTACATCCAACAACATGGTGTAGACTTTGACGAGGTATTCGCGCCAGTAGCCAGACTTGAGACGGTTAGACTCATTCTAGCATTAGCAGCACAAAGGGGGTGGAACGTTCACCACCTTGATGTTAAAACAACGTTTCTACATGGGGAATTCAAGGAAAAAGTGTTTGTAACACAACCGGAAGGCTTTGTTAAGAAAGGGAAGGAGCAAAAAGTGTACAAATTAACCAAAGCTCTTTATGGCTTGAAACAAGCTCCACGAGCTTGGAATACAAAGTTAGATGGGGTTCTAAAGGAGTACGGATTCCAAAGGTGCAAACTTGAACAAGCCGTTTACACAAAAAGAACTCATGAAGGTTCATTGCTATTAGGGATCTATGTGGATGATTTGATTGTGACCGGAAATAACATGGAGAAAATTCTGCAATTCAAACGACAAATGGAAGATAAGTTCGAGATGAGTGATTTAGGTTCACTCTCCTATTATCTCGGGCTAGAAGTGATGCAAGGCAATGATGGAATAAAAATTAAGCAATCAAGCTATGCAAAAAAGATACTACAGCAAGCTGGAATGTGGGAGTGCAATCCCACTAAATACCCAATGGAACCGGGACTGAAATTAACAAAGGAAGATGGCAGCAGCAGTGTAGATGCAACAGAGTACCGAAAAACAATAGGATGCCTTCGATACTTGACTCATACGCGGCCAGACCTTGCATACTCAGTTGGATATGCAAGTAGGTACATGCAAGCCCCTAAAACGACTCACTATCAGGCTGTAAAACAGATTCTCAGGTATGTAAAAGGAACTATAGACCTGGGCATCCACTACCGAAGGAATGGAAGCAATGAACTGCTGGGATTCAGTGACAACAGCCTTTTAGCCGATCCAGATGATGGAAAAGGAACCACAGGGCTGGTATTTTACTTTGATGATGGACCCATTAGCTGGTGCTCTCAAAAGCAACCAACAGTCGCTTTGTCATCTTGCGAGGCCGAGTTTATGGCTGCAACTTCAGCAGCCTGTCAACCAATTTGGCTAAGGGGTTTATTAGCTGAAATTACAGGAAGAAAAGAAGAACTTGTACTCATAAAGGTGGATAAGAAGTCAGCAATCAACCTGATGAAAAATGCTGTCTTTCACGAAAGGAGTAAACATATCAACATACGCTATCACTATATACGAGAGTGTGTAGAGAAAAATCAAATCAAGGTTGATTTCATTAGTGGGGAACAACAACCAGCTGATATTCTCACAAAGGCTCTACCAAAGATTAAGTTTGCTGAAATGAGAGAACTGTTAGGAGTAAAGAAGATTGAAGACTCGGGAAAATAACAAGAAGACTCAAGGTCAAGATTGGGGGGGGGGGGTGATTGTTGGACCAATCTTGACATTAATTAAAGTTAGAGGTCTATTTTCTGATTTATTTTGTAATTATCTGGTAAATAAAAGGATAGGTTTATCAGGTAGTTTTTCAGCTTTATCTTAAAAGGATTTGAGATAAAGCCTAATTTTTAGGAGTTGATTAGCTTGATGGGCAAGGCTGATTAAACTATAAATAGGGATAGTTTTTACTTATTCTTTGTAAGTTTTTCTATCAATTAAATTGGAGAAGGAGTTCCAGAATTGTTCCTCCGTTTTCTGGTTGTTTCTGTTTGTTTTGTTCTAGTACCAATTTACTTCATTGATACGCACATATATGATAATATGTTGACCTTGGTGGTTTTAAATATCAAGTAAATGGAAGAACACCAATAGTCTTGAAAAATAGGAACTTACTTCAAGATGATTGAATATATTACAAGACGAATAAAAAGCCCTTCTCAAATTGAGGTATGAAACTCATCTATCGTTTCTTTCGCTTACGAAAACTTAGCGCTAAAAACAGAATTTCCATAACAAATACACATTATCTCATATATCCTTTATGAAATGGACACACAGGCCTTTCAACATAAAAAAATGCGAAAGGACGTGTCATACCTTAGGGCCTTTCTATGCTTCCTACAAAAAAAGAACCGTTTTACATTAACCTCTCTATATACATATGTGATTAAGTGTGGGTTTGTGTGTATTGAGATTTGAGAGAGAAGGCTTTGTTTCGAAGTAGATGAAATAAATCATAAAAAGGAAGAAAAAGACCTCATGGTTTTAGGAAGCTAAATTAAGACAAATAAATCAAAATTCTAATGCTTGATATTGCAAATATCCATGTTTTCTAGGAACTTGATGTGACAGTATGACACTGTTGAGAATATGGACTGTTTGTTTGATTCATTGGTTTACGTTTCGGTTTGGCAATCAGTGTTTGGAATCTTTGTCGAATAAAATAGGATTGTATAAACCTAATAAAACTTTGTATGTTAGTATGTGGATTTGAAAAACATTTTGTGTGCTTTGCTTGTATTTAGACATTATACTATTTTACTGATGGCTGTTTGAAGTCTTTATTATCTTATCGCTACGTCACCAATTGAGCTATTAGTCTTAAGTTGGTATATTCAAATTGTTTATCTTCCATCATGAGGAGTGTTACAAGATATACTTTGAGTGTTTTGATGAAGAAAAATGCTTATAGACACACACATGCACACACACGCGCGAACACTTGTTAGGGTGATATCAGGCTTAGCTTTTAAGCAGTTTAAGATTTCTTATTTCAAACGTATGGTTGAAGGTGGATTTAAAGCTGCAAGTTTAGTATTGAGGATGGTTTCTATATCAAATTATTCTTGGTGTTTTGCTTGATTGTTGTGATTTAATTTCTACTGAGTGGCTTATGTGTTGCTAAATATTTTACAATAAATGTTTTATACAGGTTATCACAAGTAACAACGTTTGTTTGATGTTCCACTGCTGGTTTGTGGTTAACAATGGAGACGAATACTTCACAAATGGTTACTCTAAATGGTTCTAATTATCAGTCATGGAAAACTAGGATGGAGGATCTTCTTTATGTTAATGGATTTCATCAACCAATTATTTCTTTAGAAATACCCGATGGCAAGACGGATGAAGAGTGGAAGTTGTTAAACCGTCAGGTTTGTGGGTATATTAGACAATGGGTTGATGAAAGCGTTTTAAGTCATGTTAGTGGAGACAAAAATGCATGTACCTTATGGAATAAACTTGAGCAGCTATATGCTCCAAAGACATGCAATAATAAATTTCTTTTAATCAAACAACTGATGAGTCTGAGGTACCGAGATGGAACTGCAATGTCAGATCACTTGAATATTTTCCAGGGAATTATTAACCAGCTTTCTGAAATGGGTATTAAAATTGATGATGAGGTTCAAGGATTGTGGCTTCTTGGTACTCTACCAAATTCATGGGAAACACTTAAAACTTCCCTATTAAATGCAACACCAGATGGTGTAATTTCAGTGGAGTTGGCTAAACATAGTGTTTTGAATGAGGAGATTAGAAGAAAGTCACAGGGATCCACTTTATATTCATATACTTCAACTATTGCAGCATCACATCTATGTACCACTATAAAGGTTGCAACTTTCAATAACCTGTTTGAAATATTATTAATCTTTATACGCTGTTTATTTTCCTTACCCAATGAATTAATGTGAGCAGGTTGCTCGTGATGAGGATCTTCGTCAACAAATTGGGAAAGATGTATTTTTTGATCTAGTGGATCATGATAAAGTTTTAAGTTTCAGTATCCAAAAGCATGTCCCGTTTGCCTATGTCAAGGTATTATCTCTGGTTATCGACCCACTTTATAAATATACTTCTATCTTTAAATGAAACTTATTCTAGTGACATTCGAATGCTAATTTTTTCAGGATGAAGTAGCTAGAAGATTTGGTATAAGTGTAAACTATCAACGTTTCTGGCTTTGGGCAAAGCGTAAAAATCATACTTACCGCCCTCATCGTCCTTTGACTCCACTAGAAGAAGCTCAGCCTGTATGTATTTCTGATACTTTTTATTTACTTTTAGTCATGCTTTTGTGAAGTGGGGTGTGTGTGGGGAAAGGGGGGATTCTATCTTGAAAGTCAAAGTATAGTCACAGGATTCGCTCCCCCACCCCACGAATCGCGAATCGGATCGCCCGTACCCGATTCGGGTACATTCGCGTACCAATCGCCCTCCGATTCGCAATTTGGTTTGCTGAAATAGGCGAATTTCGTTTCCAGTAGGAATCGAACCACGCTACTCCGATTCGCGAACCGAGTCGCACCGATTCGTGAATCAAATCGCAAAAAATCATGAATTCGATCAGTTTGGTACGCGATTGGGAATTGAAAAGGCAACGTTTAGACTTTCCATTTTGTTAATTAATCGAAAAGGTAATGTTCGTTGATATTTTTGGCACTAATTTCATTGCTTTCATTATAAATTAGAACTTAACAATCCATATAGAATACACAGAATTCTTCAATATCAATTCACAGTAGGCAGTAGCACTTATCATACGTATAGCAATGGCTTTTGGTAAAGGTGGTTCAAGTTCAACCTCAAGACAAGAAACTTCTGAAAATTCACATTTGCAAGTTCTTAGCGATACAGAAATATGAACTTTTTGTTTTGAAGTTTTGAATCGTTTGGTTATGGAAGTTATTTAATATGATTATAAAATGTGTTATTTTAATATGTAATTCACTCATTATCTTTAAAAGATATAATATAGATTGTTTTTATAGGATACGGTGTGTCGCACTATATGATACACCGTAACGCGTACCGAATTGGCGTTCCGAATGAACCTACCCTCCCGCGTACCGAATTTTTTATATTGACGAACCGCGTACCGAATTTTTTATATTGACGAACCGCGTACCCGTTTTCGTACCGCGTACCGGAACGTACCGCGATCCATGTGACTATGAGTCAAACAAACAACATACGCAGTAAAATTTCACTTTATAAATGCCACTACTTAAACAAAAATGGAAGTGGAAATCTTTTGATGGCATAAGTAACATAACTAGCCTCAAGTGCCACTACTTTGTGTTTAAATTAAGGCTAATTACGTACTAAAAAGAAGATTATTTCAAAAGCCTTTTGTGAGTTAATACCCAAATAAATATAGCTGAAGTTAGTTACCTTTTTATTCAATTTGCCTTTAAATGAGTAAGAGGTTTCTCTTTATAGTTTACACACAAGCTAATAAGTGTTCTCTTTTGGGTAAGAAACCATCCGTTTGTATTTTGTTTTGCTGATCACTAAAATGTTGAATCTTATGTGTTCTTTAGGTCGGTCAACTGCGTGAGGTATCAAATAAGACTAACAATGTTGAACTTAAGTTGTTTCTGGAGGTAGAAATTGGACAGGTAATTTAAAATTTGATACCATTTATATATTTATG
The DNA here is from genome assembly GCA_025506515.1 of Flaveria trinervia. NCBI lineage: Eukaryota > Viridiplantae > Streptophyta > Magnoliopsida > Asterales > Asteraceae > Flaveria > Flaveria trinervia. The sequence goes on from CM046452.1 coordinate 1,559,144, forward strand.
TATATATATATATGTGTGCGTGTGTGTTTGTGTATAGGATAAGGATCAAATATTAACCATCTATTATTATGATAACCGTGTAACTTTTCAAGATCAATCAACATTATTTTTTTTGTTGGAATAACATCATTACACATACACAAAAATATGTTCTTTTATGTATATGTATAAATTCGTAAACGTAAAAATAAACCTGTTGTAAGTTAAACTTATATCTCGTAAATATTTACAAATGTAAGTGTAACTTACACTAGTGCAAACATTTTTACGATTACAAATTCACACATATACATAAAAGAACGTATTTTTGTGTGTGTAATGATGTTATTCCATAAAAAAATAATGATTTTGATTGATCTTGAACAATAAACACGATTATTGCAATAATAAAGGGTTAACATTTGATCTTACCTTATGTGTGTGTGTGTATTTAACTCCATATTATATAATTAATATTCAAATTTCTATGTTATAAATGCACTTCTTCCTTTTTTTAATGTAGGATTCATGGCCAGTTCCCCCACCTGCGAAAACTCAGAATGAGATTATGCTTTTTTTCAAGCTCTATGATCCATCTATAGAGGAGCTTCGGTAGCTATTCACCCTCCTTCTCTCTCTTTATATGTACACACACTCATGCACGCACATTAACTTAGGATCATGTGGTGGCATTATATTCTCATTAGAACACTTTTTAGATGTGATGGCTCTATACTTTGACTCATCATTAAATCCAGTGTTGTAGGGACTAATCGAAAATTGGCACATAATCGGAGGGTTAATCGGTAAGCGGTCCTAGTTGGAAAATATCGGACCTAGTCAGACATAATCGATCAAAATTGGTCAAAAATCCGTCAAAATTGGTCAAACTATGTTACTGTTTGATTTTTTTTTTTTAAATTTAATTATATATGTGTATACATACATATGTTCAATGTTTTTAAAACCGGACCGGATAGTGAACCGGATGCCTTATCGGTTCGATGGTCGGACCGTATATAAAAACCGGATAAAATTATAAGTATTTTTTATAAATATATGTAAAAATTACGAAAAATAAAAATAAAAATTAAAAAACCGGTTCAACATTAAAACGGATTTAAACACCGAACCGGCCGGTCCGGTCCGGTTTTCAAAACCATGCATATGTTACGTATCTTTACGCAGCAGAAATAGACACACTGTTATACGCACGCACACGAAAGCAATAAGAACATGAGAATTCATAGTGGTTCGGTCAAGATGACCTATGTCCATTCTTTGCAACTAGGTATTTTTATTAAGCTCAAGGGACAAGATTACAATGACATAATCTATATATAGAGATAATTAGGGTTTTCAGAAGCTTCAATGGGCCAGACCCATAACTCTAACCAAAAGCCCAAAGGCCTTCACACCTAAACAATCTCCCACTTGAAGGCCTTGTGAATACTCCAGCTAGCCATCTAAGTACAAAACAACCTTGTCATCAGTAATCTTCAAGTAACATAAATCCTTCAAGCCTTCAATTCCAAAGAACAAACTAAGATTTCAATCCAAAACCCTTAGTTGCAGAGGCCCCTCTTCATCAATTACTTGAAAGGGCCCGTTGAAGCTCCCTCGAGCTCCAAATCTAGTTGTAGCAGACTCCACCAACGACCCATCCTCCGTCTCAACTGGCTTACGCGATCCACCAGATTCAGAGATACGCCAAGAACCACTAACACTCTCCAAATTCAGCAAACAATCACCAGGAGAGATTTTTCCAGTTGTAGTCTTCAAAACCCAACGATTCTTCTTGACTGTACCCCAAACATGCCCCACGCTCCCACTGTCACAAAATCCTCTGGTTTAGACTTATGACCCCATTCAACTACAATCTTTGCTCCAGACTTCATGTTTACAAAATAAACTCTCTTAGCAACAGATTTAGCGAACCCAACTTTGGCTTGCTTAACCGGGTTGATCAGTCCCTCAGTAGGTACCTCTACCATGTACAATGATCCATGATTATCACCACGAGCAATCACCATGTTCCTATTGATTACCCTCTATTTACCACCACCAAACTTGACTTCCAGTCATTGTTCATCTAATTTACTAATAGAAATTAATTTCTTCCTCAAACTTGGAATCACCTTGACAATTTTCAAGTTTCATGTAGTTCCTAATGGAGTCACCAAATCAATATCACCCATGCCCATTATATCAAGCATTCTGCAATCAGCGAGACATACCTTCCTAAAATCGTGAATTTTCAGATTCACCAACATTTCACCGTTGTGTACGGCGTGAAACGAAGAACCAGAATCCATGATCCAAGAGTCCACACTGTTTTCAGCCTCAAGAATTAACATGTCACCATCATTGACATCCTCAGTAGCAGTGTTCAAACTTTTCTTTGGACATCGACTCTTAACATGTCCATCCTCGTTGTAGATCCAACACCTCACATTTTTCCGAGTCCGAGTTGAACTCTTTCCCCGACTTCCATTGGCTCGGCTATTTTCCTTTCCCTTGCCAACATGTAACATCTCAAAAGATGATCCAACATTTGCACTTTTCAAACATGTGTCTTCACTTATCACAATGTCTAAGATCTTTTCAAATGTCATGTTAGCACCCATAGAATTTGTAACAGCAGTTATAGTCCGGACCAACTATCAGGTAGTGAAGATAGCAACACCAAAGCTCGAGTCTCATTATCGAATTTTATTCCCACTGATTCTAATCTGGTAAGAATAGACATCTATTCATTAATGTGGGAGGTAACTAAGCTTCCCTCTGTTATTCTCGTCATGAACAGCTCCCTCATAAAGAACACCTTGTTAGCTGCAGATGAATTTTCATACATATTTGACAGAGCCAGCATCATACCACTTGTCATGGTTTCTTTCATGATGTTAAAAGCAACGCTATTCGTCAAAAATAACATAATAACCGCTCTAGCTTTCTTGTCCTTGGAATTCCAAACTGCTTCTTCAGCTTTCTCCATATTCTTCGGTTTCATATCCAAATCTTTTTGACACAGTAATGCCTGTATCTGTATTTTCCACCAACCAAAATCAGTGTCATTGAACTTTTCAATCACAGTCTTCCCGTCTTCAGCCATAATAGCAAACCAAAGACAAAAAACAAACGAAACATGCACACTGAATAGTTGATAACCAGTCACAAAGAATAGACAAACCAGATCCGGTACTTCTAACCAAAACCCTAGGTGGGCGCAGAACCCTAGACGATTGCGATGGCGGCGGTGGCAACCCTAGGCGACCAGTAAAACCTAGGTGGCGGCAGCGGCAACAGTGACGGCGGAAATCCTAGGCGGCAGCGGAAACCCTAGGTGGTCACGGCGGCAGAAACCCTAGATGGCGGCGACGACAAAATAAACAAGAGCCTAAAACTCTGATACGAGTTATTAGGTATCTTTACGCAATGGAAATAGACACACTATTATACGCACGGATACAAAGCAATAAGAACATGAGAATTTATAGTGGTTCGGACAAGATGACCTACGTCCACTCTCTACAACTAGGTATTTTTATTAAGCTCTAGGGACAAGATTACAATACAATGACATAATCTATATATAGAGATAATTAGGGTTTTTAGAAGCTTCAATGGCCAGGTCCATAACTCTAACCAAAAGCCCAAAGGCCTTCACACCTCAATAACATATACACATATATACATATAAAATTCCATCCCGATTAATCCCTAGGCGGCACCCCACCGCCCGACTTTGTGTGTTGCTCTTACGCTTTCAACTAAAGTAATTCAAGTGATATGCACAAATGAACTCTCGTGAAAGTGATGATCTTATTGAATACGACGACTGCCTTTAAATAGGCATACAGTACGAAGAAAGAGACTCCAACTGACTCCATAAAACAAATATAAAATCGAAACAAGCTCATACGACTTATTCTACTAAATAACAACTAATATGACCATTAACAAATACTCCCACATGCTCAAGACTTCCTCCACGTATGCATGCAGCTCATGCATCAATATCCGCCCCTAAACTAAGCTCGAGTCAACTTAGTTTACTTCATGCACTCCCATCTTTGCTCGAAGCCTCTTGTAATCTTCTAACTTCATAGGTTCATCATAAACTCATAATGTCTGCAACTTGCTCCTTAGTATCACAATGCATCAGCTTTACCACCTCTTCAGTAACCAATTCTCTTATGTAATGGTAACGAACATCTATATGCTTGGTCCTCATGTGCGTAACATAATTCTCAGGTAATTTGATAGTAGATGTGTTATCATACATTATCACCACAACTCCATCTTGCTTCTCACCCAGTTCTTCTAGTAGACCAATTAACCGCCTGCAATGACATGCACAATTTGTATCTGCAACATATTTAGCTTCAGTTGAGGAGAGTGTTACAATTTCTTTCTTCCTCGAGCTCTTACTAATTGCAGTCCCCCATACATACATACATACATATCCCGAAGTACTCCTATCTCCACATCTCTTGCATAATCACTATCAGTGAACACTTTGAGCTTCTCAACTGTGTTGCTAGAATAGATGAGCCCATATGATGCAGTACCCTGCAAATACTTCAACACTCTCTTTGCAGGCTCCCAATGGACCTTCTTTGGCTGAGACATAAATCTAGACAACAAAAATACCACATATGACAGATCTGGTCTAGTCACTGTGATATACATAAGACTTCCAATCAACTTCTTATAGCTTGTAGGATCATAATCCTCCCCTACTTCTTGACCAGTTAGTACAGTTCCCTACACAATGGGATGCACAATGGGATTCTCCACTGGTTGGCACCCTTCCATCTTGAAGTACCTTTCAATTCGGTTGAAGTTTTGAACCAAGCTCTTGGGGCTCGCTTCAATCCATATAGGGCCCTCTTCAACCTATACACTATCTTCATGACCTGGCTTGACCAATCCAAGGGGCTGCTCAATGTATACTGTTTCCTTTAATTCCCCATTTAAGAATGACTTTTAATATCTAGTTGAAACACTTTCCACTTCCTTTGGGTTGAGATAGCTAAGACTGTCCTTCTGATGTCCCATCCGGCAACTGGAGCAAAAACCTCCTCATAGTCTACCCCTTTTTGCTGAGCATACCCCTTTACTACGAATATGGCCTTATATTTGTCTACTTCCATTCTTCATTCACCTTTGTCTTATACAGCCATTTCACTCCAATTGGCACTGCATCCTTTGGGGCTGCAACTAGTTTCCAGGTACCATTTCTTTCAATTGCCGTTGTCACATTCTGCATTGCCTTTACCCACTTAGTCTCCTTCGTTGCTTCTTCATACATGGTAGGATCACCCAGTTTTGTGTACATTGCATACCCATCATTCGGATCATCATCAGACATTTCTTCTTCTGTTCTGTAGTCTTTCATCCATACTGGTCTCCTTCTTGTCCTTGTAACCGGTTGGTTATTCACACATGGTTTTGCATCTTCTACCAGGATGTTATGAGGAGTGATACTTGAGTTATCACTTGAATGATCTGCTGGTGTTTGTGTTGGTACCCCCTTCTTGCTCCTCAACAACAGTTGTAGTTTCACCTCGTTCTCCCTTAATCAACAATGGTTCCTTGCTTACCGACTCCTCCCAGTTCTAGCATTTGTCTTCCTCAAATATCACATCTCTACTGATGATTATCTTCTTGGTTATGGGATCATACAAACGGTAAGCTTTTGAACCTGGACTGATCCTAAACAACACACACTTCTGACTTCTTGCATCCAACTTGGTCCTCACTTGTGTTGGTACATGGACATGTGCTATACAACCAAAGACCCTACATACTCAACACTAGGCTTGTCTCCTGACCATAATTCCTTAGGGGCCCTTTTTTTCTAGTGCCCTGGACACACACTTGTTCGTAATATGGCAAGCCCAAACAGCTGCTTCTGGCCGGAAGCAGTTTGGAACCTTTGTTTCAACCAACAAGCATCTAACCATATTCATCAAAGTTCTGTTCCTCCTCTCTTCCACCCATTTTGATGTGGGGTGTAAGCAGTAGTTAATTGCCTTTTAATTCCATGATGCTCACAAAATTCCTTAAATTGTTGTGAAGTGAATTCTCCTCCTCTATCACTCATAGAGTTTTAATTTTGCCATCTATCTCACTTTCTACCAGGGCCTTAAACCTTTTGAAAATACTCAAAACTCTCCCCTTTATTCCCTAATAAGTATACCCATGTTTTTCTAGAGTAATCATCAGTAAATACAAGTACATACCTCTTGCCACTAGGTGATGTTGGACTAATTGGACCACATAAGTCAGTGTGCACCAGCTCCAGCCTGTGACTTGCTTTCCAAAGGGTCTTCTTTGGTATGGCTATCCTGCTTTGTTTTCCAATGTTGCACATCTTACACACCTGAGTTTTTCCACACACCTTTTCACCATGTTTTGATATTGCATCATTCTCAAAGGCCTTGTGATGTACATGCCCCAGTCTCCTGTGCCATGTGTTTGTGTTGATATCCTCTGCAACTTGCATGCGCTTGGCCAAGGGTATAAGTGTATAACATGATTTCCATGCACAATGAACATTCTGTTCTTTGTCATTGTGGACTTCATGATTAACCCCTTTTAGGGTGATAGAGTTGACATATGCCATGCTCTATGATGACTTTGACATCCTTCTCTTGCAACTTCCTAAGACTTATTAAGTTGGATGTCAAACTTGGTATATAGTATGCATTGGTAAAGGTTTGCTTGATTCCATCTATCAAGAAACTTTCATATCCAATGCCACATACTTCCAACTGAAGGCTATTGCCAAGTTTGACATTGTTTCTAAACCTTTCATCAAGCCTTGTGAACCATTCCTTCATTCCTGTCATATGGTTTGAGCATGTTGAGTCCAAGAACCAGTATCCCTTGCTACAATTGCTCACATCTGCCCTGACCATCAATAGCAACTCTTCATTCTCATCAAACTCCGTGAAGTTTGCAACCTTTTCTTCTTGTGGGCATTCGAATTGAAAGTAACCAATCTGATGGCACTTGTAGCATTCTAATTTGAGACTTGTCAAAGCTGCTACTTACTCGACCTCTTCCTCTGAATCTTCCCCTGACTGAGTCCCCTTGGCCTCTACTATAACCTCTTCTATAGCTTGATTCATCAACCTTTAATGCATGTTCATCTGCTATCTTAGTGAGCTTCTGTTCATGTACCATTAGTGAGCTCTACAACTCATCTATGGTAAATGCATCCAGATCTTTTGCTTCTTCAATAGAACACACCGCATAATTAAAGTTGTGAGTGTTCTTAGAATCTTTTCTACTACTTTAACATCCTTCATGTCTTCACCATTGTTCATCATCTCGTTTGAAACTGTCATAACCGTTCCAAAGTACTCTTCAATGAATTCTCCTTTCTTCATTTCGAGTGTCTTGAACTGTCTCCTCAACCTCTGCAACTGGGCTCTCTTCACTCGATCATTTCCTTTGTACTTGGTCTTCATAGCATCCCACAATTGCTTTGTTGTCTTCTTCTGTTTGATCGTACACAGGATACTCTTGTCGATTGAATAGAAGTAGTTCATGGTGTTGAGATCCATGAGGTTCATCTCAGCAATCTCTTTCTTCCTTGCATCTGAAACTTGATGTCCTGCATTAGGCTCAACATAGCCTACTTCAACTGCTGGCCAAAACTCTTTCGATTGCAGCAAGTTCTCCATGACCATACTCCAGTAGTCATAATCTCCATCAAACATGGGAATAACGAATCTTTGCGACGAACTTCCCTCTGCAGCCATCCTAATCACTCACTCTCTTGTGGATCTGAACTCGCTCTGATGCCACCTGAAGTAATTCAAGTGATATGCACTAATGAACTCTTGTGAAAGTGATGATCTTATACGAATGCCTTTAAATAGGCATACAAGTACGAAGAAAGAGACTCTAACTGACTCCACAAAATAAGCATAAAATCGGAACATACTCATACGACTTATTCTACTAAATAACAACTAATATGACCGTTAACACATACTCCCATGTGCTCAAGATTTCCTCCACGTATGCATGCAGCTCATGCATCAATAATCTCCAATAAACACGCAATATCGAGTTGTGGATAGTTGTGAAATAGGACAGCCTACCTAATTTAAATTGGAGAATCTTGATATCAGTCCATCTCCCTCCTCTATAAATGCTCCCACATGATTGTGTGATGCAATATAAATGTAGAGAGAGAGTAAGAAAACTTAACATTTCATTGCTTACTCACTAACTAATCACCAAAATGATTATAATGACCATCATGATCGTTATTACAGTTTACAACATCAACCCTCCACTTTACACAAATGACATGACTAGCCCTCCAACTTTTTAACACATAAACTCCATTAAAAAATGACCTCAAAAATTACACATCAAGAAAACGAAGATGAACTCATCTAGACTTTTCCATGTAGCTTCAGTAGTCAAAAGGTTCTTCCTTGTGCATTCAAAGTTCCAAGTTAGCCCGATGTTCCTTCAAAGTTCCGAGTGTAGCCCGATGTCCCTTCTTGACATACTTCCTATCAAGCCATTAAACTGCAGCTTCCATTTAAACTTCTTGAGGTGTAGTCTTGTTGGTCCTTTCGTCTTCTTATCTTGGCCATCATGAAGTTCTTAACTCCACCACAAACAATGGTTCATTGAAAACATACTGTTTTGAGGTCCTCACAAACATATTTAGGAAATGAATAATGGAATAACTGGATTCTTCCTTTGCAAGTTCATCAGGCCCTGAAAATGAAAATTTCTTGTAGAGATTATCTGGTCAGTTCAAGCTTTAGATCAAGTGTCATCAAATGAACACCTAAAACAAAGATTTAAAGAACGGTGTAATCAATACTACACCAACAATATGCTGAACATGTTAATTTTTATGCACTTATTGAAAATTCCTTTTAGGTCATAATTAAAAGATAAAAAGAGTAATTACCCTCATATTATATAGTTTAAACTTTAAGTGCAATTATTTTATATGCATTTGTATTTTTAGTTGTAGACTTTTAATTTTAGAGTATTAAAATGCAAAAAACATAAAGTGAAATAAAAAAAATTAAGTTAAACGGGTCGTGTTCATGTCAACCCATGAAATCTCGTGTGGTGTTTAGGTTCTACATGTCAACCTGCATATACGATCCATATGACACCCCTACCATTAAGTCATCCGATTAAATATCTGTGGTCATATCTTTAAATAAATATCATGTTATTATTTTTATTTTTAGTTATCTTTTAACATGGCAAAGGTATATCGGGCGACTTTGGGTGGAGCTTACAGGAAAACCTAAAGAAATACTGACAAAGCTAAATGAACTGGCTGGCTTTGCTCCTGATCAAGAAATAGAACTCTTTGAGGTCACTCTTTCAATCCTTGTTTATTTTCTTATAATAAATCATCCTGATGTTTTCTAAATGATGCGTACATCAGACCCAAACCCAAAGCTAGCCCAACACCCCACCCCTCACATGGGGGCCACGTGCACCTGGTTTGCCCTTAGATGTTACCTAAAATTTTCTTTTCTCAACCATCAGGAAGTTAAGTTTCAACCGAATGTTATGTGTGAACGTGTTGATAATGAGCTCACGTTTAAGGCTAGTCAGGTAGGCTTCCATATCCGTATATCAGCTTCTTTTTTTAATCGAGTGTTAGAAAAATGGCTAAACAATTCTTTTTGTTTATTTTGGTTTATAGATTGAAGATGGGGACATCATTTGCTTTCAGAAACTTCTTCAGGCTGGAACCGTAACATATCATTATCCTGATGTTCCATCCTTTTTGGAACATGTTCATAATCGTCAGGTATTAGTTTATAATCTTTCTTGTTAGTAAAACTCTTGCCTCAGGATTGCTACCAATCTATATCTACTATTCTTACTTTATCAGACAATTGAATGAATGACTAGTTGCTAATTTGCCAGTCAGTAACTGCAAACAGTCTGTCGATAATGTTTTAGTCTGTAATCTTTCAGTAAAGTATTGTTGCCAACAAAAGGTTTGTTGGTTTTTTGAAGTTTCAAAAGCTTTTGGTGACGGCTTACCGATAGAATAACCTGTCACAAGTTCAAATCTGTTTCAAAAATTTACCTCCACAAACCTGTCACTAATTGGGTTGTTTAGTTGGTTCTTATTCAAACATTGTGATTTTTGTATTCATATTTGTCATAGTAGTTATTTATAAGAAGAGTTAATATTTTTGGATAAAAATGTATCAGGATTTGTTAATTGTATATACTGAGCTTTCCCCTTCATTAGACTACATTCAGCTATTTCTCCATTTAACCTGTATAAAACTTATATATTGCTTCTCGACTCGCTCAATTTACCACCTCTATGGGTCACAGAATGCTTTTTGACTCGCTATTGGTTTATGCAGAACAGGCACATTTAAGAAACCAGTTAGTCTCTACGACTAGCTACAATGGCTCGAGTCATGTTTGACCTTTTGAATGATAAGGGCATTTTGGGGGAATGTTAAACGAAAGGAAATGTTATTATCGTTCTTTTAGACATTTTCATCAAACACTTGTGCATTGTTAACTGCTACTTATCGAACACTTTTAAGCACAATCTTTGATGTTAATCATGGTATGGTTTGAACGGTTTAACACAAAAACTCAGCCAAGATTTAAACATCCGTTTAACATATTTTTCAAGAAAATCAGTAAGGATGCGGGTCAGCTGAACCAGGCATTTGGTGGTTGACCGTTTAGTTTGTTATTTATATTGTTGCTTTGGGCACCAAATATGTTTTAGAACAAGAGTAATGAGACATACCCAAAACATGCCTAACCTTTTTTTTAATCATTTGCCTCAGATGTTATCATGTATATTTTGTTAATATGTAGCTTAGAAATATGAATCATCTTTTTTTACAAAAAATAAAGAATTTGAAAAGTAATAGAAGCAAATATATGATTAATGTTAGACTCGAGTTTTCTTTTTGGAATAGCTCATGATCTATTTTTATCATGTATGTGAATACTTTGGAATAGCTCTTAATAAATACCATGTTGCGATATTAACTGTTGGGCTTGTGAATACTTTGGGTTTGAGGCTTTGAGCTTTAGAGCATGTTTAGTTTTTCTTATTTATTAAGTTATAAATACTAATTAGTCGGGGGTGAGCAACGAGTCGGAACCGAGTCCAACAGGACTAACCCGCCCTTGACCCAAAACCGATACGAGATTTATGTAAAGAACAGAGAACCAGACCATTTACATATAATTCGGGCCGCCAAACAGAGTTAAATGGGTTGGTTTTGTTGGTTTAGCATGGCATGGTGGTTTGGACCACCAACGTTTTTTTAGGCTCATGGCCTAATTTATTGTTTTTATATCATTTGTCCTGGATGTTACATGTATATTTTGTTAATATGTAGCTTAGAAATATGAATCATCTTTTTTTACATAAATAAAGAATTTTAAAAGTAAAAGAAGTGAGACGGTCCAACACGGCCAAGTACTCGGGGTGTACTCGGGTCGGGATTCGGCTTACTTCAGCGAATTTTTTCAACTCGGTCTTATTATTCGGAATGGGTCAACCTCGGTCAAAATTAGAGCTAGTCAGTTCAACTCGGAGCTAGACAGTCCAACTCGGCCTACTCGGAGTTAGACGGCCCAACTCGGAAACTCAGATTGTTGCTGTCAGTTTTTGCTTTTTTCTTGATTTTTATTGGATTTTTGTTGTTAATCATCTAGATATCTTGGAAGATTACTATGTTTATAATATTATATACTAAATATCAAATTTTGAATTATTTTTAATTTGAACATGTATCCTTTAAGTTATATTGATATTCACATATTTTGTTATACATATTAGTGAACTTATGATATTTAATATACGTATAATTTCCCAAAAATAAAGTTTCTTTAGAATTTTGTTATGTCCGAGTACTTCTTGTCTAGAACGAGTACTCACAACTCCACAACGAGTACTTCTTGTTTAACGGGTAAAGCAGTGATAAAAATTACTAGTTTGAGTAACAACTATTAAATTTGGGCAACTTAGATTTTATAATCTAAATTGACATATTAAGTCGATAAAAATTCATACTTGTAGTTTGACCAATGATAATCCTTACTCTTATATTGTTGTCAAGTGCAATCCTAATAACATAATTATTCATAAATTTAAACTTAATTTTCATTCGATATTGCTTACAATGATGATTGTGAATGAGTATAACAAGATGGAGTGACTTCCATTCATAATCCTTTAAGATTTAATGTTTTATAAAATTCTAAATACACATTATGATATTATTATTATTATTTACATTTCAATTTAAATTCCGTTCAAAATGATGTGTGCATGACAATGTACAAGTCATCTATGCTACTAATGTACACTTGTTAACGTTGTATACATACTCAACGTTATTTTCTTATAAAGCTTCGAGAACATTAATATTTTCTACAGTTTAGAACGCCGCAACGCGCCCGGGTTTAATCATAGTTATATAAAATAAAACAAACTCAAATACAAGTGTTCAAAATGAAATTACCAAACAACATAAAATCCCAATACAACATATTTTCAAGAATCTTAAAAATCACAAATAACACAAACCTATTCAAAAAATGTATGGGATCAAACACTTGACACTTGTAGGAAAATCTTCAAACTTGTTTACATACCAATTTCTTGTTTGGTGACTCCTTGCAATCAAGTAACACGAGTCCCCGAGTGCACACGCGAACGCAAACGGCGTCTGGCTAATAAAAGCAAACCCGAAGAACATCAAGATTTCAAACAGATAATGAGGGCAAATAACGAGATTAAACATTCCTCCACGAGGAATCTTGTACTCTTTTTCGCTGTTTGATCTTAGTTTCGAGAGGATATTGTGGTGATAAAAGTTGCCGATGATTCCCACGATAAACATGATTAGACCGATGTAGGTTAGATCAATCGAGGGCTCGGGGAGTCCTCGGGTCATATGGTGGACGAATATCATGCTTGTAGCGATATAGAAGTAGAATATGGAGATCAAGATGGTTGAACCTAAGCCCATGTTGCCACTATACTTGTGAACAAACAAAACCTACAAATCCCACAACAATAATATAAAGATGATTGTTTATTTTTTCTATCTTTTTATACGAAGTATTTTTTATTTTCTTATAGTTCACTACTAGAAAACTGTTTGTTTTTCCGACAACAAATTTAAAAAATTGTTGATTTTTACGGGGAAATTTCAGAAAAATGCTTGTTGCAAAAGGTTTTTTTTTACAATTGTTGGACCAGTATCCGAATTTTTTACAATTCCATGAAAAGTAAAATAACAGTCAAATTTTTATTTATTTTTTATTTTGTAATTTACCGACAGTTTTCCGACACTTCTTTTTTTAGTCGACTTTTGTCTCTAGATTTAGAATTTCTTTTTTGGAAAATGGTTGGAATTTCCAATCAACTTTATCTATGTTGGACGGATATCGTCTATTTTCTGAAAGTGACCTTTAATTTGGACGAAAAAAAATGTATATTTTCTTACACCATCAATTTGTTTGTTTTATTTGATACAAATTTTACAACAAAAGGAGTCATATCTAAAATAATATATTTTTTAGTCTTTATATATTTTACATATCAATCTAATAATGGTTCAAGTAAAATGTGTGTTTCATCTAATTAGTGTAATAAACAAGGTTAACTATCAATCTTTCTAATCAAAGGTTGATATTAAATTAAAAAAAAAGTTTGTTAGTTTTTTTTGTAAAATTACAGTATAAAAAAACGTTTTTTTTATTTTTAAAATGAATACAATATCGTTATATACAAAAAACAATTATAATATGTTTTTAGTTCATTGTGATTCCTATGTGTCATGGTGTCTTTCATGTTTGTTATTTTGTCTTTCATTTGGTCTCTTTCATTGTGTTTTTTTAAAATACCATTGTGTTTTTTAAACTGATGAGTTCTAAAAAACACAATCATAAAGTAACTATGTTTTGTATTTTTAGTATGTAAAATTACAAAAATAACATTTAATTATCCAATGCATCATATATAATGATAAAATATCATAACATGATATAAAACATAAAATATAATGATAAAAGTGTAATTTGTGTTTTTTTTTGTTTGTTATTGTTGAAGACTCTTTTCTTTAACAAAACCATGAGTTTCAAAAAAACACATTGGTAATATTGTTGTGTACTTTTAGTCGTAAAACACAACAATAAAATACCAAAAAATTTATGTAATGTATAAAAATAATGATAAAATAACATGAAATGATATTAAACGTAAAACAGAATTATAAAACATATAACAAAAATTAATAAATATATGACATATTGACGTGATGTATTGACACAGTGATAAATTTAATATAAAATACAATATATTAGTTTATATTTTGCCATAAACTTAACCAAAACTAACCTAAAATTGGGTTGATTTTATGGCACTTTATGTCTCGTATTATTATATTCTATGGCAATCAATATGTATCCATATGAATTTTGTATTTTCCAAGCTTATAAGTCAACTTAACCTTTCTAGACTAAATTTGTCTAAAGGTCCCGTTTATGACAAAATTATACATCAAAATATAGATCGATAAACAAACGTGACAAACTGCGACACAATTAAACATATTCCTACATATATCAAACCAAATTATACATATATTTTCAAATTGTGAGAATGAAAAAGATCAAACTAAAGAGACCATTTATGCAATTTTCTCTTTATGACGTATAATTAAGAGTAGATTAGACAAGTGTACGAGTTAGAGTTGACGTTATAAGAAAAAAAAAAGAGTTATTATAATAGTTACCTCAAAATCTCTCTTGAAGAAATGTATGGTAACAGCAACTCTAAGCAAAAAGAACCTAACAACACCACCGGGGAAGACGAAGAACGAAGCGATTCCCGCGAGCATCGCGGGCGTGTAAAGCACGAGCATACCCGTACGACTCGAAAGCTTGACGCCTGAACTTTTTCCTGCAAATTTGGAGTACTGAAGATGGCTCCCAATAACCTCTGCAAAACCCAAGTAAACCGTTGATAATAACGTCACCACCGTGGCCACGGTGACCCAAATCGACGGTTCGTCGAACATGAAGGTGGACAACACAGGGATCTTCATTGGAGATGTTAAGATGCTATAAACTTTGTGTTTGGAGATGGTGTTGTGATGAGATTATTATGTTATGTGTGTGTGTGTATGTTTGTAGGTTATTTATTTATTTATGTATATGGGTTTGCATGTGAACATATATGAATGCATGTGTGAAAAATGAAAAATGTGTGTTTGAAAATTAAAAGCGTGTGTGTGTGTATATGGGTTTGCATGTGAATATATATGAATCCAAACCGTACACTTGCTAACAAAATATAAACAAAAACTTTTTTTTAAGAAAAAGAGTTTCAACCTGATTCAACCCGTAGGGTTCAAACCGGTTTGTGTCCTTCACACCTCAACCCAACCCGGTTAAATCCCGTTTTTTTTACGTGGTTTCCTTTTGAAACTGGGTTGGACCCACCCCAGACACCGGTTTGGATTTTCTTTGACCAAAACCGGACCCGGTTTCAAATATCAACCCAGTTTGTGCACCTCTAAAAGGGGGTAGTGTTCCTTTTGTGATGGGGCTTCATGAAACACCTTATCACGCTGACTACGAATGGCCTGGTTAGCGGGTACATAGTGCGTCGGAGTTGGTGGTAAGGGGTTCGGTGCGAGCCAATGTAGGTAGAGTGTGACTGTGTGGTTAGGGTTACGATCAAGGATGGGTTTGATGGATCGCTCCTGCTAGTGGTTTGAATTGTACCGAATCTTATGATTTGTTTGGTGGCTTCACAACAATCCGAATAATTGTGGTTGATGGTAGTTTAGGATGGTGGTCTCCGAATTGAAAGAGGTGGAATTGGGAAAGTAGATTTTTTTTATAACTCTTAATCTACTTTTATTGACCATCAATAACAGTAGTTACATGACTTGAACATATGATGAAAAAATAGGGTGAGAATGAGTAGTGTGGTGATGTAAAGTTAAACTAGCAACAAATAGTGAAAGGTGTAAAAACACCATAACACATAAGCTGATGTCCACAAGGTGAGATAATTGGTTGTAAAGTAACGAACCCTCCAAATAAAAAAATGTGGATTCAAATTATTCAGTGTGTAATATGATTTTAAAAATACAGTATATATAAATTAAAGAATGTCATTTTAGTTCAATACTTGTAGATTAATATTTTCTAATTTTACTCTATATATCAAAATTTATTTTTTATTATTTTTGTCATCGCACCCATTTCATTTACTAGTGTTCAAAAGAAACAGATGTCTAAGCTTAGATATGTAGCATTGTATTTACGTTTTTCACCATAATAAGTGACAATGACAGTCTTTAAACTTCTGTTACAAGTAACCCCATTAAAAACCAAATAGTATACAGTCATCACCAATTACATATCCTAATAAGTTGTAATGAAATATAAAGGATACAATAATCTATTAAATATATATATAAAATATTAGGGGAAAAAACAAAGTTTTAAAAATTTAATGTTCTTCAACAAACACACATACATGACACATCTATACCTCTATACATCCAGATCCAAAATCTTATGCATACTCTCTAAGGTACAATAATGGGGGAACATTATCTAAACCTGATTGTCACCCCACAGAGGGATGCTTCACAAACTTTTAAACAAAGAATTACAGATCTACCAACAACTTATGCATTGTGGTAAACATTTTCGGAAAAGGTCCGCGCACGACTACCAAGAAATTCGTGCTTTTAGCTAGTTGTAGATTCTAACAGGTTTCTCAAATGTGTGTCGGTTCTGCATATGCCAAAATAATCAAAATAAATATAGTCAGTCACCAGTAGTTGTGTAGTGTGTTTGTTGGAAATTTATCTTGATGTTAAAGGGTATATACGACCATATGGGTGCAAAGAAAGAAGAGGGGTGGAATTGGTTCGCATGTAGAAAGTTTTGGTCAAGTTAAATATTAGGAATGTATAGAGTCTTGTCTAAAGATAGGTTTCTTTTACTTGGTATGTTTATTGAATTTTGATTTAGTTTTATTTAAGGTATCGAGTGTTTTCTTTTTCTGTGGATGGGTTGTCATTCTAGCTGTGATTGACTAGGAGGTTAGAATTAGTATAAAAGAGGGTCGTTAAATAGAGTTTAAGGCGGGAGTTTATTTAATACAGTGTTTTCCGACAAAATCACTGTTCTTGTTTTTGTTTCTCTCGATATGATTGTCTAACAGTGTCAAATATGACTATAACAAATAAAAATCTTTAATTAGTAATAGTTTGTGGAGACCATATTAACCTTCTGTCATTTAGGTCAGCCAAAAATTTGAAACAACGTTATCGGCGAACTATGTAGGTATCTGGTTTATGGAATATTGTAGAAATTTGGGATGTCAGTCTTTACGGAATATTATAGAAATCTATTAGAAGTTAATCGTAATTGTGGTCATCTGTGGAAGTTTAGGGAGGAGAATCGTCAAGAGTCTAAAGATAGGTTTGTTTTATATAGTAAGTTTTAATTAGCTTTATTTAAGGTATTTGGTGTTTATGCTTTAGCTGTGAATGGGCTGTCACTCCAGCTGTGTTTTGAGTGAAGTTTTCATTAGTAATTAAGGTTAGGATTAGTAATAAAAGAGGGTCATTGTCTAAAAGTTTATTGTATGGTTTGTATTCAATAAAAGAAGAGTCATGGGGCTGTTTTCCAACAAAAATCACTGTTGTCTTTGTGTTTCTGTGACCAATTGGCTAACAAAATCTTCACCATTTGACTGCTTTTGGACCAAATTGGTATGAATGAAACTAAGTAGTAAATACATACTACGGCTGATACATAATCCTTTCTTTTGATTAAAAAGAAAACATTAACACTATGGGCGACTTTCATTTTGGGATTGAAAGCAAAACAGCCTGAATCGACTTGATAAAAAGTAAAAGGGTTAAATTTGCCAGTTGTCGGTCACTTTTTTCTAGTTTAAAATAAGTTGCGTGACAATTTGAAGTCAAATATAAACTTTTTATGGGATTGAAAGCACCTATTATCATGATTATGGTATTACAAGATTAATGTACCTGATTTGCAGCATATGACCGCTTGGATGTAGTGTCAGAATGCTCCAATCCCAAGTACTGTTCCCAAGCACCATAAACATCTCTCCTCTGAAACCAAACACAACCACTAACTTAATACATACACATATAACATATATATAAATATAGTTATATAGATATTTAACTAATAACAATAATAATAAGAGATGTGTTAACCTGAAAACGGGTGGAGACAACATCAGAATCCTGAAGGTATGTAGGACGACCCAAAGAGAGAAATGCAAACTTCCACTAAAACATTATGGTTTGGAATGAAACCATGAGGTTAAAGCAAAATAATAAGAAGAAGAGTAAGAATAAAAATAATAACAATAATAATTTGGTATACACCTAAGAAATTAATCATTAGAAAATACCTTTGAAAATTCCTCATCAGGAACCTGTAGTTTCTTCTGTATGCGTATTTTAACTTCAGCTAATGTTTCACCCTCTCGAATCACAAGGAAAAACGGTTCCCCAAAGTTCTGCACTTGCTGTTAATACAAAGTTACAAAATTGTGAATATTTAAAGTTGATATTATTAAGATTAGAAAGCAGAAAAATAACATCCTATTAGAACTACAAATACATACCTGGTTCTGAGATGTGTCTTTCGTAAAATGATAGACATGAATTAGACGATCCTGTGGACCAAGGTTCTTTTCCTCTTCTGGGATCTGTAATAGAAAACTGACCTTAAAATCCATAAACCGGAAAACTAATAATAATTCAATCCAAGCACGAATTGTATAAGCACTATATATACCTCCTCAGCACGTAACGTCCAGTATTGATCGTTAATGTTCTCTATCTTTTCATTCAGAGGGAAAATCTGGATGTACAAATAATTTCAGAAGCACGTTAAAAAAAACTAATAGGGTTAAAACACTTACAAGTCAAGACAACAAATAAAAAAGGTTGAATACCTTGTAAATCTTGTGGTAGAAAACTTCAAGCAATCGAAGCTCTGCATCTTTATGAGATAAC
Source organism: Flaveria trinervia (assembly GCA_025506515.1). Taxonomy (NCBI): domain Eukaryota; kingdom Viridiplantae; phylum Streptophyta; class Magnoliopsida; order Asterales; family Asteraceae; genus Flaveria; species Flaveria trinervia. The sequence goes on from CM046452.1 coordinate 1,578,223, forward strand.
TCAACCTATTCCACGATACGTTCACCAGTCAACTATATAAGATGTGGCAGTTTCAACCCGTTTACTAATGAAAGGGTAGAATCTGATTATGTTTTTATCTCTAGCAAGTCAAAAGGGTGAACTCAAAGATATAATTAACATGGAAACAGGTCAAATGGGTGGACATGTGGAATGGGTCAATGACTCAATGGTCGCCCAAAATGATATTCTTAAACATACCAACTAAATCTTGAATTAAAAACTGTTTAGTTTTTTTATTAGCACAATGGGTCAACCTATCCCGACCTGTTTTGACCCGTTATAGTCAATAAGAAGTAGGTAAAGTTTATATACTTACCTTTCCCTTAAGGTCATTGATCACATCACCCACAGTGCTTTGTTTTGGCAATCTAATGGTATGTATGACTACCTAGCAATGGGCAAAAGAAATAAATCAAGAAAAATGAGAAAGTCAACCATATATAAGAAGAGTGATGGCTATAAAGTTAACACTTACTTCATCTTTTGTTGCATGATGAAAAGCAACCTTCAGGGTTTTCAGGCCTTGTAGTTCAGGAAGAGGAATATCCAGTACTTCATAATACAGAATATCTGAAGTCTGTGAAAAACAAAAACAATATACTAAAAATAAATGAAACAGAAGTAATCCAAATTTGTAGATAGTGTCAAAATGGGTGGGTCAGTTGGGCGGTTCGACCCAGATTAGTTAATGTCCAAAACTTCAATTTTTAAAAATTAATCAGTGTGTTGAATTTATTACAGTAATCATAGTACTTCAATAGTAATCTGATATTTTCAAAAGAAAATAATATAGGAGGTTATGTGATTATGAATACACTTTAGGAGACTTTTAGCCCGTTTGGCTCGTTTCCTTTTAAGCTAATATTTTTACCCTTCTGACCCATTAGAGATACTCCCTCTGTTTCATTTCTACTGTCCACAGCCAAAAAAAACTTTATTTAAGATAAGCACATGTCACTTTTAGTTTTTTACCTTTGCATTCAACACGTTATTGATTTTACTCTGCTGACAATAATGGATTACGGCTAAAACAGGAAAACTAGTTAACTATAATTGTTAGTTTAATTGATACTTTAACAGGACTGTAAACAGTAAACCGAACTAAAGAAGATTCAAAGGTTGGAAACAAAGTTGTTTAGCTGCAGTTGAGAGAAGCTAGAGAGAGGAGCTCTGGGAAATTCATTTCAAATTTGACGGCAGAGAAGCATTAAAAAACCTTAATTTCCCTTTACAGTTGTGGACTGGGCTCAGCCCTATACTTTGCTTTAGTTAATGGATGTGCAGCCCCATTAATTATTTGGAACAATTGTTCACTTCTATTATCTTAGTTAGCTATAATTATTTATCTATTTTTTGGAAAGAGAACAATTTTTACTAATTATTATTGCAATTTTTATATAAGATGCTACTTAAAGATTTTCACTAAATTTTAGAATAGTAACAATCTATTAATTTTATATGCCTAATAATATACACTTGTTACTTTTTTATTATGGTGTTTCTTTGTCTTGGGTGTGCGCTTTCTCTGAGCTGCTTTGCGCTTGCACTTTTCACATTTGACTGAATAGCTTTAAATAATTAATTCATTGGAGAGCATGGTTACTGGACAGATAATAATCGTGCAATAAAGTCGAATTTACAAAATAACCTGATTGTAGTGGGCCAAGATGTCTGACAGGTGTTCCACTCCTCGGTATTTTATTGGTTGAGGTTTGGGTTGCTGGGAATAACAGTTATGAGACGTAAGCCTGATTTTAGATGGATCATCTAAGTTTAAGTGGGAGGCAACTCTTTCAACAACATCATCATAATTGTGGAGCTTTGACCTGAAATTTAAAATAAACAATGCAAGATAATAATAAAAATCAGATTTGTTAAAACAAACAAATCTAAGGGAACTCACAATTCCAATGAAAACTCGTCCTCCTTGGGTCTCTCCAATGAGCGGAAACGCACAACCTGTCATTTAATATAAATATGTGAAATGAAAAGCTGAGACTGCTTATTTTAATTGCTCATACGGATGCCTAAGTTATCAAATTTTATTAGACGCAAGTTCATATATATATTTCTAAAGCTCAATGTTTATATATATTCTTCTAACTTTCATAATATCACATATGTTCTTTCAAAACAATGTAAAAACCATAACTCATTTTACACTAGTAGAAGAAAACCAGTTACTTTAACAGCCTGTTTTACTGAAAACATTAAGAGAAGTAGAGAACATTATGCACTGAGACAATTCACACTAGTATTTTGAAATGAGAAATATGATATCATGAAATTTAGAAGAATACATATAAAATAAGTCCTACAAATTGTGCAGCTACGTAAAAGACTAGTATGCCTTCTTATAAAGCGGCCTTCACTAACTCAAGATAATCATGGAACTCACTGAACTAAAAAAGAATCTAACTAACACGGAAACCAATACATTAAAATCATCATATAAATTTTCACTGTATACCTGGCGATTGTGAACATACTCCAGAAAAGATGGAACATCAGGATAGCGACATTTTACAGTTCCAACCTGAAGAGGTTTCTGAAAGCAAATGATGTCCCCGTCTTCGAGCTATAAAACAAAAATGTTGGTCAAAATTTTGCAACGCTTAATCAAAGATTAAAAATAACTGCTATAATGGTATCGAAACATACCTGACTAGCCCGAAATGTGAGCTTTTTATCAACATGTTCACACATAACAGTAGGTTCAAACTTTATTTCCTGGATGAGAAAAGGGTGTTTCAGGATTCAATCTGAAAGATCCATAATAGAGGATAACATCATAACAAAATGAGAAGAGGTTAAAAGATTGACCTCATATAGTTCTATTTCTTCATTAGGTGCAAAGCCAGCCAGCTCATTTAGCTTTGTCAGTATTTCAGCAGGCTTTCCAGTACCCTTCACAAAGAGCCGCCCAACATACCTGACATGTTAGATAAACAAAATGGTAAAACAAGATAAATGAAAAGGAAGAACAAAGTAAGTATTTGAAGATAGAATACAACAGACCACAAATATTTGAACCAGTAATTAAATGGAAGTCACTAACATGAACGATCCATAATAGAGCATTTATAGAACCTGCTTCATAATTAACTCATTTTTTATCTTTTCATTTTAACAAGTCTATCCTTGTATGTTTCTTTTTATTTCTATAACTTCACATATGTAGTAAAAAAACAGAAGAATCAAATACACATACGCTCTGCATCTTTGCCATAAAACCCTAAAATTTTATCGTTAAAAGACAAAAATAATACAAATATGAAACTTTTATTGGAGTAAAAAATGTGAGAAGATTGAGAGAGAAAATATAAGACTAATGGACTTGCAAAAAGTTGATGATTTTGCATATGAATATTTTCTACAAATTTGCAAAGAAGTTCAAGTGAACAAATTGTATATGACAATCTTTGAAAAACCTAGAACAATATTTTTTTCAGTGATAAAAAAAGGAGAATTGGGAGGGTGGTTATAAAGGATTAATTAAAGCAAGGGAAAATCTCGTAGAACAAAATAGTTAAATCAATTAAACTTAAGTTGCAAGTATAAATGGAAGTTCAGTTATATACACACACACATACATATACAATATATATATGTGTGTGTGTGTGTGTATGGAGAGTGAGAGAGAGTATGGCTACCGAAGCTCCTCTTTTAAAGGGTCATAAAGCTTAAAGAAAAGCAGAATCTCCTCCTTAGTCTTCGCAGGTGGGGGAACAGGCTGCGAGTTCTAAATCAGTAAGAGAGCCAATGAGCTTTATAAGATAAAACTGAGTGTCACATTATAAAAAAGGAGTTAAATAAATAAGATACATATCAATGAAATATTACCTGTCCAAGTTCTACCTCTAGAAACAACTTAAGTTCAGCATTGTTAGCCTTATTTGACACCTCCCTCAAATGTCCAACCTAAAAAACACATTTTGATTCAACATGTTGACGGTCACCAATAACCAAACTACAATATAAATGAACATTTTTAATGCTTTATAACCCAAAAAATAACACTTGGTAATTTAAGTGTTCCCTTGAAGCAAAACTGCTTATTCATTTAGGAGCAAACTGCATAAATAAGGTAACTAACTTGAGTTGTTTACAAAAAAGGCTCATAACGTTCAAAAACTTTTGATTCATGGTAATCTTCCATGTTAACCGCTTCCATACGCGGCGCCAAGAAAAGTATTCAACATATTCACCTGTGTAACAGGTCTAGATTACCTTGGATCAAAATTTTTGATAGTCTGAGCATTTCTATGTGTGCAAAAGTAGTTTGTTAACAAAATAGAAATTAGAGTAATAGACAAATGCCTTTTATGCAACTAGGATTTTATTGAAAGTTTTAACTTTTAAAGACATAATTATACCCATTTATATATAGTTATGCCATTCAAGGATTTCCTGTTTTCATTTTTTATTATTTTGACCTTCCATACAAAACTCCAGACCCCCACCCCCAAAACCGAAAAGGAAAAGGAAAACACACCCAAAATACAACCCTAACAAAACATTGGTAAAAAGAAGAAAAGTACATACAGATTGAGCTTCTTCTAGAGGAGTTAATGGACGATTCGGGCGGTAAGTATGATTTTGGCGTTTTGCCCAAAGCCAGAAACGTTGACATTGTACCGGTATACCTAACTCTTTAGCTACTTCCTCCTGAAAAATAACATCCGGAGTTTATTAGAATACGCTTCATTATAACATATACAAATGATTATAAAGTGAGTCGGCAACCAGTGATAATACCTTGAAAAGGGCAAAAGATATTTGCTTTTGGATACGGAAACTACGAACTTTATCATGATCCACCAGATCAAAAAATATATTTTTACCTATTTGTTCATGAAGATTCTCATCACGAGCAACCTACACACATTAATTAACCGGGTTAGTAAAAATAACATATAAAGACTAAGTCTTTTGTAAATGGATCATGGAAAGTTATCACCTTTATAATAGTATACAAATGTGCCTCCGCTTTCTCCTTCCTTTTTTGCTCTTTCTCTTCTTGTTCTTTCTTTAATCTAATCTGCAAGGTGATTTAAGAAACTCAATATAGTTTGTTAGGTACAAGCAGAGGTGGCAAGATGGGGGTTGGATGATGGGTTAAAACATGTCAAAAAAAACAAATACATTATAAATTCCAAAAGATGAATTATTAAGATAATTACTTAACTCTCAGATATTACCCCTTTTAGCTAGATTTTCTTTTTCAAATTGTTGACCCATTTGAGATAAAACACACCCGGTAGTAGGTAAAAAATGCCAACAGTGCAACAAACCCTATTGACAATCTTACCCTTAGGTGCTCTGCTACATCCTTCTCATCCACATTACAGACAATTTTCTCCTTGTCACTTTCACGTATATACACAAGCATGTACGCATTTGAATACTTGGTAAACTTAAATGGGGAGTTATTGAACCCAGGATTTGCTTGCGGTAACTGTTCCACAAGAGTATAGAAAAGTCAGAAATAACTTTTAAAAAGAATATCACCTCCATGGCTTCATCTCAACACTGACTTTAGCTTTTTGACTTTGGGTTCTATTCCAACAAAATCCTTTTGATGGTTAGTTTAAAGGGTCAATACGAACTCACCTACAACAACATACATATCAACATGAACTTTTATAAATAATCACTATTTTAGTTTCAAACATGCCTCACGTCAAATTTAAAACAAACACAGCTTTTCAGTAAAATTTACGATGCAAATTAAAAGATATTTGGTGAAAATTACTTTTGACACAGAATTCAGAATTATATGTTTTAACCAAAAATCAGCATTATACTTGTCTGACCGATTACCTCTTCCTCGCCTCCATATTGTTCGTCCATTGCTCTCTTCATGTCTTCTTTGGTTACACGTTCGTCATCAAATTTCAGCCTAACCAGGAATTCCAAAACATTTAATAATTGAGGAGATTGCATAAACAGAATGTGACAAAACATATATGCAAATTATATTAATAGAGTTGAAATTTTCAACTCGCTTGTGTACATAACATGCTAATTCACATTGTATTATTTAATAACACGTCAAAGATATTGTCAACGGTTGAACCGCTTGAACACGTCAAAAATTTTCCAAGTTCCAACATGTGTTCAAAACATCAAATGCTTTCTAGATCATACTTACAAAAAACTACACATTTTTTATATAATACGGCTATTTTAAACGCTATAATACATTAACTGTTTACAAAGTCCTAAAAACTGGAGAAAATATGTTTGACGGGTAAGCCAATCTGATCTAACGTGTTTTGGACCTGAACATAATTAACCACTTTGAACCAAACCTAACCAGCCCAGGGATAATTAGCAATATTTGCATACCATTGATCAGAGAGTGTTGGCCGAATATAGGCATAATAGTGTCCGCCATGGACCCCACCACTGTGAACCAATACACTGCAAAAAGAAAGCAACATTGAATTTGTATTAGCACCAAATTTGATACCCACCATAATACGTTGGAACGAAAAATTATAAACTAACAGTAGACGTAGAAAAAAGGGACTTCTACCAACAGCCTTCAACTTACCTAAGGGTAACTTAAAATTTTGTCCAAGTTCAGAAAATGAATAGACAATACATGATTTTAGTTCATTAGTGTTATTATATACTTCTACTACACCTTCACCCCAACAATAACTTTTGTTTGACTAATCATTGGACAACTAATTTAAATACAAAATTTGAAGTGTATGAACAATGTTATTGCTAGCCATGTGAGCAAATATCTTTTTATATATGAATAGATGTTAGTACCTGTGCAGAGTATAAAGATTGCGAACAGTTCTGTCTGCCTGGGGTGATAAATACTTCCCATTTTCTCTATCAAGATCAAGTTGCAATGGAAATTCATAGCGATCATTTATCTGTCAAGCTCAATACAATCATCTTAATAAGAATGCTTTAGCAAATAGCATTCTGAAAGCAAAAATTGTCATTGTAACAATTGACAAAAAACAGGTCTGATAAGAACCAAACTAGTCGGCTTGATTTCGCTGAAGCAGAATACAAAAACACAGCCACTTCAAGAGGGCTAATCTCCAAATACAAGACACTAATTAACAAGATAAAACTTCAGTACTCAACTAGAACAGGGGATTGCATATTTAAAAATAAATTAAGCAGATAATTTCTCCTAATATTCAGCCACTTCCCCACCACTGCAGTTTCTATTTGACTGGGTCATGGGTCCAACTGGGTTTATTGGACACGTATCAAGGCCACAACCAACAAATAAAGCACTAACGCTTTACATTAAAGTCTCCTGAAAAATAATTCACCAAGAATACCAAAGAAGTTTTCCTTTTTATAGTGTGATTATAACAAAAGATAATGTGCACCAACTAATAGTTATTTTAACGGATTAAAGAAATAATCACCGTGCTGATGGAAATTAATAACTCTAATGGTTCTCATGCATTTGCCCTCTTTCTCTTGTTTATGTTGTTTCTATGGATTCTTTCCAGATTTTCTGCTTTACTAATAACGTAAGGTGAACCGTGAACGAAAGAAACATTTTCATCCCATAACTGACCATTACACATAAGTCAATATCATCTCAGCAAAATATACACAGAATGGTGGATGCTAAACAATAATAACAGAATTTGCAAATTATGATTCTTAACAACCTAGCGGGGGAACAAAAGGCATTGTAGCAAAATAGATTATGAAAAAATAGAGCATAAACAAATAATAAAGTAGCATAAAAGTTGCAACTGACCTTAACCATTGTATCTCGCATGAAATCATATTCAAAACGTTTTAGTTGGAGCTGAAGAACAGGGGGGAAATCAATGAATAGAACACCCTTCTTTGCATCCTGAAATTTTATATTTTACAGGATTAAATTGCTATATTAATATTATAGTTTTGGGAATCATAAATAATACATCAGTATTTGTAAGAAAATAGAAATGGACCTAGAAGTGTTGCAGGTTAACTAGACCCAACCAGTTTTAACTCATTACCCGACCCGCCCATTTGCGACCTCAAGTTCTCTTACCTTTTTAGAATTGTGTAGAGAGTTTATTGTTTATTTGTACAACCGCTCAAAGTTGTATGTAGTTAAAGTATCAATTATCTGAACTTAAAAGTTGAAATATGTTTCACTTTTGATCAAGAAACTCAACAATCCTACGTCCAGATCTTGAGATATTTAAACCATGACTTCTATGACCCCATCACCGGACATTGAACCTTGTCTTTAAAAGATTAAAAAATTAAATCAACAGAAGTTAAAATAAATCCATCCAACCTGTAGCCCATGTTGCTCAGCATGATACTTGTTATCACCTTCAAGTCTTTCCACTTCCACATACTTGTCAAAAGAAGCATAAACATCACGGCAGCCCTTGACGTCAAGCTGAAGGTCTAACAGTTTAGCAAGAAACTGATATTATTACAAGTGGCATGTTAACCCATTTATAAGAAAAATAGGTCAATTTGGATTTGTTCGTTTGATGACAGGTCAAACAGATCCAATAAAAAAGTAGCTAGAATAGATATGGGTTAATATTCAAATGCTTACAACATCCTAAATAGTTTTATTCAAAAAAGGTTATACGAATTATCATAATATAGTTTTTATCCGTATTTAATGGAAAAAAAATTCATAAAAGGGTAATATAGCTGCAGGTCGATTTGTAATTGGAACAATTTATTTCAGTTTTAGCCCAATAAAAGGTAAATTAGTTAGAAAACATTAAAGAGTTTTTTAACTGGCAAAAAAAGATAACATATTTATGCCGATGTTAAGCTTTTTAACATATCAAAAATTTTATAGTTAGAACTACATCCCCCAGGTAAACTATTGTCTATAGTGCATTACCCTTTTTATGCCATTCTCCCTGATTGCAGAAATAATGGACAAAAAGTGTCAGTCACCCAACCCAACCTAACACGTTTTCACCGCCACATAAAAAGAACCCTTGACTGCAACCCATTTAACCCATTACCAAACTCTGCTGATCCAGCCGTTTTACCGTCTCTAGATAAAATGAATAGATTGAAATTGTTAGACAAAGATATGTACCATAAAATGATTCCTTCCTAGTTGATTTGTAGTCTACATTAATGCATTCGATATAGTTCATATGATGCCCTTCGAATAATTGTTGAATTGTGCCCTCCACAACAGTTCCCTTCATGATGAGACCACACAATAAGTACATGATCAGGTAACATCAGAGAAAAAATACTAAAACTTCGCATCGTAAAAAAATAAATGCCTTCATTTTATCTTCAAGTTTCTCACAAAGAACCCTATTGAGTTCTTGAACATCATGCTGCATAAAAGAGTCATATGTATCCCAACCAAAAGATTTGGTCAACTCTTTTGTGGCTACACTTGTGTCACTGTACTGAAGCTTATAAAATAAGCTCTGTAAAGCCAAAGGAATGCTCCCTGATGGCATATCATTCTCGGTTGTGGGCATGTGATAAACAGCCTGGTTCAAAAAAAATAGATGGATATATTAGCGTCTTCTTGCACAAGTTATAAATAGAGGTGGCAAAAGGGGCAAGGTGGGGTCAGGCTGGGTAAACTCACACAAACTTTTTGTCTTCTCTTTTTTTAAATTCTAAAAATAACTAATATGTTATGTATGATTAAAAGCATATATTATTACAATGACAACCTAACTTTTTATATAAGATGATTTAGAAGGTTTTATGCATTTAGCAAGATCATTCGTAATTTATCTACAGGGTCAGGAAATAAAAAAGTAATTGTACTACTTTATGATATTTCTTAATTATTAGACTAAAAAAGTTCGTTCTCATGGATATGGTCTAATCCCTCAACAATAGTTTGAATCTATAAATTTAAAAGTCCTCAAAGGTTAAAGAATGTAGAAATCTAGTTAAAATATAACTTAAAAGAACAACTCTCGCCTCCAAATTAATATTATAATAATATTTATAATAATTGCAGATATCCACCAAAAAAAAACCCATTCTTCAATTATTACAATGGCAATCTAATCTTTTGAACAAAATGAGTTAGAAGGTTTAATGCCTGTTAAATGCGTTTGATTTGTTAAGATGCAAAACACACACACACACAAATCGACCCTTTAACCTGTGAATGGACAAATTTGCCACCTCTAGTTATGAGTGAACATCAATTAATCGATATGATTACCAACCTTCCTGAAATAAGGGATGTGGTACAATGTCTGAAGTAAAGAGTTCATATAGCAAGTAGCACCTTGATTTTTAAGCCCAACATAACCAGTTTCTTTCTTCGAGTCATGTGACCAGTAATCAACCACCTTCCGGACTGCTACATCAGCTTCAACTATGCATGTATCATTCAAAAGATATCCTCTAGTGGGTTCATATAGCTCACTAAGAGGCATAAATGACGTGAAACCCCAATCACTTTCTCTTGCATTGAACTGATGTTGGGTATCTACAAGGATAAAATAGTCATAATTATATTTATCACCCACCAACCCAAGATTGCAATGATGATGAGAGCAAGACATTTGAAAAGTATGAAAAAAAAGGTATCTCTATTGTTACAAATTAAAAGATTTTATGAATTATGAGAACTTAGGATATCCACAAATAGAAATTTGATAGGGAAGTCCTAGCATGTGATACAAGGTACTATTCCAACTGAAAAAGAAAGGTTTTTCATATTTAGAACAGATAGAGAATTTGTATGTCATATGTTTTGACCACTAAGGTTGCCTTGCTAGTAATGAATGTCATAGGTAAACAATGTTTTTATATGTCAATCACAAAACACATGACACAGAACAGCGTAAGACAAAAAGTGATGATTAACACTTTTAAGTCTTAAAGTGAAAAAATTATTCCCACACAACATGCCAAGCATCCAATCATTTATCCTTCAAACCGGAAAACGCCAAACGAATATCCATATTTGCACTATTTCTCTCATAAGCTATAAAAAACAGACATTGTTTACCTCATCATGTCATTGAAATTTTCTCAAAAATTTCTTCAATATGACATAGAATCTCAAATAGGTTATAGCTTACTTATCCCAAATACCTAAAAAAATACAATCAAATACATACGAAATCTAGTTACCTACATTCAGAAAGTATTGCATGCATCACAAATAAAGTCATGATATTAACTAGCCCATCAGAAAGTTCTTCGACTCTTTCTCTTGGAGATATTGAAAATTTCTAAATAATAAGTTTATAGAACAAAAATTCATTATGCATGTGGGCTAACTTGGGCTCATTGTTGTAAATATCAAATGAATTGTGAGCTTATATAGATGGGTGTACTTGGAACTAGAAGGTCCATGCAACCAACTTCTTATTGTATGCAAAATAAGATATTGAATATATTGTTCATAGGTAAATTTAAAAATGCATCAAATTTTACGGAGTTGGGTTGCATGTAAAACTAGAAAAGAAAGAAAAAACATTATAAGGCTTCTCCTTTCAAAGGTTCATATAGCCAACTTCTTGTTGTGTACAAAAATAAGAGCCAAAACACTTCTAACTAACCCAACCCATGGCAAGAAAAAAGCCACTTAATATACTAAAAACAATAGAAACTATAAAAATGATGTTAACTTATACTGTTGTTGAATCTTATATGCATGATATGTGGAAGGCATTAGCTTCAAATTAATTAAGTCAAAAAAAACACCATGGTACCAGAATTTTGTTAAATCTTCATCAAGATTCAAGCTCTTAGTTTTAAGAAGATATCATACATGTCCTGTTGTTTAACTTCTCTTCCTTTCATTTATCCTTCGTCTTTTGTGAGAAGGTTGAAGAGAACAGGGTACCAATATTGCACACTAGTAAAGGTATGGACTTTCAGCTTGTCAGAAACCATATCTCCATGACTTCACGTTTATGGCTTATATAATTGTTGTATTGCGTTTAAAGAAGTTAAAGAAGGTTCTCATTTCTCGATCAACATCAAACAAATAAGCTCACCTTAAAGCTTCATCAGTACAGTAACTAACTTCTTGTAAAAGTGTATTACCTTACTTGTATATTACAATCCATCTTAAAGAGTTCCAATGTACAATAATCTAGTTGTTAGCAAGAAGCACCAAAAGTACCTTTTCGCATGGTCAACTTGCTATGAATTTGATTAACCACAGCAAGGCTAAACTGTGCATATCTACTCCAACCATACGGCAAAGTTGTGGAATCAGCAACATCAAGATACATTGACAAATGGTCCACGTTGTTTCCTTTCGGGAATATGAGCACCCGCCTAACCAAGACACCATGTCAGCAAAACACTATAAACCAATCACCACCGTAATATCTTATCACAAAACTATTGCATACTTAAATAACAAAGATTCATAGCTAAAACAAAAGATACCATTTATATCCTCCAACAGTGAAAACATCAGAGTAAAGCTTTTTGCCAGTCAATCTTGAGAAATTCTCTATTGTCCATGTGAACCTTGCTGATGGTGGATCATCAACTACGGGTGCATCAACAACATTAGGAGCTTCTGCAGGTGTAACTGACAAAAAATGGATGCTACTTATGTCAATCTACTTCAAAACAATGTTGTAACAAACCATCAATAATTACATATGTGATATGTCCACATGTGCATAAACAAGATACACACAGATTCAGACAAGAAAAACAAAGCAACACGAATCAACGAATAGTCGAATACCTTCCATTGGTTGAGGTCCTTCAGCCCCCGCAAACTCAGAATGCGGAACAAGCATCTCTTCCTCTTCCGGCTGCAGCATTAAACCAAAACAAATAACAAATAAACGAATAAACGAATTGGATCTGCACACAATCAATCAATCAATCGCACACTTCCTGATCCTGCGAATTCAAAACCCTAGAAAACAAACAGTTTCCAAAAATAGCAACAAAGCACGAAACGCAAGCACTTGTAGATCCAATTCCACAACAAACACCGATCGTATAAGCGATCGAGCTCATATCGCAACATGAATTACATACGTATTGTGCGTGCATGTGCGTGACTCGAGTGTAAATCAGTGCGTTTGTGTGTGTGATTGTGCGTATGAGAAGATAACAATAACAACAACAACAACAATAATAATAATATCGTTGTTTACATCAATCGGAGGTGGAGTCAGGAGAGTCATCGACGGCGATTGGTGGCGATCGGAGAATCGGCGGTGAGAAGAAACGTGAAGTTTGATGGAGAAAGAGGAAAGGGGGGTGGTTTAGGTGGGGTTAGGGGTAGTTTGGGTATTTCGGGAGATGGAAAAGAGGGGGGAGGGGGGTGTGCTTGTTTGACAAGATAGTGTGTTTGGTCTTGTACGGTGGGTGTATTTTGTTTAATGACGGTAATGCCCTTCGTATTGGGTTTGTTTGATGGTGAATGGCTAACACGGTGTTGGTTGTGTTTACGTAATTACGTTGGTCCGGTGTTGATTAGGTTTGGGTGAATTTCGTATATTCGTCTTTGATGTATGTATGGTTGGTGAGTTCGCATGTTTAATATAAACAAATTATGTTGTGTTATATGAGTATGAATATGTGTATGTAAGTTGTACGCAATAGAAATCAAACATGGATATGGTTTTCACAACCAAATATAATGAAGTATATATAGAATTGTTTATTATATCACCCAAGAGTCCTTTCGTGATTAATGTTGGTTATAGCTAGCATACTAACAATCAAATATGGGGTGTCAATCTAATAATACTACCAATATCTTTCCAATGACTCCAAACCAGCGTTAAAAAATTTTAAAATAAAGAACGATACATAATTGTCCGTGTACATACAAGTTCACAATTTGCAACACAAAATACACAATAGTCCAAAAAATGTATAAAAACTTGTCACAACAATTAAAGAATTTTGAGCATACGATTATTGCGTAAAATTTGTTTTGCTTTTATACTTGTTTTTTGAGCTACAAAAGTCAACTTATATTTTACAAAGTATGTTTGGAGTGCATAAAATTTTGTGTTGCATTTATACTTCATTTATAATTATAAACTCATTTGGCTTAAATCATAACTCACAAATTAGTAACTATTAGAAAATATTTTAGCATGTGTTATTGTTTGGGCACAAATTTTATAAAATCCGTTTGCAAATTGAAACGATAATAAGATGATGCGAGACCAATTGGATGCTTAAGGTAACACATGGAAATAAGTTTATAGAGAAATCACTTCATTTTGATCAAAATTGAGAGAGACATACGCATCTAAAGTCGGACCAATAATCTGCTAGAAAATTCAGTTTTTACCAATCTTTTGTATGAACTGTTTGGGCGCTCAAAACTTGTCGGGTTTTAACGATACCACTTGGGTTGAAAATTATTATATTTGAACTTGTTTTTAGACTTTAAAGTCGTCCATTTTGAATTTTGTATGAACAAGTTATGATCCGTACAAAATAACGAAATTTTATCACACCAAGCTGTCCAAAATCTAGCATTTGTCTTTTGCAACCAAAACCCTAATTTTTTACTATAATTGACTCGAGACCCAAGCCAACTATTATTTTTATGTTCTAATTGACTTATACGTAGTATTAGACAATTAGTTTACTTTTGATTTCACTTTCATATTGTTAAATCATGTTTTTACATTTAGTTCACGTTCTTCGTCGAGTATCATCCAAAAATCTCATGTTTCAAGTTTAATCGAATCCAATTATCCCATTAACATTCTTTAATGTTTGTTTTGAGAAAAATTTGTTTCCGGTTTCTCCATAAGGACATGAGTACTATGGATTAAGAATCAAATAAGAATAACAAGAACAATTACAAATTAGGTTTATCATCTTGTCACGATCCAATCCTCAAGAGCATGATTTCTTCACGATCCAGTCATAATAATCTATGGAAGATGCCTTCGTGATCCAATCATAACAATCAATGGAAGATGAATGTTGGATTATGAGTTTGATAATTCTTGGTGAAGGACATCAATAATAAAAAAAACAAGTGAATGTCAGACACTTAAAAACAACAATGTTACTTAACAGAATGCATGAATGACCAAAGATTGATCAAAATCAACATAGCTGATTAAGACAATGATTGATTTTGATGTTAATGATGATGGAGATCAAAAAAGATGATGTGTGTGATGGCCTCTAAAGATAAACTTTGAGGGAAAGCCTTGTAGAAGATAAAATAAAACAAGGGATCCCTCATTGCTAATTCTGGCAAAACAAGAGAGAGGTAAGGCCCCGGGCCATTGGCCCGTCTTATTCAATTCCCTCTTGTCCTGATATGTGTATCGTTAAAATTTTATGTTTTTCTAATACTCTGGGTTTTTACGATTCCTATGAGCTATTGTATAATATATAAATAATTTAATTTTATTTTTGATTAGATGAAGTATATCTATTAGACATTAGGTAGGGTCTACCGGTGATAGCATTTTATTGCATTTTAACATGATTTTTTTATATTTTTCACCTTTTTCAAGTCCTTAATTCAATTATAAGCACGAAACCATCGTGCCATGTTCAATCTGGTGAACGCTCATTGTCACTATGTCCAAGTCCTGTTAATCTATCCTAGACCTAATTCATAAATTACAAGTATAAAGCATGTTCACACATGTCTAAGGTACTAAGCACAAGCCAAGTCAACGCTAAGTCAATTTCCAAGTCAATCATATTTTGGTCAAAGTCAAATCACCTGTTTTGGTGACGGATGTCACAAAACTTGTTTTTAAATAAGTTTATATTAATATATGTCATTATTTCTTATTTATGGGTTGAGTTTGTGGATGTCTGTAGTTTGCGCGCTTCTATGTATATAAGCAAAGCTAAAAGGGCATGTGATGTTGAGTTTAGAAAGTCAACGACTAAACTTGCTGTAATTTAATAGGTGCGAGGTAAAAAAGTCTATAAGTTTAGGGTTTCTGCTCGACACACACGTTCTCAACTAATTCTACGCCTCTATTTGATCATCATATTCGATTGTCTTTCTGTTTTGATGTAATAATTCGTATAACCTTTATATGGATTATAGAGTTTTATATTGTATTTTTGTTGACTCGTATAGTGTAGCATAGTCTTGATGCCGCGTCTTTTTAGGGTTGTTCTTATTAAGTTATCAATGTTTATATTTGTAAAAGTTTGATTACTTAAGTTTGACACCAGCTTACAATTTATGTCTGCTTCTTTGGTCTATTCTTGTTTGATTTTTCGCTTCAAATAAGCTAGCAAACCTTAATTTCATTTTCGTACGAGTCATTGAAAGAAAGTATTAAAGACAACGTATTGATTGTATTCGCTCGTGTGTATAAGGTTTTCATCATTAATCCATGGAAGATATAAGAAATTTGTATCAACAACATGTCTAATATGAATATATGGCATAATAAGATAAGTTATTTTGCTAATTAATCATTATTTGTTCTAAAAAGTACTCTAAAAATATATTTTAATGAAAGTTTCTTTTTCATATAAAGTATGTCAAGCAACAATGTGTTCCATTTCTAATTAGCAATCGTGTTTCTACAATCATCGATGAACTGTTTCAGTTTGACTTGTGGGTTCTTACAAGTAAGTAGTAAAAAAGGTTTTTAATGTTTTTACTAACAATTGTAAATGAATTATTTAGATTAGTATGGGTTTATCTTATAAAAACAAAAGATGATGTTTATAAATGTATGATAACAATTTATAGTTACAACATATCTGAGTTCATCAAACATCAAGCAACAATCTTTCTTGAATCAAAAGATGTAATACATAAAACTTCTTGCACTTAGCACGATAACAATATGAAATAACAAAAAGGTAACATAGGCTTCTTTCAAATGTTGTTAGATCTTTACTCTTTCGAGGGAAACGTTCCTTTAAGAAAATTGTTATGATGTATTCTAACCGTTCTGCACTTAAAAAATAAGACCCCTATTTTTTACTTAAGATGAAAAATTCCTATGAGGTTATGTTTAGCTTTGGTCTCTCTTTGAATCACTTTATGCCTTTGTTTTTGCATTGTTTAACATGTTTCAAACAAAATTTCAATTTGGTTCAAAAAATATGATCTAACATATTATTTAAACATTAAATCAAAGGTATAAACTTTTAAGCTGAGATAATAAAACAACTTTTATTGTATATATGTTCAAACAAAACATGAATGATGATTCTTATCAACATCCGTTCCCCTCCTATGAAATAGGTTGTGGCGTGAATTATGTTGGAATTACTAGTGATGAGATTGACTTTTGTGATGGTCAAAGTTTTGCCTTAATGAACCAAAATGACTCGCTAGGCAATATACTCTCTTTAGAAAAATATCTAACAAAATTAATGAAAAGTAACATAAATATGGTCTACAAAAAGCATCCGGTTATTGTCGTTTGTTTAAAAAAATCATGCTTCGTTTCTAGTCTTAATAAGTTTATACAACACACTAGCTTTGGTGAAGCAATTAAAGATGTTAATTGGTTCGAGCAATGAATTTAATAATAAAATCTCTATCATAAATAATTTGAGGGCATGTTGACTTACCCATAATAGAAAACTTTAATGATGCAAATGGATTTATATGCTTAGATATAGATCTTTTAGCGAGATAGAGATATATAAAACTAAGTTGGTAATTAGTCAAATAAAGAGATTAGAGTTCAGTAAGACTTACTCTCCTATTGTAACAATGATAACAATAAGAAATGTTATTGCCTTAGTTGTTCATTATAGTTTGTTTATGTTTTAGTTATATATAAATAATGCATTATTATACGGTAGTGTAATAATAGATGTTTATATGAACCTTTAGAGGTTATTATTCAAAAGACAATTCAAGATGCGTAAGCTTGGTTTAAAATACCCTTAAGAGGTGGTATGAAAAATTGACAAGTGTTTTGTGTGACCATGGTTATGTTTAAAGTGACCATTATCTTTTTATTAAAGTCAATGGTTCCACGTTAATTGTAATTCTTGTCTATAGTGATTTTGTTTATTAAAGTTAATAGTTTCATATTTTTTTCTATATGTTTGGATGAAACTAAAAAAGTAATAAAATACCTTTAAATAATTTATTTTAAGAATTTAGGTACCCTAAAGTATTTCATGGGTATAAAAGTTCTTTCATTAAAATATGAAATATATTAAAATAAAAAAAAACATGAGATTGCTAGTTGAGTTTGGATAGACTAGATGCAAGTTTGTGAATACTCTAGCTGAACAAAATTTTATCATTTATTCTAAAGCCAAAATTAATAAAATTATGTTGGAAAATGTTTTTGGATTCAAACAATTAGTAGGGAAACTGGCTTATTTGTCTTTAATTCAGTCTAACATCTATCATGCTGGTCAGATTCTTAATCAGGTTATGTACTCTCTAACTAACACTTACTTACAAACTGTCCTTAGATTATATCAATATTTAATATTAGCTCATAGAAGTTGGTTTTTTTATTAAAAAGGGTGAAGATTTGAAATTGTTAGCATAAGTAGACTATGTCGAGGCTAAATGCCCTTCCTCTCGAAATTCCATTATATGGATTTTGTGTTTATTTATTATTTCACGGGAAAAAAAACAACCTATAAGTTTTCGGATCTTTTGTAGAGTTAGAACATCAAGCCTTGTGTTTTGTCAATTATGAAATCACATGGTTACAATATATGTTAAAAGAATCAAATGTTGGTGTTAACTTAACAATTCATTTTTCATGTGATAATGAAGTTGTTATTGCTACAGCAACCGATCCAGTTTCTTACAAAAGAAACAACATTTCGAGTTAGGTTCACACTTTGTTAGATAAAATGCTTCAAAAGGGATTGTAAAACCAAGATGCTATTGACTACCACATAGAATTATTTGACTTTTTTTTTTACTTTTTTGTTTTTTACAAACTTTTTTTTGTTTTAAATTTTGTTCCATGTACCGATTAAACTAGTTTAACCAAAATTTAAATAAGCGTTTCAAATGAGTATTTTTTTACGAAACAAGTTCACTTAAAATAGATTAAAAAACCTAATTAGATCATATCCTAGATTATTATCATCCCTAACAGTTATCACTATTCCCATCTATCTATCATTATCAACACAACCATCATCACAATTGCCATCGCCTTCTTTCTAATTGATCTTCAACCAACTGTAATCAATTTGTTCACAATATGTTTAGTTAAAAGAATAAATTTGATGATAGGCGAAGATTCAACTTGTTCAACTAATTGTTATAGTTTTGTTTTAAAAACAATGAAATTTAAAATTTAAATAAATTTATACATTCATTGAAAAAGTTTATTCATAATAATAATTTTATTTTAATAAATACATAAAGTCATTTAAAATAATAGTTAAATTATCACAATATATTCTAAATTTAGATTAGATGCATATAAAACACAAAATCAATATATTATATATGTATATACTTACAAGACTTTATGCCAACTTCAATATAACGTAATCAACCTTTCACTCCCCTTGTGAAAGCAACCCACGACCACACCACCGACGATACTTTACCCAAAAAGTTACACTCCACCCCCTAAACTATCACCTATTTCCACAACCACCCCTCGCCTTTATACCAAACCCCTGTTTTCAACTGTCTCCTTCCTCCCTCCGACCACCATGAAAATATAAATCACAAGCAATTTACAGAGAGAAACCCCAACAACAACACACATTGACGTCCCTTTAAAGCAAATCAACAGTTCAAAACCCCGTTGTTGAAATGAAGAACACGGGTCAGAGATTCGATATTCGATATTCGACCCGGTGTAGTCTCCGGCGAGATACCCACCGGAAAAAAATGGGGTCCGGTGAACGAATGTGTGTGGCGATATGCGTTGTTACGGTTGTACTGAGTCAACTCGCGGCGGCGAGTCAAATCAACTCGAATTCAGTGCTGGTGGCGTTGCTGGATTCACGGTACACCGAGCTGTCGGAGCTGGTGGAGAAGGCGTTGCTGTTGCAGAAGCTTGAAGAAGCTGTGACGAATCATAACATCACCATTTTCGCCCCGAGGAATGAAGCTTTGGAGAGGGAGATTGACCCTGAGTTCAAGAGGTTTTTACTCGAGCCACGGAATTTACAGTCGTTACAGACGCTTGTTCTTCATCATATCATCCCGAGTCGACTCGGTCGGAGCGAGTGGCCGGAGGAGTCAACTCGTCACACAACTCTCTCGTCGGAGCCCTTGCATTTAACCAATTTGGACTCTATGAAGCTCGCCGGAAATGCGGAGGTTGTTCGTATCGACGACGTGTTTCGTTCCGACGGAGTTATTCACGGGATCAACAGGTTGTTGATACCTAAGTCCGTACAACAGGCGTTTAACAACCGCCGGAGCTTGCGTGCGATCTCCGCCGTGAAGCCGGAGGGCGCACCGGAGGTGGATCCGAGGACTAATCGGTTGAGGAAACCGGCACCGGTTCCGGCGGGATCGCCACCGGTTCTTCCGATTTACTCCGCCATGGCTCCTGGTCCGTCGCTAGCTCCGGCGCCGGCGCCCGGCCCCGGCGGCCACCACCACCACTTCGACGGCGAGAGTCAGGTCAAGGATTTCATCCACACTCTCCTCCACTACGGCGGGTAACATTTCAACCTAACGATTCAACATAATGATTCGATAAATCACCGTCTAGAACCCTAAATTCTCACAAATTTCATCACAATCGATCTAATCACCTAACGATTCATTCAATCACCGTCTAGAACCCTAAATTCTCGCAAATTTCATCACAATCGATCTATTAATCAAGCAATCTAATGATTATCTATTGAATTTTGTGCAATCGACGAACAGATACAACGAGATGGCGGACATTCTGGTGAATCTAACAAATCTCGCAACCGAAATGGGGAAACTTGTATCAGAAGGCTACGTTCTCACCGTACTAGCTCCAAACGACGAAGCAATGGCGAAATTGACCGCCGATCAGCTGGCGGAGCCTGGTGCACCGGAGAGGATCATGTACTACCACATCATACCGGAGTATCAAACCGAAGAGAGCATGTACAATGCCGTAAGAAGGTTCGGGAAGATTCGGTACGATACTCTTCATGTTCCTCATAAGATTGCAGCTCAAGAGGCCGATGGATCGGTGAAATTTGGGGATGATGATGATGAATCTGCGTATTTGTTTGATCCTGATATTTATACCGACGGGAGGATATCGGTGCAGGGGATTGACGGGGTTTTGTTGCCGGCGTCGGAGAAGACGGTGGTTAAGTCGCCGGAAAGTGCAGCGACGGTTGATCGTGTTCAAACGACGCCTCAATCTCGTAGAGGTAAGTTTTTTTTAACGTTTTACTTGCGAATTCATTCTCTCTACTTTATTTTTAAAATCTATCACGCTGTGTTTTGTCCTCTGTGATTTTAATCTTTAGTTAGAGTATACGTCACTTTAAGATAGTTTTTATCTAATTAGTCTTGTTACAAAAGTGCTTCTAGCCTGGTTATAGTTAATTATTCTGACATGTATACGACGATATTTTTATATAGGATTAAGTGTTCAAGTCCGGCCACTAACACTCGTGTAGATTTAGTAGATTTAAAGAATTAAAGGTAGAATTTAAATGAGTGGTTTAAGTTTATGGTTTTAAACTGCATTAAATTTTTGTTTTATAAAAGTTTTACTAATTATAATACATTTTCTTTAAAAATAAAAAAAAATTAATTTTTTTAATATAATATAATTGCTATGAAGTTTTATATATAGTTACACTGAATAATAATAATATAAGTGAAAGAATAATAAAGTTTGTTGTTATTTGTTGACTTTTCTTTTCATATTTGTACACCAAATAATAATTGGTTAGATTTTTAAATAATAATCACTATATGCTATTCTTTTTTATATTTTATATGGTGCTAGTCATTTATAAAAGTTTCATAACAATATAATAATATTATTAAAACTTTAGTGATGCCATTCAAGTAACTTTAACGAAACGATATAAAAAATTTGGTTAGTATTCAATATTTTGATACTAATATGTGATGCAAATTATTAGAAAAAGATGTGTTTGGTGCAATAAATCTTTTTCAATGTATAAATATATAAAATATAAAAAAAAACAAACATATGTTTGTGGTTAGCCTTGATTTTATGTGAGGTGGTATAGGTTGTAAATTGAGTTGTCGGTGGGTCAAGGGCAAAATCGACAATATGATGACATGTACTGGTGGTCCGTGATGAATGTCACCTTTATTAGGATCTTATAGAAAATCATAAATGAGGTAGCTTTGATCCAAACTTAATAATGAAAATCGCAAACATAGGTTTTAAAGCAGTTTAAATTTCACTTTCCTTTTATCAGAGTAAATTCAGTAAAACTATCTTTTGGGTATTCTTAAGTTCCCTATTATATTCTGGTTTGAGTTAGAGGTTTTTACAGTCATGGGTATCTTTTTGAGCAGGTCATGTCACTATTTTTCTCTCCGGACAGAAGAGTAATCCATTTGCTCGAGCGATCCCGAGTGTTAGGGCTTGTTAAAAAATAAATATATACAAATTTCTGTACCCATTCAACACGTTGACCTGTTGACGTAGACGTCCTTGTCACCGGCCTTTTGGAACATAAATGCATGTTGTTGAAAGCATAAACCACAAAACATTGATTTTTAAAGCGTGTTATACGCGATATGACGTTAAAAAATCACAACTAATTTATGCTTTTAATAATTCATACCGTACGATACAATGCAACACCACAAAACATCCTAGCTTTAACAAGAAAGCTTATGGTCTAAGTTTTCATATCACTAACATTTATGAACTTTAGCTACCAAATTAGTCATGACAATCACAAATCCAAAAATAATAATATATTTTTTTATGCGAGGCCCATCATTGAATTATCATAACAAGTAGGCAGGTGGGGGTGGGGTCTTTCTCTCTCTCACACACATATACATGTATATATAAGGTGTTTATGTATTATATATGAGCTGTAGTGTCTTTGGTCCTATATTACAAAATTGATGGTTTGTATTGGAATAAACGTACAAAGACTTCACTTTCACTAAAAAACACAATGAAACTTCATATCAAAACAGCATACAAGTCCAAAATCCAACCTATATTTCTAGTCACTTGTAAGTATTTATTGACTTGTGTGTGTATTATATATGATTATGCTATATATACATATGTGTGTGTGTTCCACCTTTCTTGAACCTGCATACTGTAAGCATGTTGCATGTTCCACATATTATGCATCAAACATTTTTAATGGGTAACTTATATGACATGGGTATTTTATATATTTATTATAATGGTATTTACATGTGCAATTAAAACATATAAAATCCAAACTGTATTATACGTACCCTACATTTGATATATTTTATGTTTATATGTAAATGGAGTGATCCATACGATCAGATCTTCTCTGCTTGTTGACATTTCAGAATCCTTGCTGTCAGTAGGAAGCATTCAATTTCATTGATTTAGATCCATTAATTTAGTAGTGGAGATATTATGCACAAGTTTTTTTTACCTTTTTTTAGCTGGAAAATGGTTGAATAAATTCTACTTACTCTTGGTTTATAAATGGAACCAGAGTGTCAAAGGGTAAAGTATTAATGAGTTAGACTTGCTCATGGGCTAGTCGAGAACAATTCGTGAGT
The DNA here is from genome assembly GCA_025506515.1 of Flaveria trinervia. Classification (NCBI taxonomy): domain Eukaryota; kingdom Viridiplantae; phylum Streptophyta; class Magnoliopsida; order Asterales; family Asteraceae; genus Flaveria; species Flaveria trinervia. The sequence goes on from CM046452.1 coordinate 1,601,816, forward strand.
CTAAATTAGCCTATTGTTTATATGAATATGATCATTTTTATTCTATATAATGAATATATAATTACATAACAAATATTATCATATATAATTTATGATAAATTTAACTTAATAATGTTTATCGTGTTGGTGTCAGGCCAAGATCATACTCATAAACTCGTGCTCTTCATTAATTCTCAAATGTACATTAAATAGAAAAAAGAAAATTAACTTACCCACTAACCCATTAGTCACTAATCTTGCTAACTAACTATGACCCACTAATAATTTAAAACATGTGACACAATAAACTTTTTAATAACCCGTGACTCGTTCACCATAACTTGACCCGATCAAGATTAACCCAACATTCTTTCTTTCTTGCTTGCTTGCTTGCTTATCTTGCTCTTCTTTTCAATACCCGGTATCGGTTTTCTTGCTTTTTGATTCGATTCTTTCTTACTTGCTTACTTCGAATCATCTTGCTTATTGGCTTTCTTACTTCTTGCTATCCAAATCATAAAATTCGGTCTTGCTATTGCTTCTTACTTCTTGCTATACGAACCAAGCTTGCGATTTCTTGCTTAAACTTGTTCCATGCTTTCTTGCTTACTTTCGATCAAACATAAACATTTAAATGTTTCTGCTTCCTTGCTGCTATAAAGCATCGACCTAACTTGCTTTTTATTCTCAACTTTTGCCACCGCTTCTCTTTCTTCTCAATCAATTATAGCCACAACTTCAGGTGTTTGCTTGCTTGTTTTATAAATGAGCTGCTTTAATTGAATCACCAGGTATTAAAAACAATTATCGGTGTGTGCCTGACTCAATTCTTATCTCCTTAATGAAAACCGCTAATTATACTTTTCTGTGCAAACTTAATTCACCCATTTGTAAGCAACATTTCTTCCTCTTTCATTTGTCATCTTTCTTTTACCAAGATTCTGCTTTGTTCTTACTTGCATCTTGCTTCAACGATGCTTCAACTTGCTGTTGTGATCGGAATTCTCCGATCAAAACCTTTGCTGCTGCGTTCTTTCTTCCTCTTTTTTTTACTCACTGCACGTATGCTGCTTTCTCACCGTACCAGCAGCCTTGGCTGCCGACTTTCTTCATCTTTAGCCCTACAGCCAAGGGCTGCTTCCCTCTCAAAACGACACTATTTTCTTAACCTTGTGCTCTGATACCAAAGTGTTGGTTTTAGGACAAAATCATACTCATAAACTCATGCTCTAAAGCCAAGGGCTGCTTCCCTCTCAAAACGACACTATTTTCTTAACCTTGTGCTCTGATACCAAAGTGTTGGTTTCAGGACAAAATCATACTCATAAACTCATGCTCTTAATTAATTCTCAAATGTACATCAAATAGAGAAAAAAAATCAACTTACCCACTAACTCGTTACTTCATTATCTAGATCCACTAATCTTGCTAACTAACTATGACCCATTAGAAATTTAAAACAGGTGACACAATAAACTTTCTAATAACCCGTAACCCGTTTACCATAACTTGACCCGATCAAGATTAACCCAACATATTGTGTTATATATAAACTTATATATATATATGAAGTTATATAAGTGTATAAATAAAATAATTAAATATTTTATGAATAGCAGCTGAGCTTTACCGGAGCCCGAGCTCGTTTAATAAATAAGCTCAAACCTGGGTATCACATACCAAGTTGGATTAGGCTTGTGGGCATAAATGATATTTTATTTGTATAAATTAATAATTTTATTCTTCATAATAAGTGTATATTACATGATAATTATTATTTAGTATATAATCATGATAAAAATAACTATATAAATTTTTTTGTTACATATAAAATTATTTTTTATAAATATTTATTAAATCAATTATATATGTATATATATAAATAAATAACTAAATACTTAATATATAATAAACGAGCAGAGTTAGGCTCAAACTGAGCTTGAAAATTTTTATCGAGCTGTAATCTAACTATAGATACGGAGGTTGAAATGAGTTGAGTTCAAGCTCGAGCACAAGTGTGTTCATTTAAACCCCTAGTTAAGAATCAAACTTAATTTTTTTATAGAAAACGCTACACCCTTAAATTATAGTCGAAAGAAAAGATAACTCTATGCCGATCCCACAAGTCTTGGTATTTAGTAAATATATAATGTCCCAGTGAAGTGTTGTCATTAGTCGTTATGGAACAATCTGAAGTAGCTATATATATGTGTTCCACCTTTCTTGAACCTGCAGTACTGTAAGCATGCTGCATGTTCCACATATAATGCATCAATCATTTTTTGTGGGTGATATGACATGGGTATTTAATATATATATATTTATGGTAAACTATACATTTTTATGGTATTTTTATGTGCATATAAAAGTTATATGTTTTATATGTACATGTAGTTGGTCATATGACCAGATCTTCTCTGCTTGTTGACATTTCAGAATCGTTGATGTGAGTAGAAACCATTTAATCTCATTAATTTAGATCCATTTAGTTGAGGAAATATTATACATAACTAGTTTCCTGTCTTTTTTTATCGGCTACATGGTAGACATATTCTACTTTCACTTAGTACACCGGAGCTTATAAGCTACTCGAGATCGATTTGTTAGTAAGGATTGAAGCTAAGCTAAAAAGAGCTCATGTCTAAATATAAGTTCATTTAGTACATGAGCTTGAGCTTTATATACAGAGCTTGACTAGCTTGCAAACCTAAATGAGTTTATTATTTATATAAATATATGTAATTTTCTTTACAAGGAGTATGTAGTTACATAATAAATATTATATTATATATAATGTTAAATTAAAAAGTAACTAAAGGATATATAATTTGTTACATATAAAATTATATATATGAGTGTCTTTGTTTGTATATGTGTGCATGAATATATATACAAAATAGTTAAACATAATACATAATAAACTTATAAAAAGTATATAATATAATTACATTGTAAAAAAATGGATATAAGTGTCTGAATTATATGTCTTGTTATATATAAAAGTATACTCATATATGTATGTAAAATAATTATATATGTATCTAAATAACAAATGAAATATTTAATAAATAATAAATAAGCCAAACTTAAGCTTGAGCCTAGATTGAAGTTAATTAAACAAATGAGCTTAATCCTAAACTTCACATACGAAGTCTAGGGCGGTTGATGCTCTCATCCTAAACATATAATTACATAATACATATTATATATATAATTTCAATCAGTCTCAAAGAGGACATCTTACATCTAGTTTGTTAAGTAATATATCCCTCAATAACAGATTGGGAGTTTAAATTCTGTCTTGTGCAGGCTGGCTCTGACGTATTTATTCTAAAATTCTAGTAATTGTGTTAGATAAATGCAGTAAATATGTAATTACGTAATTAATATTATTAATTATGATAAGTATTAAATATGTTATTTGTTATATTTAAAATAAATTTAGATATTAATAATTTGAACTCTTGTTTATTGAACAATATCAATCCCAATTAACAATTTGAACAATATTAATTTTAACTTTTAATTTTGTTACCAATACAGTTCTTAGTCTAACTGTTCGTTAACCCTGTCAGTTTTATGACGTGGAACATGACATTGTTCGTGATGTGGGCTCTTTGTCTTCGAGCTATTCAACCAGCAACAAAAGTGTTATATTAATTAACTTTAGAAAATGAGTGTTTATAAAACAATGAATTGAGTAATACATCTATATTTTTAGTTATAATTATGTTATACGCATGATACGTCATAAAAAACTAACGGGTTAACGAACAATTAGACTATGACTGTCACTAGTAACAAAATCGAATGTTAAGATTAATGTTGGTCAAATTGTTAGTTGGGGTAAATACTAGTCAAATTGTTAGTTTGGATTAATACTTGTCAAATTGTTAGTTGAAATTAATATTAGCTAATTGCCAATAGTTTGGATTATTAACATCCTATTTTTCTATATAAAATTATACTTATAAATATATAAAATAATAACCATATATGTAATTATATAATAACTTTAGATATTCAATAAAGAAGTTGAGCTCGGGCTAAAAATATTATAAAAATAAGCCGAGTTCAACTTTATACAGCAACCTCAAAATAAACGAAACTCAATATGGATTCGGTTCGTTTACACCCGTAATCAAAAGTATAAAGACGTAAGAGTTGAAAATCCCTTCATTGACCCCAACCAATAAGACCCCATTTTAGTAATCATATGAATCATAATGAATAGTTGTCAGTAGTCGTTATGGAATAATCTGAAGTTGTGAAGCTGCTTTGAGGGACATATATAATTTCTGGAAGAACTTAAACTATTATAAATAAATTATACATTATTTAATTAAAAAATAACTATGAAATATTACAATTTGCAGGGAAATTGCTTGAGGTAGCATGCCAAGTGCTTGGGACATTTGGGCAAGATTCCCGGTTCAACACATGCCATTAGAATTCTCCCTCTCTCCACAGAAACACTTCATTTGCCAATCAAAGGTTTAGATCTCTACTTTCAATCTTTTTTTATATTTTATACTATGTTAGTTTATGTGTAATACACGAATTGAATAAATAAAATATTAAATAAATAAAATATTAAATACCTATTAATAAAAATCTATGCATTATAAATCATGCTTGAAGATAAAATATGATTATAATTATGTATAAATAACTACTTTAAGTAACTAAACAATAATGTATTTTCTTAAACTTTTGCTTTTATAAAAAAAATTTAATTTTTAAATATTTTGTTTAAAAGAAATGTTTTTTTTATTTTGTTGTATTCTGTTTTTTTGTAAATTTTTTGTTTTTAAAAAGTATTATTTTAATAAAAAGAGGTTCTTAGTTTATTAAATTATACATTTTTTAATTTAAAAATGGTATGAGTAGTAATATTAGTATTCGATGTTATTATTAATAATATAGAGAAATGTGAAAGTAAGTATAATGAGGTTTACGATTGTTTCGCGCTTAATTTGGTTTTTTTATAGATAGATAGATAGACTAAAAACTCATTAAATAAATAAATTAAATTTTAATGTAAAATATATATGTAAAATAAAATGAATAGTTATGGTATAATATTTAATATAAAATAGAGTTAAAATTATATATGTGTAATAGTTCAAGAAATAAAACAATTATACCTTTTTAACCCTCTATGTAAATAGTTTTATTTTTAAACATTTGTTTTAAGTTTTTTTTATAAAAAAATATTTTTTTTATAAAAATATTCTTTAAAAAAAACCAGTTTGTAATTATTTTGGTTGTTTTAAAAAGACTGTTTTAAAATATTTCACATGTTTATAATTTTTGTTTTAAAACAAAACAATTTAAAATATTTTATTTAAAAATATTTAGTGTTTTAGAAAATTTCATATAAAATTTTAATTTTTTGTTATTTAGATTGTAGTTAAGAGATGTGATTTTTATTTCTTTCATAAAATTTATTTAAAAAATAGGTTGATTAAAAAAAAATTAGATAGGATAGAGAAAAATAACAATTAATAGAATATACATTTAATAAGAGAGAGAAATTGTAGAAGTATTAAATTAATATAATACTCTTTTGAAGGGAAAATTGATATGTGAATATTTAGAAAAATAACAAGTATAAAAAACATGGTTTAAAAAAATAACAAATGGCAAAAGAAACATTGTTCTATTAGAGGTTATAGATTAAGCGTTAAACTGTGTCATGTCATAAATTTGCATTTTGAAAAATGTTACTTTTTTCTTATTAAAGTTTGAAGTATGTCACATACAATGAAAGAAATATATTTTTCTTACATATATAAATAACTAACCTATAATGATAATGATAATGTAAATGTTACTTTCTTTACTAGAGCAAGTAATTTATTTGTTATAGTTCTTGATACTCTTAATTGAATTCAATCATATCGTTTGTAATATGAAATAGAAAAACTTGAAACATTTGAAAGTGGTATTTAGGTACGAATTGAAATTGATTATAATATATATATATATATATATATATTATATATATATATATATATATATATTTGCTGATTTGGAACAAGTATCTGGGTATGGAACCCCACATGGTTTAATTATAAAAGTTTATACGGGTTTGGTACAAATACGACATTATGTGATACCTAACCGGAATTGATCCCATACCCATTTTATTCGCATCAAAATCAAATATATTTATGTACTAAATATTTTCAAAAATATAATAAATAGCGTTTTAAAGTTTTTAGAAACTTATATACAATTTAAGTGATATAAATGAATCTTTGATATTTCTGATAATGAAAATCCCAAAACATAACTTTTAGTACAAAACATAAAAAACACGCGAACTTCATACCCACAAACTTAACGAGTAATTATAAATGGCTACCCGATGGTATGAGATATTATGATTATAAATTGAAGATGCGATTGAGATTACCAAAACCCGTATCAATTATACATATCTAGGTTAGCCTATGATTGCTATTAACATTAGTTTTCTTTAATCACAGGTAATGTATAAACGACCTGAGATGATATGTGAAGATACACTTCTCCAGAAGAAGTAGACTGGTACGCATATCATAATCCAAGGTTTTCTTTTGGGGATGTTAATGGGTGCACTTAGTGTTATTTTACGTTTGCTTATTGTGTAAGTTCTTTTAATTTGAAAAAATAAATAAAAAAAGGGTAAGATAGTCATTTTCCATGTGGAAGATGACAATTGGTTCAGCAAGAATATTTTTTGTATTATTATTTTGTGTATAGTCAAATAAATAAAGAATTGGGTGGTGGTAAAATGAGTTGTCATAATGTCTATTGTCTGTTTGTTGCACGTGTTGGCGTTGGTTTTAAGTTGTTTAATCATATTATTTTATGAAATATAATATTAAAGAAAGTATGAACCGGATCATGAAAAATAAGTTAAAAACCGGTTTAGCCCTTCGACTCAAGTTACAAATCTTATATAATAAATAACTAAACAAGGGTTCTCGTCCTTTAAATTTACATCAAATTTCAGGTTTCATCTTTAAATTAAGAAAATAACATAATTTATCTTTACTTTTATTAACTATTTAATATTTTTGTTCAATTTATGTGGTTAACAGGTTTATGGCCTTGTAATTTAACAAGGAATATTAATCATTAAGTAAATCGATTTAGAAATTGTAAACAATTGTTTTTGTAGTTCGAAAATTCTTTATTTAAATTTATTTTTATTACCAAACATACGAGTCTAAACGAGTCGAGTCGTTTGCAAGCTACGGGAGATCAAAGATTTAAAAGCTTGTACCAAAGTTTAAACGAGCTGGAGCCTTAATTTAAATGAACTCAATCATAAGATGATGATCATTTAGTAAACGAGTTCGAACCCAAACTTTATAAACAAAGTTTTTTTAAGCTTACGAGCGTAAACTAAGCAAGAAAAAAATTAATAAGAGCTCGAGTCGAGACCTTGTAAGCTCAAGTTGTACACCCGTTATATATTTCGGGGTTCATCTAGAAATTTAAAACTTGGGCTTTGGGCTCAGAACACTAAGCCCATCATTAGCGGCTAATAGGCTATAGGCCTATAGCATATTTAGCAATTTAGCATGTACAATTACAAATGTACAATCATAGTATTATTATACCATATTATCATTTGGGCCTGTCCTGCTTAACAAAAGAAGTGGGCCTTCATTATTAGTCGTCACAACTCACAAGTTAACAACTATTATAAGTTTATAACTACATATAGAGTGGGAAAAACAGGTTTTGGGCCGCACACGAAACCGGATTCAGCCCAGCCAGGGTTTTTTATACCCGAGTTGAGATGAAACTTGGTATAAACCCAGGTCAGGTTCACTTGAAAGCCCTACCCGTTATACCCGGGTAGGGTAGGGTCGGGTTCGGAACCGAGTTTAATACTGTGTTTAATTTTTTCTTCTTCTTTTCTTTTATTGTGTATGTGTGTCTAATACTGGGTTCAACTCGGGTTTAACCGGACCGGGTTCAGGTTAGGTTCGAGTTGGGTTCGCTAAAAACTCAAAATTTGGGGTACAACTCAAACATGTTAGCTATGATATAAAAACAATGTACTAGAATAAGCATTCCAATAAATATGCTGACTTATTATAAGCTAATAAATCAAATACAATTGTCCTAATATATAACTACTATTATTGTGACAAAATCACCATTTTATCATTATCATTATAATTTATTATTTTATGCATACGTTTGTATTTTAAGAGTTAAAATACAGTTCATGAAAATCATCATTTTGAGGTGTACTTTATTTTCACAAAACAATTCTTTTATAATCGGTGAGTATCTTGTATAGTGAATCCTCACTGATCGTCTTGAAACATGATCTATCAAACAGATAACATATACCACAATTAGTGAACATGTTGATATTATTGGGCTCTATATCATGATTTTAGAAAACTTTCTAATGAAGATTGAGTTTATACACGTTTAATATTTTCACCATTAATACACGATATAAAACACCAAAATAGAAAAGCATACATAAGAGGTTAAAAGAACAAAATATAATTTGGAACAAAACCGAACAAAAAATAGACGTAAAAACTTTAAGCCATGCATGTGTATCACGGCATGTTAATGTGTATAAATCAAAACAAATTGTTTTACACATTTGGTTGCGAAACAAAAAAAAATAGATGTTTAAACGTTAAACCACATACACATGAAAAATTTTAGACCGGAACGTAAAATTGAAAAATCGTAAAAGATGAAAAGTATAAGAAGTTAAAGTTGAAAATGAAAAAAAACATTAGAGTTAAATATAAGAGATGAAAACCACAAGGTTAAAAGTAAAAAAAAAATAAAGAAAAAACAAAGTAATAAAGTATATATTACAATCCGCACTCGGCTCGTTTTTTAACTAATTTTATGTCGAAACATATTTATACCATTGAATGAAACATATTATATTTGACCAAACATCTTTCTGAACTAAATTTACACCGCAATGTGCATATCGTCGAATGAAACGTATTGTATTCTACCCGGCACGTATGTTTACGTCTAGGCATATTTATACTGTCAAACGAGCGTTTTATATTTGATTTGACCCACTATCCCAAACAATAAACAAATTTTAATTTCCAACCAATAACAAATACAATAAAAGACAAAAGTAATTGTTCATTTAGTTTCTAAAGAAATACAAAAATATTATAAGTCTTGTGGCCAATGTTGAAGAGACCATGGAACAAGACTAAAAACAAAAATATTAAAAATTGTTGTGGTCAAAGTTGAAGAAACCAAACTCTCCTATTCATTTCATTTGGTTTATTAATATTATGTAATAATAATAATTATAAAAGATAGATTAGTTTTATACGCATTATCATTGCCAAACCTTGAAATTTTATGCAACCTTTTAGAATCCTTGTAAAACTCTACTTTAGTTTGTAAAAAATATTGATATCATTTAATAAGAATCTTGTTAATTTGAGTGATCTTAAGCTCGGTATCCACAAGCGTCATTTAAGTGTCTTGTATACCAAATGATGTTTACGACTCGTTGAATCAATCGAAGTTTAACTTTATTGTTTTGCTAAGACGAACACATTAACAATGTTTAGTTAGATTGTGAAAACCACGACGCGTGTTCATTGTTTTGAGTTATTATGCACATTTTGGTCTACTTGTTTTATGTAATTGTTACAATAAGGTAGCGTTTGGTATGGAGTAATAAATGACAAAATGAAATAAATCATTAAGTGTGAATGAAAAAAATGTTTGATTGACAAGAGTAATGGAATGAATCATTACATAATTCATTACATTCTCTCAAATTCATTCCATCCACCACTTCTTTTATTTCATTCTATCCCTTCTTGTCATCAACATCATCCACTCACCCACCACAACAATCACCACCGGTCACCACGATCGGCCACCGCCGCTGTCGGGAACCACCACTGGCACCACCGCCGTTGGAACTGCCGCTGCCTCGCCGTCTGGAACCACCGCCGCCGCTAGAAACCTTCATCGGCCACCATCGCCATCATAACTATTTTCACATTTTATTTTTTCGTTTTTTCACACGTAATAAACAACACAAAAGTAATGACTAATTTCATTCCAAAAAGGTAACCAAACAGGACTATAGTATGTAATAATTCATTTTATTATTTCATCCATTATGTTTCATCATTCATTTCATTCATTCATCAATTCCATTACCGCATACCAAATAGACTCTAAGGGGACGTTTGGTTGAAAAGAATAGAATCAAATTAATAAACCAGTATAATTTTCAAGTAAAATTATGTTTGACTAGGTAATAAAATGTAAAACCCAAATGAATATTTCACTTTAAATTCCCTTGATTGTGGGATTTCAAATTCCATCTCTAGATGGAAGGATTTTGAAATCCCACAACCAAGGAAATTCCTTTGAGTTTTACATTTCATTACACATTCAAACATAATTTTACTTATTACACATTCAAACATAATTTTACTTGAAAATTATATTAGTACCTCGATTCCACTTCTTTTAACCAAACGCCCTCTAAAAGGAAATGCTTTGTGAGATTAGATTTATAATAACATCCATTCCCTCGTATGGCCTACCATAGTGATATTGAAACATACACATGATCAATTGTTAATGTTTGTGGTGATTAAGGGCATTAAATTAACTAACTTTGAACCTAAAATTTACAAATTAGGTTCATTCATTACTCACAATTTACAAACTAAATCATTAAATTTCTCAACTTCAAACTTACCTCATATACTATGTATCAATAATTCAAAATGTATTTTTATTATTTTAAGTATCAATTTTAAAACGTTAAACCATGAGTAATGGTTAATGTCTTTTAAGGGATATTTTCCGTACATAAGCGCATACTCAATATTATTATTTTTAGTTAAAAACATATGTAGTGGTCGATCATTATCAAATTTTTTAGTTTTATTTTATACTTTTTTTATTCTAATTTTTTTTATCGTTTTAAACTTAGGTACATTCTTTTAAATTAAAGTAAAAACAAATAAAAAATCAAAAACTACCGTAGTATGTATTTTACGCGTTCTCAAATAAATTAATTTATAGTAGTAATCTTCTTCCCACCACTACTCAATAACTATTAACTAGTAGGTATTTAAATTCACTTTTAAGTTAACAAAAAGACTACAACTACTCCTTTTAAATTCATTTTTATTTTTATGTATCTTTTTATTATTATTTATGGGTTATATTCTTATATGAAAATATAACTTTGTTTCTAATTACATCTAACACATGCAATTATACACATGCTAATCATCATAGTAACAACTAACTACTTTAAAATTTAAAAAAATGAAAAAATGAAAAAACAAAACAGAAAATATGGGTAAAAAATCCCAAAGTTGATGCATAATATATATATAGGACAAGATCATCATAGGGTTTGACACCGTATACTTAATTCACCACATTTGCCCCACTTCTTTCGCCTATCTATCTGGTTAGTATTCATTCATTTGTCTTCTTTCTTACAAAAATCTTTCAACCCCCTTTCATCCGCACCATTTTACACGTTCTTACACTTTCGCATGATTTCAGCATTCCTTTCTTTGACTTTTGATCACTTTTTTTTAATAAAATAGTTGTAGTTCTTTAGTTTCTTGATGTGATTATTTGCTAATTCATGTTCAACTTACTGTATATAAGTTGAATTGAAATATTGAATCTGTATTGTTCTTGAAGATTATAGGGTGTAAGTTAGATCTTGCTATTGATTGTTCATAATTTGAGTTGAGATCAAGATCTAATTGATGATTTTGTTGTCAATTGAAGTGGGTTTGACTTTATTTTGTTGGTTGTTGGTAAAGTTTAGATCTTTGATTCATTGAGGAAAAATCTAAGTGCATGATTGGATCTTTATGTTAAAAGCAGAAAAGGGGTTTCTTGAGAGGTAAACTTGTGATCTTGTTTTGCGAATCTTGGAGTCAATTGAAGTGGGTTTGACTTTATTTTTAGGGTTTGTTCATAAAGTTCAGATCTTTGATTCATTGAGAAGTGATTGAAGCTAAATGGGGAATACTTGTGTTGGACCGAATATTTCGAAAAATGGATTTATTCAATCGGTTTCTGCTGCAATGTGGCGAACACCAACAGAAGAAACACCATCTACACCTAATGGAGAACAATCTTCAACTCATACCAAACAGCCCGAACCACCATTGCCCGTTCAAAACAAACCGCCTGAACAGATAACCATGCCCAAACCTGAAAAGAAACAAGAAGAACAACCCGTGAAACCCAAAAAAGGTCCACATATGAAACGAGTATCAAGTGCAGGGCTTCGAGTCGAGTCTGTTTTACAAAGAAACACAGGGAATTTGAAGGAGTTTTTCACTTTGGGTAAGAAATTGGGTCAAGGGCAATTTGGTACAACTTTTCTTTGTATAGAAAAATCAACTGGCCAACAGTATGCTTGCAAATCGATTGCGAAAAGAAAGTTGTTGACTGATGAAGATGTGGAAGACGTGAGACGTGAAATTCAAATAATGCATCATTTGGCGGGCCACCCGAATGTTATAGCAATAAAAGGGGCTTATGAAGATGCAGTTGCAGTTCATGTTGTTATGGAATTATGCGCAGGCGGCGAGCTTTTTGATAGAATTATTAAAATCGGACGTTATACTGAAAAAAAGGCGTCTGAGCTTACAAGAACAATTGTTGGTGTTGTGGAAACCTGTCATTCTTTAGGGGTTATCCATAGGGATTTAAAGCCCGAGAATTTCTTGCTTGTGGATAAGAAAGAAGACGCACTTTTGAAAACTATTGATTTTGGGTTATCGGTTTTCTTTAAGCCAGGTATATTTTGAGTTATCTTTTGATGGAATTTATTGTGGGTGTGTGATTCTTGTGATTTGTAGATTCAGAATCAGATGATTAGATAATGAGCTGCTTATTGCTACAGATAGTTAATTCTGCATTTATGTCGATGATCTTTTATCCAAAGAATGACAAGTTATTAGTTAGTTTTCTTCACCCTTTTGAGCGACTTTTGACTCGTCTCCTCTTAAGTCTTTAGGTTGTTTTTTCTCACCCGTTTGATCAGTTGGATAAAACATAACCCAAATCGACCCATTCATAGGTATATGGGTTGATATCACCACCTTTTAGTTGACCCAAAAACATTGAAAACTGATTATTGCAACTTTCTAATTGTTAATTAGTATAAAAACACATCTAAACACTTCCCTATTTCTTTATTTCAGATTTTTTTCCCTTCATTTTAGTTGGCTTCAGTACTTCCTAGCTGACTTTATCCTCTTCATCCCTTAATTAAAGATACTTCATAGTTAGTACATATATGATTAACTCTAATTGCTATTTTGTTAATTTTTTCATAATTACGTGGCAGAAAGCTGAAACACAAGCAACTGACAAAACAATTAATCATATTGATGTCATTTGAACAAATGACAAGTCCTGAAACTAAATGCATGATTAAATATTCGGTAAGGAAAGCATAGCACCCTAAAAGGCAATGATGCACGTATGTGGTTTATCGTGATTTTTTACAAGATAAGCTTCTATATGTGAAATAGCTTTGTCAAATCACAAGGGGTCGAATTCGAAGTCAAAGTAGAAATTTTGAAAAGTTAGAATAGGCAAGTGCACGCGCATGTGCATGCAATGAGAGTTTATTGACAATGAAGAGATACAAGAGTTTGGGTTGACACAACACTATATGTCCATTTTTTGAATTTCATAAATAATTACTATAACATAATGTTATGATTGCAAAAACCATCATTAACATAGTGATGAATAGATCATAAACACTTGAGCATACTTTGGGCACTTTTTACCATCTACTATCTTCATATCAGCTATTTATTTCTGCTTATTTGTCGAGCTTTCAGTTAACAATTTTGTTTTCTTAGGTGAAATATTTACTGATGTGGTTGGCAGCCCGTACTATGTTGCACCAGAAGTCTTGAAAAAACGTTATGGTCCTGAAGCAGATGTTTGGAGTGCAGGGGTTATTGTTTACATTCTATTAAGTGGAGTACCTCCGTTTTGGGCCGGTCAGTATTCAGTTTTGTGTAATTACATATATACCCTTTCCTTCCGTTGGCAAAAAGGGAAACTTTTGTACTCCTCCGTCCCAAATTTATTGTCCAGATTACTATTTGGTTTTCTCAAAATCCACCCCTTCAAAAGTGGATAATAACACAAGGTTTCCATGTCAAATGTGTTATATTCTAACGACAAAATTGCATTTGTTGAACGTATTTAAATGGAGTTTTTTGTTTGTGGATGATAATTGGGACAAAGAGTGTAAATTGAAACAAAAAAAAGAGCTTATCTTTATCGCTCCTTGTGATTTAGTTGTTATTATTTGCACCCATCCTAAATTTTCTTTTCCTTTGGTGTTTTTAATGAATATTTGGTTACGGTTATATAGAAACGGAGCAAGGAATATTTGAACAAGTCCTGCAAGGTGACCTTGATTTCTCATCTGATCCATGGCCAAGCGTTTCTGAAGGAGCAAAAGATCTTGTGAGAAGAATGCTTGTGCGGGACCCCAAAAAACGATTAACCGCTCATGAAGTTTTATGTGAGTTTCAGTTTAAAGTAAAGATAATTTTTCATATAGTATTAGTGTAAACAAAATATCTAATGGCTTTTTATAGTGCAATATGACTTTACATTTCGGGTTGGTTGTGTTGACCCACTTAATATTTTTGTCCATTATGTTTATTTTTTACAATAAATTGGTTATGCGTTAAATACGATTGGGAAACGATGTTATTATAAGAGTAATAAGATTTTTAGAATCAAATGGTTCTGAAATATGAAGGCTATACGCATTAAAATAAATTTAAGCTAAAGCGTTAAAAAATAAAAAAAGGAATACAAAGACTATATGATCACAGTAACTATATGATTCTATAAAACTTTTTATGAACATAAATTTTCATATTAACTTTTAAGTTTGACTCAGAAATCAGATACAGACTCCTTTTAGGACAAAGGGGTGTCAAATTTAGTACCTTTTATATCTTAACTATCTTATTGTTTACATGTATAGGCCTTATATTTTTCTTACTATAAATAACTTTTTGCCGATAGAAAACAATAACACAAATTTCAACCTTTTTACAGGCCATCCATGGGTTCAAGTGGATGGCGTGGCCCCCGACAAGCCTCTTGATTCTGCAGTTCTAAGTCGAATGAAGCAATTTTCAGCCATGAACAAGCTAAAGAAAATGGCTCTTAGGGTAAGTTTGACTTTTGAGGTCAAAACCGGCTTAGTTTTAACATTGAAATTGACAATCTTGTTAAGGGTGTTTAAAAAATCATAATTACGTCACACTTTGTAACTGGGAAAATGTCGGTGTTAAATTGGTAACAATAAACCGTACCGGTTATGAATATGGTAATATCTATGGTTGACCTAAAAGTCAAAAGACATCACATGTAAATTTCTTTTTTGCAGGTTATAGCAGAGAGCTTATCTGAAGAAGAAATAGCGGGGCTAAAACAAATGTTTCAAATGATTGATACAGACAACAGTGGTCAAATTACTTTCGAAGAACTTAAGACTGGTTTAAAAAGAGTTGGTGCTAACCTTAAGGAGTCAGAAATTTATGATCTCATGCAAGCAGTAAGTCCTAAATCTAACTCTTGTTTTCTGATTTCATTAAATTTCTGGGTTTAAGGTTATGGGATAATTTATAATCTGAATACTACTTTTATAATCATGTTATAATGTTATTTAGAAGAGCCATAAGTACACCAAGAATTGATATCTATAGTTTAAACAGTTACGCTAATATAGTATGTTTTAGTAATAGATCTATTGAAGTTAAGAACACTCACTAGTGTTTTGTCTTATAGATACAATAAATAAGTCGAAAACAGATAAAACAAACTATGATATTGGTTAGTTTTAATGTTAAAGGCGAATCTTATGGACCAAAGCGTCACTTTCAACAATTTGTACTTTTGTAGTGATCTTGCTTGTGAATTAGGTAATTTGCGCTTTGAAAGTTTGTCGGAAAATCATAGCTTTGCCATTAATATGGGATGTTGACTAGTTTCTAGTCAAACATAGTATTCCTGACTTGACTATTTATGAACTTTGAATTTTTTGTACTTAAACTGTGCTGTCTGAGCTTATTCTTATATTTGTTATCATGGTTATCAATCTTGTGTAAAAGCATCAAGTAAAACGTAATTTTTTTAAAGTTGAAAAGTAGTTCAGTTTGACTTGAAAGTCAAATATGTAATCTTCATGTTAGAACTTCTAATTCAATGCATGATATCTTAATTCAGGCAGACGTCGATAACAGTGGAACAATTGATTATGGTGAATTTGTTGCTGCAACATTGCATCTGAACAAAATTGAGAGAGAAGATCATTTATTTGCTGCCTTTTCATACTTTGACAAAGATGGAAGCGGTTATATAACCGCTGATGAGCTTCAACAAGCATGCGATGAATTTGGAATTGATGCGCGCTTTGAAGAATTACTTCAAGATGTCGACCAAGATAATGTAAGTTCTACATAAATTCCAACTTTTTGTTATGGAGTTTCTACAGTTTTACAACAAAGGTGGTGATTTCGACCCGTTTACTGATAAATGGGTTGACAAAGTAAGTGTTCTGCCAGTCAACAGACCTGTTTGACCCGACCACACACCACACCTTGATTTTTAATCAAGGGTATAATAGTCATTTTATTTATATAACAGAATATAATACCCTTTTTATACAAACTTATGATTTTAAAAAATTAGTAAAAAAATCCGAATCTTTAAGCCACCAAACCAATAAAACCAGCTGATCTTGTCGACTGACTGTTTGGAAATTTCTGAATTATTAAGTGCTAAACTAATAAGAGGTCTGAACCATTACGTGCTAAACCATTAAAATGCCTGAAACATTAAGAGCTAGTATGTCGCTTAACTATTCAAAGACAAATGTCTAACCAATTCAGATAAGAGGTTTTAACCATTTAGCATTAGACCTTTTAACCATTCAGAGACAAATGTCTAAACCATTCAGACATTTGCTCGCGAAACAAATAGTCTAAACTATTAAATGTTGAACCATTCAGACGTCTGAACCATTAAGAAACTGATTCAGATGCTACCAAACAACCCCTTATCCAATCCGGCTGGTTTAGCTCTTCGTTTCTTGAAACCAGTTCGGCTTAGAATTTTTCAAAAACTGACCAAACCAAACCATGAACACCTCTAATCTTCTGAATATTTTAACCATATTCATGTTCTTGATTATTATTTATATTTATATTTATATTTTTTAGGATGGGCGCATCGACTACAACGAGTTTGTGGCCATGATGCAAGGACGTACCGGTTCGGCACAAAAAAAGAGCCTAGACAATAGTTTCAGTATCAAGTTCAAAGAAGCATTTAAACTTTGAATATATCAAAATTATTTGAAATTTTCATGTTACACTTTTATTAAATTTGTGTTTAAAGTTTTTAACTTATGCTGCAAATTTTATTCAACTCTATTATGTATTATGCTACATCTTACTGTTGAAGAGAGTAATATGGTTTATGGGTTTCTTGTGACCCTTTGTTTGAGGAAAAATACGTTATCTTGTAAGCAAAATGAGTTTTAAATTTGTCATCTAACACATTAGTAACACTCAAAAACCTTTTTGTAATATTGATACAACAATTATTCCATCTTACAAACGTCCTTGCAGATTATACTTCATCACTATATTTATACTATTAATAAGTTTAATACCTAAAAGTTTATAAAAATATAAAAAAATTGAATAAAAATAAAATATAGATTTTAAAAAATTTAAGAGGGGGGATAGCCCTTCTTTTTTTTCATTGGTAGCGTTAAACTATAGTCTGGTAATGTAAATTTTTGGCCTGGTAGTGTAAATTTTTATATAAAACTCAAGTTTGCCCCCCATAACAAAATTTAATTTCATCCTTACCCCCACTACAAAAGTGTTCAACATCTGCCACTGGTCACTCAGAATAGGTAAGAGAAGAAATTCGGTTCACGAAAGGTAAAATCATTAGAAATAAAGGAGATGGATGCATTGGAGGTAGCGTCTAAATGTGGCCGTTTTGTTACTCGTCCGAGTTTTAAATGCAAGGGGATAGATGGATGGTTGTGCCCTCAACACACAACCAACATTTACAATACACACATATATGTATATTATACGTATATACGTATATTGTATGATTTTTTTCCTTTTAAATAATATGTCTAATGTGTCTAAATACGTTATTAGTGAGTTGATGAGTTTTTTGTTTATTGTTTTAAAATAATAAACAGTTATTTAACGATATATTACCTTTTTACGATCATGAGTCATGACCAACTCAAAAACATCATCATACCTCTTTGCAACGACAAACTATTATCATTATGTAACCCCACATAAATCAATAATTAACCACTAATCTTCACTGATTAACCGAATAAATTTACATTTACATTATTAATATCATATTATTATTAATATTACTATTATTATTATTATCAGTATTGTTATTATTATTATTGTTATTATTATTATTATTATTATTGTTATTATTATTATATTATTATTATTAAACATTTTAAACTCACAAATTATCCCTCTATCTCTCATACAGCAGTTCAAAAGAAGTTACATTTCATTCACACAACAATCTTCACTCTCTGCACTTCATCTTCTTCAATCCAACATCAACAATGGCTGCAATCTCAACTCTACACACCCTTTTCGGCATCTTCGGTATCATCTTCTTCACTACAACCCCACAATAATAATAATAATAATATTATTATTAATCATACCTTTCTCCCCATTTCACTAATTTCAATCTTTTCTCACAAAAACAGGGGATGCAGCAGGCTTCTTCCTCTTCCTCGCTCCCATGTGATCATTCGACCGATGAATTCCTCAATTCAATTCAATAATTCAACCAATTGATCGTTAATTGAATCAATTGATCGTTAATTGAACTAATTGATCGTTAATTGAACCAATTGATCGTTAATTGAACTAATTGATCGTTATATTACCCAATTGGTCGCTTAATTGAACCAATTGATCGTTAATTCAACCAATTGAGCCAATTGATCGTTAATTGAACCAATTGATCGTTAATCGAACTAATTGATTGTTAATTCACTTGCAGGATCACATTCCAGAGGATCATTAGCGAAAAATCGGCGCAAGAATTCTCCGGTGTCCCATACGTGATGACTCTGCTGAATTGCCTCTTATCAGCGTGGTATGGGCTACCCTTTGTGTCGAATAATAATACCCTGGTGGTGGTGATCAATGGCGTTGGGGCGGTGATCGAGGCGGTTTACGTGGTGCTGTTTGTGATGTATGCGTCTACGAAGGAGAAGACGAAGGTTTTCGGGCTTGTGGTGTTCGTTTTTGTGGCGTTTTCGACTGTGGCGTTGGTCTCGGTTTTGGCTCTCGCCGGAGAGAACCGACGGTGGTTCTGTGGGTTCGCCGCCGCGGTGTTTTCGGTGATCATGTATGCTTCGCCTCTAGCGATTGTGGTAAGTTAGTTTTACAGTTTGTATGTTTGTTAGTTTGTGAACAGAGTATGTTTGAAACAGGGGTGTTGATTGTTGTTTTCCCGCCAAAAATATCAAGTTTGAATCGAATCGGATCGGGTTCGGGTTTTTTTTCTTTTTTATTTTTTAATTGGGTACTGGTCCGAGTTCTGGATTTGCGGAACTCGGGAACTCGGGAAATCGGGTTTCGAATCGAATTCAAATTTGTGATTTTTAGACCGGATATCCGAATAAACATGTATAAAATTTTATTTTTTACATTTGTATTTAATATTTTATATTAGTTATTTACTTTTCAGTTTTTCTATTCGAGTTAACCTGAATTCAAATCAAAACTTTGAAAAACATCAAATGTTAATAACCCGATTCAAGTACCCTGATATACAATTCGATTGACACCTGTATATTCAAAAATGGAGACTGTAACGATAACATTTTGGTCATTGGTTCTAATTTTTGGTAAACAATTACATGAAAAATATCGTAAAAGTAACATTTTCTTAGAACGAATGTAATTATACTTTTATATCCATGTAATACATTAACAAGTTTCAAATTATCTTTATGTTCTTGTGTCATCATAAATGTCTTGAAATTCATAAACTCGAGTAGCCCACAATTTTTTAAGTATACATAGTAGATACACAAAATAAGACAGACACTTGAGGTTAATCTTACTTATAGAAAGAAAAAGAAGTAAAAATTTTGGTTAAATTTATACATTCCAAAGGATTTACATTAAATAGTTAAAACCTTTCTTAAATAATAAACAAAGACACTAGTGTGTGTATTATTTTCAGGTTTTGACTTTGGTTGACTTTTGTAATATGCAGAGGACAGTGATAAGGACCAAAAGTGTAGAATTCATGCCATTTTTTCTGTCACTTTTTGTTTTCTTGTGTGGTACTTCTTGGTTTATATTTGGTCTCCTTGGAAATGACCCTTTTCTCTATGTAAGTCCTTCATCTTTCACCACATTACAAGTTACACCCTCCTACTTTTTTATTGTATTTGATGGATTTGAAATCAAATTCAAGGTATGCAACGGGTTTGGAAGCTTATTGGGTGCAGTACAATTGATTCTATACACGATGTACAAAGATAACACGGGAGACAAGGATGAGAAACAAGCGGTTGATAAGGGCGGCTCAGCTATAGAGATGGGGTTGGTTGATGAGAATCAACACCAAAATATGAACAATTGATGTAGTAGTACTGTCATAGGAAAAGAAGCAAGTGTAAGGTTGTTTTATCGTCAAATTGTAAGAAGTGAATGTTTTTATATGTTAAAAGTCGCGCTTAGTCTAGTTGTTATGTTATCCAAATGGTCACTTTTAAGGAAGTAGTGCCACCGTGGAATGGTGTATGCAGTTTGCTGATTAGACTTGCTAACAAACATTTATAGAGTAAGCAGAATTTATTAAAGCCATTAAACTTTTTATCAGTTGTTTTGTTGCTATGTGAACAAGGTTAAATGTACTTTCACAGAAAGGATTATAAAGATTGTGGCCTAATGGTAGCTATAGTATCATTAAGTTCATGATGGTGGTTAATTTAACAAATATAAAAAAGGGGATTTCTCATCTCCTTTTGAAGTTACAAAATATCATTTTTATAAACATAAGTTTTCAACTACAATAGATTATACAGGTCAAACCAAACAAACCTAAAAGTACAACATTAACCTAGAGACGACATGCTCTTCTGTTGTTTTTATATTGACATAAATTACCCATCGATAAAAGTTATGACTAATAGTGAAATTTAGAATGTTACAAAACAATTAAATACATTGGCTCAACTCCATTACAAAGATACATATCAGCTAGGTTTGTTTTGTTCCAACTACATGTGTACTCACAGACCATAATAATCACCAAACCATATGTTTCTCAACTAGTTCGTTTAACTCGATTTGATCATTCTGGTTATCGTTCATTTATTCGATTCTTCAAGAATCTTCCGACCCACGGTCGCAAAGTTCCCTGTAATGATCATGACCTTTGTGCATAAATTACCAAAATTACCACAGCAACCAACTTCGTTTTATTATTATTTTCCTTTATGCAATATAGATTTAAAAACTGGAAAAAGATATTTAAATGAAAGTTATGTAATAATGGTTATAAACTGAAGGGGGTAGTGATGACCAAAGATTGTTCATAAATGGCTAATGCAACAAGTAATCGTGGTCAGGTTCTGGACACCACTGTTACAATGTTCTTAAGACATTTAACCTACCACATTGTGCCAGCTGGAAGCTGCGAGCTTACAATCCTTCTAACCACGTAGGGATGCACGGGGGACTGGTGGTAAGCCAAATTCATCTTCCACCTGTAAACGATCAAGATCAGCAGGCGGGATAAAAAGCCAAAACAGGACGGATCAAGTTGACCGACAAACACTTTTCCATTTCTTGAATTTTGTACAAAAAAAAGATGTTATAAATTTGACTTTATAAAACTATGTCACCATTGAGTACAAAAGTGTAAATCAAATTGACCCGTTTATCCATATTTACGTGTTTGATTGCCACGGTTTATGTAAAACTCACATGATTGTTAACGTTTCGGGCTGGTATTGCATGGCCCGTGGGAGCAGAAGGTAAGTTGAGTTCATCATCATGATCAGGTTCATTATCAGGTTGAAGATACGAGGGTACCCCCTCCCCTTCTGTTTCTAGGCTCATATCTGCCTCAAGAGCATCAAGTTCTGCATTTTGTGTCACAAATTATGTTAATTAGTATAAGGAATCAAACACTTAAGTTGATACATGTATAAATACAATTAACTAGTAATTGATACTCATAGATCGTTTTGGAAATATGTTTCTGTAAGTTCTCCAAATTCATATTTTTGCCCACTAGATCACTAGTAATTGTTACTTGAAAGTTGAAATATAACAAGCTTTGATTTTGGTTGATAAGTTTTGTTTGTTTTTGCCTTGACGAAATCCATATAATAAATAAGTACACGTATTTTCTATACAAAATAATTGACAAGTAAAAAGAAAAAATGAATGATAATACTGTAGCGAAAATGTAATGGCAAATTTTACACTTACCACCCATGAGATCTTCTTCATCAATGTCATCAGGCACATTGTAGTTTCTACCAAGAGACTCATGTATTTCATTGCTAACTTCCATCAAGTCCATCATGTCATCTTGCAAATTCTTCAAATAAATAAAAAAAAGTTCAAATTTAGTAAATATTGTATGAAAGACTGTATAGGTGGTAAGATGGGCAGGCGGGTAACAAGTCAAAAAAGCTCAGGCTGAAAAGGATAATTTTGGTAGTGGTCAAAACAAACAGTGTCGGCTTGGAATGACTTGCAAACACTTTCTTGTCCCTTTTTTCAAACAATGTTTAATTATGATTACAAAACAATATTGTTACAATAATCTAAATTTTGATTCAACGCGATTTAGGAGGTTGTATGCATTTAAATTAAAGTTTAGGAGACTTCCAACCTGCTCGACCTGTTCCCCTATTACCTAAACTTTTCTATTTGGTACATTTGATATAATAAACCAAAAACAATCTATTAATAGACAAATGTTCCAAAATTGCCACTTGGAAGATATGAAATCAACCAGTAAAACGAATACAAAAAGCAGAGAAACAAGACCACTAACATCAATTTCTTGAATCTTTACAGTCTTCATCATTCCTTTCAGCTCTTTGTTTGCAGATTTCAGAGCTGACATCTGGAAGATACAAAATTGATCAGCGACAAGAATTTGAAGTTTGCTTATCTAAAACTAAGGCTGTATGTGTCAAAACATTTTAATTGCAAAGCTAGGTTCACACATATATTTTACAAAACTCCGGACCCTAGAATTAGATGTGGGTCCAGTACCTCATGGAGGTAGGCAGCAACTTCCAATCAGAGGACAAAAAGGGCTCCACCCTGCATGCTTTGAACTATTTCCCACATGGCGCTACCAACAAAATCAATAAGGTGAAATATGGAACCCTAAAACAATCAAGTTGATTAAGCTAATCCTATGCATATTATAACATTAAGATATGACCCTCTCGATATGATTACAAGAGCTAGGACTCATGATATGGGATATTTTAAACACACTACTGCTTATCAGTGATAAATCAAACAAAAAGCCAAAGATAAATAAGATGATGTGTTTTTTGAAACCACGTAAGTGCTATTAAATTATCACAATTGAACATTTCCTATGTAGTTGAAGTAGTAACCTTAGCTAAGTAGTTGTTTGAGTGTTTGACATATTCCTATTATTCAAGGAACTAATAGATAATGATACAAGTGAACATTTTAATATATTGTTTTAGTATTCGAAAAAAAAACGATAATATATAGCATATCAACTATAGAAATAGATTTTACAAATTTTTGTTTAAATTTTTAAAAAAATAATATATTGCATATTTCTTAATAGTATTATGATACATATGATAGGGTAAAAGAGGGGCAAATAAGTAGTCTAATGCTCTTAATATTTATCAAATAATATTCCAAATAAGAGTATTTAACACCTATATAATCAGATCACACCAATACCAAAATCACCTTATCAACACCAAAAGTGATTATTGAGACTTTAACTCTCAAAATAATAACAAACAGAACACACATCCAAACACCCTTTAATCATAAAAAGCAAGGTTAAAACAAAAATCCAGTGATAATTACAAATAATCCACTATATAATCATGAAACATACTGTTTGTTGAGCATCTTTTATGCCCTCTGAAGCAAATGCAACTTGATCTAGATTGAAAGTTTGGTTGTACAGCATGTCTCGTTGTCCTTCATACCTGATGAAAGTGATGACCGGTTGTATTCATCATTAGAAAGTTTGGGATTACATCAATTATTCATACATGCTCTACGAGCATCTTAAATGAATCATAATGAAAGTCTGCATCCTCTAAACTTCAAGTAGTCTTTAAAGCTAACTTTCCAATGTCATCATTCATATGGTTAAATTCTTTCACAAATATATATTCTTAGTAACTTACATTCTTTTCTGCTTGAGAACTCTCATTGCACGAGATTTCACAGCTTCTTGAGCTGGACCAGGACGGGTTCTTTTGATCTGCTCTTTATATTTCGCGAGCTCCCCATCAAGTCGCTTGATTTTTTCATCTACTGACTCGCCTCTTTTATTGATCTAAACAAGGAATCAAAAGGAATCAGACTTCTATTATATATACTTGGTGTAAAAGATAGTATTTAATACTTAAAAAAGATGACTTCAGATTATTCAAAGAAAAAGGACCAGATCTAGCTGGAGAAATACAGAAGGACCGTTAACTAATTAAGTGAAAACTCTGGCATTAGCATTTTATCAAAGCCGCTTAAGAATAAATTAGTATCGTTAAAGAACACTTAACAATTAATAGAACCTTGCTAGGGTTTGGATGATGAGAAAGTTAGAAAGAAAACTGAAACCAAAATAGTTTCCCATTTTTTACACTTTTGGTCTTTATGGTCTACAATGAGAAACCCTTGCAAAATCCACATGACAATCAAAAAGAGGTAGGAAAATAGCAATACCATTTTATAGCTAGTGAGGACCAATTCTGCATGATGTTTCAATCATCAACCATAACCTTGGAAGCCAATTGTAAGCAATTAAAGATCTCATCAACCTATAATTTATGTTACTTCACTTCAAGCGTGTGTCCTTTAGGCTTTCATTACACATTTAAACTGATGTATTCCAAAACTTATGATCAAAACATGAATAGCAAGTTTACTCTAAATCACATTCTGCCTCGATTGAGATGCTATAAACCCTAGCGTTGGGTTATCAACAGAGAAAACGCTGCTCTCCTGGAACTGCTAATAGTAATGATCTCAAGGTACTCCTCAGATACCTTCTATAACACAACGCTTCACACAACCACTAACGCTTCACATAACCACTTCAATCATTTAACACTAAAACGCGAAGCCTAGAATCATTCACTCATGATAAAACAGAAATGCATACAATTCAACCACAATAACAGCACACAAAACAAATCGAACATCCAAATCAAACTACTATTACCAATAGAAAACAAATCGGAACTCAAAACCAAACTTAATACACCAAGTGAATGCATTACGATAATAAATAGCAACAATACCCGATCGGATGCTTCATTGAGCGAAGGAGGAGGAGTTTTGTCTTTCTTAACACCGAACACTTTCTTCATCTCTTTTACTTCGAATTTCAAGCTGTTTTTAGGGTTTTTTACTTAAATCAAATGCAGAAAATGCAGAATAAGATATGATAATGATGATATCAATGTCAGATCTGATTCTTCTTATAGTAATCTTCTGTTTGCAGGAGCTTCAAAGTTCAAACTTCAAACTTCAAACTTCAAACCCTAATTTCCATTGAATTGTGAAAAAGTGAAATTGGCTTTATATGGAAAGAATTTGAAAGCTTTAGAAATTAGACGAACGTTGCTCCGACAAATTTGGGTTAAATGCATTCTGCACCCTTCATGTTTTATTTTTTGTTTTTCGAACCCTGTTATTTTTTATTTTGTTACTTACATAGTTATTTGTAAAAAAATAACATACATGAGTTATAGATCTATAAGATATATTTAATTGTTTTGATTTTAATAAATTCTTAATTAAAAAGATTAAAGTGGAAAAAAATATTTGTATCTTTTTTTCACTGATTTGTATGATATATTATGAATTTTTATCAAACAAAAAGTATAACGGTATGCACATGTGTATTTAGACAAAATGTTATAAGCAAACATATTAATATACAGATTCATTGTAGCCAATTTATATAATAAGTAATGCACGGTTTAAATGATTCATAATATTCTCAACATATTATTGGTTTTGAAATGAACACATCTCTTGATGACACATTTCTTGATTATTAACACATAAGGTAGATAGCGGCTCATATGTCACCGTATATGAATATGAAAATAGTTATGTTTTGAGTTATCGTTTCTAATTTGTTTAATTAATAAGTTGTGTTTGGATTGATCAACTTAACAAAAATAAATCAACTCTTCAATCCATTTTATTAAACATGTTGATATGTTTAACCTATTTATTACAACCGTCAAGTATTTGACAGGTTCTATAGCCCGATTGAAATTCATTTACCCAACTTCTCTTGTTTAGAAAGATTAGAAAGATGATCTAAATTAGTCTACGTTCGGGTTACATGAATTCAAGTACGTCCGGGTCCTGGTCAACTTTGATACAGATAAGTATACGGGTCAAGTTCGACTCAGCAATTCAACCCACCAACCCAACACAGTTTACACTCTTGCGACCTGCTTTACAGGCATGCGACTCAAATTGATCACTTGGTCTTGACGTTGTTTCGACCCCATGGCTCTAACCTTGCCTTCCTGGCCCTATGACTCGGTCCCAACATCGTCATTCATGTCAAATGTTTGTATTCAATACAACATGTACATAAATTCAGCAACTAGAAACCACATACGATAGCAGAAAAAATCAATGAGTTTGAAACAACCAAACAATGGGTTTAAAAACCCGAGCTCAATAATACTCATCCATATAAGACGAGTTCAATACAATGGGTTGCCATACGGCATGCACAAGGGGCTGCAAACCCGCATGTATAAATAATGAACGGAGTGTCGGGCACTACACCTAGCCTGACCCTTAACCCGAATTAATTAGTTTGATATCAATGGCTTATCAATCGTAATTTTTAAACAAAATTACCCTTGTAGCCCTAGTTGCTTTCTTGTTTTTCCAACAAATAAGTCTTTCGATTTAAGCATACCAGGAATCCGCCCGATGAATGTTACACACCGTATTTGTGCCAAAGCATCCCGCCTCCCCAATGACACGATTGCCATTGGTGAGGCAGGAGTGTATTTGACCATTTTGCCCTCATCACCTCCTTCTATCAACAACTTCAAATTGTTAGCAACAACCAAAGCATGCCTTTGTGCTATATATCCTTGTTTGAGCTCCTGCAGAATTAAACATGGTGTCATTTTGCAAAACAAACAGAAGAAACATAGACATATACAAATTTTACATAATACTATTATCTTGGAGGTGAAAAGTTTATAAGCTTATAATTTTATACTAAAAGTCTAGAATTTTGGACACTTCATTCTGAAATATGCACAGTAATTGATTTAATTTTCAAAGCCAGAATTTATAGAAATTTAAAGCCTCTCAGAGTATAAAACTGATAACCATGTCAAACCTGAATGCTAAAAGTATAAATACAGTAAAAGAGGCCCGTATAACAAAAAACATAGATGGTGTAACTACGCAATTTACTCTTCAAAGAAAAAAAGGAAACATTGCTGCTCGTAAAAATGTTGTGCACTTATGTTTCCGTTGCTACAAACTCATAAAACCGTTAGATTTCAGTCGAGAAGAGGTGGAAAAACAGGCATACCAGACGGGTTTTGTAACATGCCAAAACAGATAATTCTTGGTTGGGTCAGGTTGACCCAAAACACTTTTAGGCCGAAAATTAAAAAATTCAAGAACTTTTAGTTACTCAAAGAAGATTACAAACATTACATTATTTCAGTAATACACTGATTCTTTGTATAAAGCGCTTAATAAGATTATATTCATTACAAAAATATTCTGGCTGACTTCTAACCCATTTGACATGTTTACCTAACACCTTTTTTACTCGTTTGACCCATTAGAGATAAAAACATAACCACAAACCAAAAAGTTAAATAAGGAAATGTGTGAGAAATGCTGATGCACCCCCTCTATACAAAATAAAAGTAAATAAATATGATTTTTTGAGCCAAAAAACATAAAAGAATGCTAAATAGGCCAACTTACAGGAACATCAGTGATATCGCCAATCGCGAAAATATTAGAGAAACCCTTGACTCGTAATTTACATCAACCATTAACCGCCCAGAACCATCCAAACAATCCTTGAGAATGGTTTTTGTGAGCCATGATGAACCAATTGGTTCACTTGTGCATTTGAAGTGACAATCAGCCACAATAGTCTCACCACTAGATGTTAAATAAGCACCATCTGAGCTGGAGTCATAGTCAATAGATTGACCTAAAATGACCTCAACCTTTCTAGTGGTTAACCAATCAAGAGCCTTTTTACCAGCCGTTTCACCAATAAACTCTAGTAATCTTGAACCACGATGAACCAGCTTTATCTTTTTGCCTGGAAAATCAACTGCAATTTCACCTGCGAGTTCCACACCAGTGGGCCCTCCTCCAACTATCAATATTGAATTAGAAGATTTGATCTTTTCATAATCTGCAGAATAAAAAGAAAATAGTTGTTTAACTCATTAGAGGGAGAGAAATTGGTAATCCCAACTCCTTTTACAGAAATCATTCAACATAAATTCTAACATGATCATGCATGGTTATTAAATTACATAAATATTATAATTTTTATCCAGAAAAGAAAGACAATCCTGACTTTTGAGTTTTGAGGTAAACCTATGACTCCGATTAGAGGTGTAGTTCTAAACTTTTGTATGGGCCAGTTTGGTTTAAGCCGACACACTTTTTGTCAAACAATGTCGGCTTTTATCTCTAATTAGTATGTCAAATACAGTTACCAAGATCATATTACATCAATAATAATAACATAGTAGTTTTTTTAAGAAAAGAGGTTGTATGCATCAGAATACACTTTGGCGAACTCTTGACCATCCAACCTGTTTCCTATTAAGCTAATTCTTTATTTTACCCATTTGACCCAAATAGTGATTGAACCATTTATAAGTAAATGGGTTGAAAATGCCACCTCTACAGCTCTACTTCAGATTCAGATGTACTAATAACCGTTAACAAGTTTTACCCACAAAATCATCTGGTACCTCTTCTATAAATGAAGTAAATTATTAACCACTTTTCAAAGGTAGTTACGTAAATTTACCTGCCTCAAACTGCCTGAGCCTCTCACTTTTAGTCACATGAGAGTTACCCATGTGACCTGTGGCAATAACAAGATAATCAAATGAAATTTGGCGGCCTTCTGTGGTTGAAATTTGGTTATCTTCATCAATCCCAATGGCATCAGATGTAATAATACTTGCTCCAGGAAGATATTCATGGTGGTTTATCACTATTCTTTTGGCAAATGATGGTTCCACCATTGATCTCAATTTTGCCCATGTGATCTCAAGATACTCTTTCCTAAACAAAAATAAGTCCAGACGTATCACACCCATTACATACACACACACACAAAGGTATGTTCAACAGCAAACCAATTTTAAGTAAGAACTACGACAAATACTTATACCAATTGCTTCATAAATGATACATAAGACAGTTAACGGCCTATACTCCTCTCTAAGTTCTTGTAATTATCTTCCATGCATTAGGTACAAGTGCTTACGTGATTCCCACAATTCTCTACTTACAAAATCCATTCGGATCATACCTATTTACACACACACACACACAGAGGAATGTTCATTACATAACCAAAATTAAGTAAGAACTGCGTTAAACACATATACCAATTGCTTTGAATGTGACACATAGACGATCAATCGCCTCTCTTTCTCTCTAACTAGTGATTATCTTCCAAGCATTATGTACAAGTGCTTACGTAGTTACATGATTCTCACACTTTCGATACTTAAGGTTTCTGATATTGTATCGAGTACTCCCCTACGGCCTACACACATATATAACAACTCTGTTAGCATTCAAACTGCCAGTACACCATAATTACAATACTAGCAGTTCAAACTGGTTGTTTCCGCATACATTCATTGCTTCCAATGATCATTAATGTCGCATAAGGTGCATATATCAAACAGGTGCGCGTGATCAAACAGACTGAATCTGTAGGTCACTGACGCAAATTTACAATCGAACATCACTTGATTCACTAACATCATTCAAATTAGGAATCCGTATGCAACCAATCGATCAATCAACAAAACACATGAGATATGAACGATCAGAGGACTTACGAATCAATTAGGGTGAAATCGAAATGGCGATGTTTTAGTAAGGTTTTGCAGAGGAGAGAACCGGCTATGCCGCCACCAACCACCACCACTCTCTTCTTCTTCTCCGATCCCTTTTCTGCCATTGTTATCTAATATGTATGCACAGTTTACTGCAGCAGATTGATGATGAATTGCAGATTGTAAAACCCTAAAATCCGATATGAATTGAAATCGGAGATGAGTGTATATGAATTTGATGAAATTTGAATGGTCAAAAAGTAAACGCTGCTGGATTGAAGGAACGTACACATTCGTTGTGTGTCGCTTTCGCCTTTTGACTTTCACTCCTAACTTTAGTTAAATAAAATAATACCAAAGGGCCTTTTGGTAGTTGGATTGTGAAAATAATATTTTTTAATCATTCCATATAAATCAACACCCCTATACGTCGCGTATGGTTCATACGCGGCGTATAGGATCGAATACACTGAAAACGAGAAAAATTCAAAGGTTGTCAGAGAACTATAAGTCTCATATAACCCTATATGACCCCCCCCCCTATACGACACATGTAGGACTATACGAGCGTATAACAAATTTTGACATTGATTACGAGAACAAATTTAGGGGGCTGTCAGAGAGTTTATACGCCCCGTATAAGGCTATACGACCCCCCTATACGACGTGTATGGGCTATACGACCCGAATAAAATTTTGAGGTGTTGATTTAAAATATTGTGATGTCTATTTAACCAGACTCATTTTTTATTAACAACTTTATCCAATGGCAAAAAGACATTTCATATGCCCGCGAGCACAGATAGCGTTCGATAGCCCAAGCTCACCAATCATTGATTCCAGAGAAAGTCCGCCATCCGAAGACCTACTACGGTAAAACCCAGCCCACCAACAGTGTTTAGCTGCTGGTGGGACTCAAACTCAACCTCCCATATAGGAAGTCATGAGGTAGCCTAGAAGGCCCATGTGAATCTGATGCTTGATTTAGTTCTTGTTTTACGTAAAATGTGATGAGGGGTTGAAGTGTGAAACGATATGATGCACAAGCTATTTTTGTGCAAGAGTCTGTTTCCTAAAGATAGAACCCATGACCTTATGATAAAAACAACAATTTTATCAATTGCATTATGATTTGTGAACTGTTGTAAAATAATTATGGATTAAAGCATCATAGAGATGATGTAGATAAAGAAGTAGATTTAAAGTGTGGTAATTTGTCATTTATAAAAAAGTTAAATAAAACAAAATAAAATGAAAACAATAAATCTTATAAAAAATATGTTGTGAAATATGTTACGTATCATGTTGAACTCATGGATATTTTAGGAAAACAAAAGGTTAAACGGTTTGGCCCTAGTTTAACATGTTGGTTTAGACTTGTTCTTTCTATTATAACCGTTTCCTATTAAATATAAAACAAGTTGGCTATTTAGTTTTGGAGGATAAAAGTTAAAATTATTGTAATTTTTTATAGGGATTTATGTTTTTAAGAGAGTGATTAGAAAAAAAAGATTAAACATCATGTTTGTGTCAAACCCCTGCTTTTAGTTGAAATGGAATGCTAACTTCACATTTGGTTTGTGAGTGTATCTTTAAAACTGAAATGTAATCAGAGTTGCGATTAACTCAATTAAGTTAATCCTTTGTATGTTATTCAAGATCGGCTCGTTAAAAACATGTATAAAATCAAGCTTACATGACCTTAAAAACACGTATAAAGTCAAGCTTACATGACCTCAAGCCCAAAATTAATAAACAAGCCTGAACCTAAGCTTCATCTACTAAAACTCAATTAACATACAACCCTAAATTAAGTAACTCATTACAATTGCCAATTCAATTTTTTTGCCTTTATTCATAAGATTTTTCCATTCAAATAAAATCAAGTTCCAAGAAATATGCAATCAAACAGGACTTGAAATCTAATAAAACAGAATGCAGAATTTCATTTCATTAAAGTTCATTGAACCAACAGCCCCCTTATATATGCCTCATAAAAGCAGTGGCTGTATAGCCTGTATATGTTACTGGAACATATATGGAACTGATCTAAACAATCCCAGTATCCCAAAACACACAAATCTAACTTATTTCGGCTGTTTTCAACAGAAAGGCGGAAGCTTGGTCTCTTTATCGAGTCAAATTGCAGGATCAACAAGTCTTTACTGAAGATGAGGAGAGAAAACGCCGATAACTTCTTTGTAAACAGATTTCTTGAAATCCACAGCCTGCACATAAAATGATAGTCAGGTAAAATGGTAGAGGTAGAAATTCTGACCAATTTATATGGGCAAATAAATAAATAAGTGGAATTTAATTACTTTTTCTCTAAAGAGGGCAAATGCGTTAAATGGGTCGAAAGCCACCTAAATGGTATTGGAAATGCATATCACAATTGGTGGTTGTAATCAACAAGTGAATGGAATAACACACTCCAATAGTTAGAAATATTGTTGTGTGTTAATTGTTAGAATGGGAAGGTTCATGATTATATTCACAAAGCATAGCATTCATCCAAAACCGTCTTTTTTAGTCGACAAGGTCACCCATTCAACATTTTTCTTCCCGAAGTGATTGGGTTACTTTAGCATAGCTCTTAGATTCAAATCCAACTTCCACCGGTTTTTGTCACCACCTGCCTAACACAAGTTGCGTTTACATGATTCTGTTGGTTAGCTGAATACTGACAGGTAAAGTGGGTTTTCTGGCAACAAGCAAGATTAGAAGGAAAAAAAAAGAAAGAAATTTCTCAATATGCTTTCAAAGGGTTAGCAAAATCCCTACAAAATCTCAAGTTGTTGGATCTTATTGCTACAATCATTGACCTCTCATTAATAAGAAGGTGAACATGTGGTTCTTCAAAATTTTCTTTTTGGATCTAAGATGAAGAAAATTTCAACTAGATAATAGTTACCGATCTTCTCCTTTTTCTTAATGAATATCAAGTATAATCGATTAATATTCCTATTTATGACATGATAACTCAGAATGGTTTTAAACCTGAATTTGTAGTACACTGACTAGAGATTTTACTAATAAATCCTGGTAAAACATAAATCAACTAATACAGCCTTTAAATGATTGTTCTGTCATGTGTAACATGTTAGCATGGAACCAAACGAGTGGTTTGGATGGGACTAAGAGAATAACATGCTCGAAGCTCATAACGATATGCTCAAGTAGATTATTGATATAACTGATCTCGAACAGATTTTATTATATATTATATGAACTATACTTTTTTTGTTTTTAAAAAAATGAACAGGTGAGGACTTTCCACATTATCTGGACCCTTGACTTGTATTTGGCAAGAAAATCATTTATGATATGATTAAAGAACGATAAGAACATGGTGATCACACAGAAAGAAATATTCTAGAATTTGAAGAAACACATGTCAACCAGCCATTGAACAATCCTGCATATATTCCTTTTAGAGAAAAATCTGGTATATTACAAAAGAGAAAAAGAATCAACATATAGATTCACTTGTTAACAACTTGAACAATTAGACTAATTTAAGGGGGTCAATAATTGAGGATGCAACAAAAACTTTCAATTTGGTCCTCGAAATCGATGGAAATGAAAAAAGTTTCTGGTTTGACTGATCGTGAGTGTAACAAGGCAATACATATTCTTTCTCATTATGAAGAAATGATGTTGATCTTTTTCATGGTTGATGACAAAGACAAATAATCACAAATAACATACATGCTCGAGAATGTTGTTTATTGTGTCCATAAGCTCATGGCCCCATCAATACCTTACTAACAACTGGAGTAGGTAAATTGTAGTTTGAGCAGGTCAGGTGAACTTCAAGAGGTTATGACAGAACCTGGTGGAAGCGGCAGGCAAGATTCGTACTTGAGAGTTTGACACCTCTACTAGAGGGGAATCGCACTACACCACCCCTTGAAGGTTCTAGAGAATGGTATTTGACATTATACGTTTGAAAGATATGAAGATTTGCATCTTTAACTAGTGAAGTTTAGTGATATAAAACAAATTCTACTTTTATGAATTTAAACCTATGATTATCAGACTCCTACAAATCATAGGTTTATAGTGTTCTTATAAATTATGCATCTTCATTGTTGTTAAGGGCAGGTTAAATTCCTAGTGATCTTGGGTACAGTACTGTATTATTTGGATGCTGCAGAAAAAGGTTGTTTACTGCTATGATTGGTTTTCATTCTGTGCAACATATACATTCATATTTGTGCTTTAGTTGTATGCATTTTGTTGTCATTTCTATAAAATTCAAATGAAGAGGGAATAAAAGTGCACTCACACGCTCGACCACTAGTTCGGGTGAAATCCAAGCCCACTCTCCAAATTCAGCTTTCTCAGTGCCATCACCCAAGAGATTAATTTCTTCATCTTTTCCAGTGAACTTAAACAAGAACCTGTCGTGTGTTGAAAAGATTTTATATAAGAAACCAAAACAAAAAAGAAAGAAATGGTGACTTTTGGTTATTTGAAAGTATAAGCATGCAAATATGATTGACTCACCACTTTTGTGCTTGACCTTTCCAGTCGGAACCCCATTGGCGTTTAAGCTTTTCCCTGACATGTGGAGGGAAATCATAGGTCAACCAGTGTGGGCACTGCAAAATGATAAATGTTCACAAATTGGAAATTGCAAGATGTGGATGAATTGGTTGATTTGGTCAAGTTTTACTGGTGATAAGTCAAACAATTAAAAAAATTAGCAAAAAAAAAGAGGTCGAAGTTGCTCAGATGTGTTTTTTAAATGCACAAAAATCTCTTATATCATTTTAGGTATAATGTATAAAAAGACCACTAGAATTTTCAATTATTTACATCAAAATCACGCAACTAGTGAAACTAACTTATAGGTCAAGAATATGTTTCTGGTTCCATTTATACCAAATATGGCTAAAAATGAAATAGACAAGATGAGGGATGTAACCTTGAAACTTTGAAAATTCAGAAATACCTTTGGTTACATTTTCTATTCAATACAGTAAAATCGATCAAACTGCCAGAATATTGAAGAATGTTTTTTGTTATTCAACATTGTTTTGTCAGATTTGATAAATAATGGAGTTAGACATACACTTGGGACGTGGAGGCCTAAAAGACAATTTTAATATTCTGTTAGCCTTCTTATACATTATCCTGTCATTTTACGCACTGATAATATAATTTTGAGATCATCTTTAAAGGCTTTTTGACAGCAATTTTGAACAACCCCAACTTGTGTCTACAAACAGTTACCGGTTGCCATGTTACCCAACACATCTGACCCACCCATTTTTATGAGAAGTATGAACACGTTATAAGCTTTTAGTTGTATGATATTAGTAATTTTCACCGTGATTTTGATTTGAAAATGGGGTTATTAGGTCAGTCTACTAATTTGGGTTCGAGTGTAGCAAACTGTTACAAACTAATATCTTGTATCATGATCAGTAATTGATGATCTTGACAATTGATATGACTCTTTAAAATTACTTTGTTGATCTTTACTGAAACATGTCTTAGATTTGAATATTTGATAGATCATCAAACATTATACTTAAATCACAAGTTAACTGAGACTGATCTTTGACTGTTTCTTTCAGTATTATTTCAGTTACCAACACGACCAACAATGTTGTAATGCTACAAAATAAAAAATATTAAATATACAAACCTCCATAAGAATTTCTGCAGACGTAACACCTGTTTCTTCTCTTATTCCCTAATAGCTGCAGCTCTTGGATCTTCACCTTCATCAACACCACCCTGTTTCACAAATTATTTAAGGTATTTGATATATCTAAAACATGTGTGAAGAATTAGGTAAGAACTTGTTGTAATAATCACTTTCAATCCCAAAAATTCATACTCAAAACTTATCCGGTAACCTGTTAGTAGAGGTGTTAATGGTCTGATTCAGCTGGTTTCAATGAACTTCTAGGCCGAACCACCAACTACGTCCTCGAGAAAAAACAACAAACCAAAACGGGCGGGTTGTGTGGGTCAGTCTAAACAGTCAGTTAGGCAGTTCGAACCAACTTTTTTACTCAAAAACACTAACTTGTATTATGACTATAAAATGATAAACATGGTTCTTGGTTATTATACATATACTAGCTACACGGCCCGTTCCAAGTTTCAATCACCTTTAAACCGCCAACCACGAAAACCAAAACACTGTTTGGATCTCAAACTGGCCACACCAGACTCACTTCGGTTCGAGCGGTTCATTTCAGTTTCAACTCTGCTATTACCAATTACCATATGAGCAACTCTACAACTCATATTTACAATTGATTTAACCCTAAAAAAATGATTCCATCATAAACATGGATCACAATATTGCTACCCATATTATGATTAATGCACTAACACACTTCACATACAATCATACATAAATCATCAGATTGGGGATATCATCTCAAACCAACTAATCCAAATATTAATTTATTCATACTCAAATTACCTGAGGCATCTGCCAAGCGTCTGGAATATCAAGCCTCGAAGCTGCAAAAATCTGCAAGAATTCGCAAACAACAGAAGAACAGTAAATCAATCACAAACTTCTTAAACTCAAACGAATCGCGAGAACCCCCAATCTGGGCATTAACGATCTGCAACAAAGAGAGATAAAAACACCTTCTTTGAAGAATTGATGAGGCAGATGCCGACGTTTCTTCTGTACCCATCCGGCGGAGCTTCCATGGCTGACGACGGCGACGCGGCGGAGCTTGCAACCAGACGGTGGCGATTGGGGGAAGTGGGTGTGAATCGAGAGAATTTGAGGGGTTTATGATGGGGTTTTGGGTGGAAAATAATGGGGTTTGATAGTAATTGGTTTAATTGGGGATTACAGAGGTAGAAGGAGTATCGGCATACTGCCATTAAAGCTTTTTCAAGAAGCTTTTTGTCTACGTAGATGAGGGTGTTTGTTTACGGGATAGAAGGACTCGGGTGGGTTTCACCCGCCGACCCGACCCGACCCGACCCGACACAACCCAAAAAAATCATTGGTAACTAACTGACGGGAGTTTGGTCGTTTTCCTTAAGCTTTATGATTTTGATCGTTATCGTTTGACCCGACCCGAAAATATTATTGGTAACTAACCGATGTGAGTTTGGTCATTTTCCTTGAGATTTATGATTTTGATCGTTATCGTTTGACCCGACCCGAAAATATTATTGGTAACTAACCGATGTGAGTTTGGTCATTTTCCTTGAGATTTATGATTTTGATCGTTATCGTTTTGGTTCATAGGTCGTGTTTAAGCTTGTTTATTTTGGTTGAAATGATATCTGATAGAAATAATTTATTAACTTTTGGTTATTTAAAATGAGCTTTTTAAAAATATTTGGATTAATTTATAAACTATAAAGTTGTAAAATGATTAAAAATACATATTTTTAAAAATAAAAAGAGTTAATAGAAGCTAGTAAAGAGGTTTATAAAAAATTTAACTAAAAAAAGTTTAATAAGTCAAAAGTTAATGTAATCCCAAACACCCACATCGAAAACCATAAAAACATGAGTAACTTGTTGGCAATGCTAAATTGTTAATGCAATCATATATTATCTCAAAAAAAATTGTTGTTTCTAACTCTTCATTAAAAAACAGTATTTTTATAATTCAACTCGTGTAATATAAAGAGTATAACCTAGCATGTTAATGGAATTATTATTTTTAAAATGAAAACTAATAGAAAAACTATAATTAAGAATTTTGTGCTTCTTTTTTATTTTGAAGTTTCAGTTTGGTCATATGCTTTGTTTATGTTTGTGTTTCCTGCTTAGTTGTTTAGTATCAAAGTCATTTGTTGCTTTGATGTATTATAACTAGAAATCAATTTTGTTGTAATATTTATAACTAGAAATCAATTCTTAGCATTGTGTGGCATATGTAGACCTTCATTTGAGTTTTTTTTAATCCATTATCAATTAGCACCTCTAATGATAAACCTTTTTTTATATTTATTACAGATTAACTTCTTTTCTTTCTATGTTTTTTTATCTCTTGTATTTATGTCAATTTTACTAGTTCTCTCAAGCCTTCTAACGTATACTGTCTTTGTGATTACAGCTAGGTTTCAAGCTCGAAAATAGATCGGGGATGTTAGGTTAAGCTAGACCCGAATATGATACCTTACCTGAATTCCGTTGTAGCAACAATGTTGTTTCCACTTAAATAGTCAACCTGAGTTGTCACGTGATAAACAAACAAAATTTTTAATGATAAATCCAAGGTTGTTTCTTCATATCAATCATCAAATATGTATCTTTATTTGGTCAAGAATTTCTCCTACTATATTATGGGTCGAATGATACACCAGAACTCACATATAATATAACTGTAAGTGATAAATTAGATTTTATTGCATAATTTTAATAATATTTTATTATGATATATCTTTTTCACTTTAACTTTTGATCTTTAACTTTTTTCATAATACAACAATTTAAAAATTTTTAATAGAAAAAAATGTACCCAAAACTACAGCTAGTAGGTGCTAACATAAGGCATGATGTGCCTACAGACGACATTAAACATGAAGTAGTCGTCCATAAAGAAAAACTCGAAGATTTTGTTTATTAACATATATACATAAGGCTTCTACAAGTGAATACCTACAAGGTTGTGATAGAACAAATCCTAATGAAAGATTCGTTTTAAAAGTCGAAGATAAGTCAAATGGTGATGTTACTACGATTACATATTTTAAGACACAAGGTGTGCTAATAGTACTAATTCGACACTAATCAAGAAAAAGAGGCAATTGTAGTTGAAGAGCCAAGTGTTGGCCAGGATAAAAAGTCAAACCATGGATTCAAAGACTCAACATGGAATATGATTGTTTCAAAGTATGGGTACCTTGACTATTCATAGAGCAATAACCAATAGAGGTGTAAAAAAATATAATCTATATGTTCTAAAATTTACGAAAATATGCTCAAAATATACAACTACAACCTATGAAAAGATATATTAAGAAGATAAGAAGTAATTTCTAAGTTAGAGACCCGACATGGTTAATAATTTGTTTAGTAACGTAAAAAATGTCCCCGTGTTGTAAAAGAAACAGTAAATATTTTTACTTGATAACGTTTTCAGTCATTTGCACCTTTTATTTATTCTTTTTTATCATCTTTTTTGAAACCTTCATGCATACCAATACCTACTATTTGTAACAACTTATGTAAACTGTACCTGTTATTTATAAGAAAAGTTTTATTCTCCCCCTCAACCGATGTGTGACTTACATCCCCACCCCCTTATGAGGCCCATCGTCCTCGTTGGCACATCAGTATGCCCTTTGGCTCTCATATCATTTGTTGTCAAGAAATGGTAGATCTTAACTATATATAATCCAAACCACAAAGATTATACCAAGAACATCATGATATGATGCAACAACTTAACTAAGAATCATAAAAGATAAGATGAAACCCTAACCGAAACAACGGCAAATAGACGACATATAGAAACGATCTAATAAAACGGTTTCATCAACATGAACATGAATATGTAACTCCAAGAGAGATGATGAACTATTCATGTATTTGTTAACCCTAATCTCTTGCTCTATTGTGAACACATCAGATTACAAGAAGATGATTGATAGCAAGAGATAAAAGGACATGAAGTAGTTCCAAAATAAGCACACCAAGCCCTCCAAGTTTCAACTTTGGTAGAACAGGTTCCTCAACTTTCCAAGACTTGTAATACCATCCAAAACCATCAAATCCTGTAAACCTTCACTGCTTTCAGCTTCAATCAGCTCCAAGCTCAGCATTATAACAACCTTATAAGCACAAGAGATCGTCATCCCATCGTGTAAACCAAAAAAGGACAACCAAGAATTAGAGAACAACTATATGAATAAAATGTTTGACATTGAATTGAAACTAGACATATATTTCAACACCCCCTCTCAATTCAATAGGCAAATATTTATCCAAGTTTAACCACACACAACATAATACTTATTTTCAGACAACCTTTTATTTAAAGAACACTAATCCTTCATGTTTTTGTATTCTTTTTAGAAAAGCATTTATCAAAAAACAAAGAGGACCAATTGAAACCCCATTAAGTGCCTTGCAAAACTAATAAAAAATGGTTCTAAAGAAACCAAATATAATGATGTAAGCCAAGTAGGATAGGGCTAGAAGTTGCATATAAGCTATACAAATAGGGTAAAACAACTCCATAAAGAAAATATATCATATTTCTAAGAGAATATCAACACAGAAAACTAATTTTCCAAATCAAAAGTCATAATACAAGACAGCTTGTAAGAATGAAACCTTAACAAACATTTCTATAAGATTTTCAAATGCATTCGAAATATGATACCAGACACGCTAAACAAGATTGCAAACAGTTAATAAGTATGACATCAAGTTGTAAAGCTTGAACAGAAACCATTTGTATATATGTATTAAGAAACTATATGACATTGTAAAACAACAGACTTCAAATTGAATAGTAGACTTTGAATCTACATCCAAAAATGAACTAGATCATATGCCACAGGGCATAACATATCAAAAAATAACATTCAGATTAAACATTTAATCACCACAAATAAAAACAATCATACACACTTCAAATTATCATAGAAGAAATACGATTGGATAAGAGATATCAAATATAAATCTGACCAGACATAAAGTCACAAGACTTTAAAACAAAGACATGTACTAAATTTTGGTAACACCATAAAAGGAAAAACCAATGAGAATATCTAATAAGAGAGAATGAATCACATGATTCACTAAGACTATCAGAAACACATATGATAAGAAAGATTAAAAACCACACGGCTTTTAAGAACTCGGAATCACATCTGAAAATAAGACTTGTGAAGAACATAAAGACTAATTTTGACTTTAGTCAAAAAAACTTTTACAACTTCACATATAAGACCGAATCATAAGATTCAAGAAACATGTCTGATAACAATAAGAATAGCATAAGCTATATTAGACAAGAAATCACAGCCAAACGAGATCTGATCGGACACAAAATCACATGATTTGCAACGAGAAAATAACATATCTCATACAAGAGAAAAACTATAAGGCTGTTAGAAATTTTCAAGAATAATCTTGATAATACAACTGGTTAAAAATAAGTGAACCACACAGTTCGACTAACGAGATACATGATTATAAACAATAAGACATACGGGTCAAGCAAACCATCATGAAAAGCAAGACATACGAATAAGGTTTTCATGATACAAAATAAAACCTGTCAAGACACAGTCATATTCGCAAGACATTTGTTTGTGTTCAAGATAAAATTAAACATATGATTCAAGACAAAGCTTGTAGAACAGTTATAAACTTGAGACCATTATTACTAGCATCTTTATTGAAGACAAAGTCTTAACACACAAAGCACGTAGCAATGAATGAACTAATAATACCAGACAACACATAATTAGGCTCATAAAAACTGTAAGCAAAACTTAACCACAACAACAATTATAACTATCATACTGTTTAAAAACCTTATAAGTCACACGTTTCAAGAAGCATCAAAGGAAAAATATACTCAAGTTAGATCATCAGAACATAAAACATCGTATCACTAAGACATCTTAGACAAGAAAAAAACATTTTAATTTGATAAAACTTTTGTGTTAGAAGGTTAAACGTGAACCTTTTAACCATGCTCAATTTCATCATGAAAAAAAAGAAACCAAAAAACATATTTGTAATTTTTGAGTTCAAGCAGGCGGTTCCTAGTAATATTTTCCTAAATCCAAACATAACAGATATACGTATAAAGAACAAGATCCAACAAAAGTGTAAGATTACAAAATTCATTTTCAGATTTTATGATCAGAAAATATGAGCCCAAGATTATACAAATAAGAGAGAAATATATATTGTCTTTTCAATCTCATACTAACAAAGTAACAAACCTCTCACCATAATAACCATATGAAATATTAAACTGATTATAAGACATTTTAATATTGTTTTGAAGTAAAATATTACTTATGTGAATGTAAAGACATCATTACGAATTCCTCATGTAAGAATTTTTAAGAAACAAGCAAAAAAACAAAACGGAAATGGCATGGATTAGAGCACATGTTTTGAAGATTCATTTAAAACATATAATAAGGGACAAGATAATTATTGAAAACTTAATATATCATTATGACGAGAGAAAATACTTGCTATACTTCTTTTCTTCATTT
Source organism: Flaveria trinervia (assembly GCA_025506515.1). NCBI lineage: Eukaryota > Viridiplantae > Streptophyta > Magnoliopsida > Asterales > Asteraceae > Flaveria > Flaveria trinervia. Next base: position 1,644,471 of record CM046452.1, read on the forward strand.
GAAATAACCACAATAGTTCCTTGAAACAGTCTTAAGATCACCGTAATAAACAAACATAAACAAGAAAGGAAAAACGTTTGAAGAGAGAAAAGTCTAAATATAACTTAGTGTGCGTATGACATCATTTTACTCTTTTTTAGAACCTTTACATGATTCTCACTTTATAATGACCAATACAACACACTAAAAAGTTATAACCATAATCCCTAATCATGCAACAATGAGTGATAGACCTACCAGGACCATAAAACAGGACATAGTAGTAAAAAATAGGATTTAAGATTTCTAGCTACTATACTTGACTATGAATAGCATACAAACTGGCTTATGTATCGATAACCATAATAACAATTAAACAATAACAAAATCAATTTTCAATGTAGAATACAATTTAGAGATCATCATTTTAAAAGACAAAACCAAACCAAATATAATAAGCTGAGATTCACTTTCTACACCATAAAATTCCAGTTTCACATAAACCCAGTTTGATGTTAGAACAATGTAGGCCAAAGATGTAATTAGAGCTTATTTCATACTAGCATCCTTAGGATCAAAAGAAGCAATATGAAACACACAAGAATATGCAACATGTTTAATGCAAGAACAAACTAGTGGTCGGTCGCTGGTGAACAATATTTCCAACACACAAGACAAGATATACTATGTCATCAACATAACTTTAAGAAACTGAGACAAGATAGCTTACATGGGTATATGATGAGAATAGCGAATAAACTGAAATTTTCACCGATAGTTTGTGCCCTTCAATTCAACTAAACAGTGAAATCAAAAGGATGGAAGAAGGCTTGTAATTCTTCTTTTTTTCTTTGATTGAATATTTTCAATAATAAACGCATAACCATCACCATTAAAACCGGTTTTTTCTCCGTTAAGTTGGCCAAAGACACAGACAAGCATGGTCAACCTACACAACAAGTATCTTTCACCGCTTACTTTTATGCTTTAAGGTTCAAATATTCTTCGGATCTTGTATTCTTTGATTGAGGATACAAGGAAAATAACATATTCACAAGAACCAATAACTGGAACAATGAGCTTATGAACCCTTGATAGAGACCCTCAACCGATTTCACCTAGAATCCTTTTTCTTTTAAAACTCTGAAGTTCCATACAAAAAAGAACCTTATAATTAAGAGAAGTGATTTTCAACGAACAGCTCTAATCAGATGACCATATGCATCAGCAAGGAAGAAACACTTCAGGTCCACCAACTACAACTATATGAAAACTTGAACCATAAAATTTTACTCTGGTAAGACTTGGATTTTCAATTGAGAACACAGTATGTAAAAGCTTGACCAGCAGGTTGTGGACCGCGAGCTTCAAACGACAACCGTCAATCAACAAACATCTTTGTAACTCCTTGATCAATTAGGGAACAACTCCATATATAGAAACCTTAAACAGACACCGAGACCCAAAATTGATTGACCACAATCGCTCATATAACAAGAACCTAGGGTTTAGACCCTTATCGACTACTAGTGCAGCGGAAAACCCCAAGGATAATCTTTCTAAGAACAATCTTAACAACCGACATGGAATCTAAATGAACTCTAGTAAAATTACAGACTAGAAATCAATCCACAGACTGATTTGAGAGGAATCAAGAGCCTAAAGCTCTGATACCATGTCAAGAAATGGTAGATCTTAACTATATACAATCCAAACCACAAAGATTATATCAAGAACATCATGATATGATACAACAACTTAACTAAGAATCATAAAAGATAAGATGAAACCCTAACCGGAACAACGACAAACAGACGAGATATAGAAACGATCTAATAGAACAGTTTCATCAACATGAACATGAATATGTAACTCCAAGAGAGATGATGAACCATTCATGTATTTGTGAACCCTAATCTCTTGCTCTGTTGTGAACACATCAGATTACAAGAAGATGATTGATAGCAAGAGATAAAAGGACATGATGTAGTTCCAAAATAAGCACGCCAAGCCCTCCAAGTTTCAACTTTGGTAGAACAGGTCCCTCAACTTTCCAAGACTTGTAATACCATCCAAAACCATCAAATCCTGTAAACCTTCACTGCTTTTAGCTTCAATCAGCTCCAAGCTTAGCATTATAACAACCTCATAAGCACAAGAGACCGTCATCCCATCGTGTAAACCAAAAAAGGACAACCAAGAATTAGAGAACAACTATATGAATAAAATGTTTGACATTGAATTGAAACTAGACATATATTTCAACATTTGTAATAGCCCATATAAACCGCATCAAGATATTGTTCGCTTCACCTCCCGATGGGTTGGCCATCTAGGCTCACAGTTTTGTTTTCACCAGACGAGTTTCTCGCTAGGCAAAACTCATCCAGATAAAGAAGGTTTCCACCCCCTATAAGGAAGGTTTCTTTTTCATCTCAATCGATGTGGAACTTATACTACTTATCTCATGATTTACAAATTTACACTTTCAGTTTTATTTCTCATGACATATTAACTTCTTATGTTCTACAACAAACTTAATGTTAGAACATGAAATAATATCTTCACAATAACATGAAAGAATGTTGCTACATGTTCGTTAACAAATGTCACACCCGACCGACAGCGAAATCATTAGGGCGGACGAATGTGAAACGATTGTTCATAGCACATGGAACTAAATAAGGTGGAATAATATTTAATATTATTTTTCATTGAACAATACTAGACAATTGAGTCATTACAATACCACAAAGATATAAACAACAACATAAGATGTTTAGTTAAACTAAATCCAAATCCTATATGAGCAAGAAGAGTTCCTCAAGTAGCGATCCTGAAACATGTTAAAAATAAAGGGTTAACTTTGAAAATTGGTGAGTTTCCATGGGTTAAACATACATACATACATATATATATATATAATATTTACAAGTAGCAATTCATGTCAATGGTTATGAATTATGCAAGTTTATAGAACGTATACAACTACAATCAAATATTGACAGATTACAAGATTAAACGATTAGCTAAATGTACTTGAATTAACCAAGTAGGCTTGTCAGGCCTATAGATCTATAACGTCGTCAGGCTAGCAATAGTTAATGATTGTCAACATATAATATATCTCATATAACACTTATAATAATATCAATAACCATGACAAGGTAAAGATGAATTGCATTTGTATTTACAAGTATCAAGATGTTTACAAGTGTAAGTTTATAAGGTTAATATGTTTCACCCCAAAAAGTATGAAATAAAATAAAAAGAGGACATGGAGCACTCACATGGAAAACTCACAAGTATAGTAATGGTTGTAGAGTACATAAGAAAGCTTGGATGTCAAGAGTCAAATGTGATATCCTAAATGATAAAAAACACAATAACTTGAGGTCAGAATTCATTACAAGAAGTTAGGACGTTTATAGAATGCTAAAAAGCGAAAGGTGGATTGAAAAATGATTATTACATCAATTTTAGATTATGGACAGAATGTTTGATATGTGTTTTAACAGATTTTAAAAATAGCAAACGGTTTCAAAAAAGTATAAAAATTTATAGTTGACTAGTTCAAAGTCTCCTGGACATTTTTCGTTCAGAAATATTTTTATGAAAAGATTGGTAAATAGGTCAAAACAGCAGCACAAGACAGAAGGTGCTGAAATGCGTATTTATCTTGTGAAGTCTATTGTTGAGTTGTCCGATTGATTTTGAAGATGTATAAACTATCGTTAAAAAGGTAATTCAATGAACTTGATATTAGAGTCTGAGTTTACTCACATTTAGTTTGTTATGATCAAGTTATGGTCGGTTGAAGTCAGATTATATTCTACCAAAATTATAGTAAGCCACTTATGTGCAATTTTAAAATTGTTAAAGCATGAAACGGGTTAGAACAAATTTATTATGACGATATATGATATATATAGACTTAGTTTGAGTTATATAAAAATATTCCAAGACTTCGGCATAACCATCACTTATGGAAATAATCTTGTGGAATAACCGAATGCGGCGGCATAGCCGTCCATATGCAAACAGGATTCTTTGTTTATGTTAGCTAAATTTAGGAATGTTAGTGATTGTTATAAGATTAGTGAATATTAGAAGGTTAATGATCAAATAATAATGATTAAAATTAAAAGAGATTTAGTAGAAGAAAAAGTAAAAATAAGAACATAAAGTTATGAGATTAATTGGATGTTAGGATGATTAAACAATTATAGAAATGTATAATATAAAAGCAATATAAGATTACCTTAATATTAGAAGATTTTTGAAACTACTTGTAAAAGAAAATTCTTGAAATTGATTATAACCAAAGGATTTTGAAAGGTTTGTGTGGGAGATTTTTAGAGAATAAGCAAATGAAAAGTGATGCCTAAATCTTGCTTTTATAGTTGAGGTTAGAAAAAAGTTATGAAAGATGTTAACGGTGAGTTATAAGTCTTTTAAAAGATGGTTATGATTTTAAAATAAATATAAGATTAAATAAAATAAATAGATAAAAGAATAATTAAAATTTAAACTTTTAATTTATTAAAACTTTAATTTTAATTTAATCAACTTATTTTCTTATAAAATCTTTATAACTTGTAACTTTATAATTTGATTATTTATTTTTCATAATTAAAATTCATAATACTAATAAAACTTTATAATTTTATTAAAATTTATTTTATAACTTTATAAGTTTTAATAAGTTTTTTCCATTTAGTTATTTATTATAAAATGATAAATAAAGATTTATACTTTTATAAAAAAGATTTATTTATTTATAAATAAATTATTATTCTTTGTTTAAATGATAAAATGAATAAAACAATTTTCAATATTGTTTAAATTACACATTTAATGCGTTTGATTCAATAAAATAAATATAAAAAAATTTAAATATTAAAAATTTTCATCGTATAAAAGTTCAAAGTGAGTTCGGGTTTGGTTTCATAATTTTAAAATTCGACGGATGTTACAACAAAGATGCTCAATGTTTAATATATATGTTTGGCGTTGTTGAAAGACGCTTGGATGCAGTTTCAGAATTTGTACATCAGTATATTAGCACATAAAAAAAGTGTATGCTCATTTTTTCTGTTGACAACATCAACCTCAAAAAGCATTTAAAATTGTATGTGTTTAAGCTAATTATACTTTTAAATGCTTTTAAAGGGTGTAAGTTCAAATGTGTCTATCTACACTACCCTTAATGAAAGTTTTTATAAGAGCAAATCAGTTTTAGCAAGGTGTGCAAAATATCATAATTACTTCACTATCATTTAATTCAACATATGTTGTATCGGTTGTTAGTTTTGAATGGAGCATGTGCATGTTGTTTTAAAAAGCAAACATCGGTGGATTCACTTTCAACATTCGAAGATATATCTTAGCATAAAATGTAGCATTAAAAGGAGAACATAAAAGTTTGAAATCAATAGTTCTGCATGAGTCTATTTAGATGCAACACTTGGTGTTAATTTTTATGTTTCAATCATTATACTTTCGATACACAACACAAGTTAATATATATGTTTCACATCACTTATAACCTCGTGTTATAAACTTTTGGTTGATAATCAATCAATTTTACACCCGTCGCAAAGCGCGGACATACACACTAGTTTCAGAACATTTGAGGTTGTGTTTTCATGTATGGACACAAATATACAACATACACAAATCTTCATGAACAAACATAAAAAAACTGTAAACGATAAAGTAAGACATGTGTTGTTATTTATCTACTCATACTAAATAAATAAAAAATATTGTTCGTTTGTTAATTTATTAAACAAACAAAATTTTCATCAAAATTTCGCTTCACTTGCATCCCTAATTTAATTTTCTAGTTACATAATTTGATTAAGAGACAAGTTAAGAGTTCATTCCATTATAAATACTCTTTAGGTGGAGCACACTTGTTCTTAACCGGTTGATAAAATGCTTTATTAGGTCGAGTGTGTAAATATTATAATTTATAATACGTAAATATAGATGGTTAATAAAGATAAATTAAAACTGTTTTTTAAAAGTTGCACACTTCCAAAGTTAAAATGCAAGCTCTTTAAAGGCATATAGCAAATAATAAACAATTCATGGATTTGTTTTTTTAATTGGCAGAAGATAATTTCATAGGAATATAATAATTGTTTATAGTTGTGGGATTTTAACTTGAAGTTCAAGCTTTCTTTTCTAGTGTGTTGAGGAAGGGTATTAAATAAATATTTATAATAGTATAACTTCATGATGGTTGCATGGTTTAACGTGTGTAGCAACCCACCCAAAACAAACAAGTAGATTCCTTTTAAATAAAGAATAGACGTGTTTGTTACATGTTTTGGTATATGACATGTGAATACTTATTAAGGGATTGCTTGATTAGTACTCATCTATTCTAAAAAGACCTACTTAAAATACAAAAAATTTAAACTAGAAGTAATAATACTAACCATGATAAAAAGGTAGTATAGATATTAGTATAAAGTTAAAAGTATAACAAGTTATGAGTAAGATCAATATCAAGTTAATATATGGAATTGAGTTAACTCTAAGAAAAACTATGTAACTATGTAATGTAAATATTGTTTGCCATAAGAGAGTGAATGTTACACTTTGGATAAGCTGTGAAACAAAAACAACTTAAATATAGATATTAATATAAGATGAAATTTAATTTTAATTTATAAATTTAAAATAACACACCATACTTGTTTTGAAAAAGAATAGGTCACCGCATAACAAACTTTTAAGTATAAAACTACAAAAATTATGTAACACTCTTACATTTTGCTTTGAGTATTGCCTATGACAAATAAGAACACGTAAAGCCATCTTCAATGCTTTAACCATATTACGTCACACACAGTCTAACTCAACATCACACCAGCATACTATATTTTTTTTCTTTTTCAACATATAATGTTTTCACTATGACACATCACACTACATCATTTTTCATATCAAATAATATATTATAATTAAATTGAAATGAGAGGGAGAAGAAACACAATGACCATTGCCGAATGTCGAGTGGCAACCGTGACACCACTCACCAAGATTAGGCAAAGATCGTGCATATCAAAGACATTACATAGTCTTATATATATTTGCTCATCTCATTCTCTTTCTAACTCTCATTATATGTGTCAAACATTAAGTATAAGTGTATCATATAATTTTTACGACTGTCTACCTAAAATCGCTCTTTATATAAAATGAAAAAAAATTAAAAGTTTAATTTATTTACAAAACAAATAAAGTTAACATTTTTAGAAATTTAACAAACCAAATCTATATTTTTTTATTAAAAATTGATGAGGACCATTTACTTAAGAAAGATCCAACCCCAACAACACCCATTAATAATAATAATAATAATAATAATAATATTATTATTATTATTATTATTATTATTATTATTATTATTATTATTATATATTATTATTATTATTATATTATTATTATTATTATTATTATTATTATTATTATTATTCAGACAGCCATGATACCACACCACCACCACCTCTACATGCTATGCACCCACTCATACGCTTTCACCTTTCGAACCAAAAATTCAACATTTCTTCACTCAATTTCACTCCAACTATCCCCTTTTCAAAACCCTTTTTCAATTTCCTCAAATTTCAACACAATTGAGCACCATGGGTGTTCAAATTCGAGCACCAGAGGCCGATAATCTCACCGATAAAGCGTTGATGATGAGAGAATCACTTCACAAGAGTCAATCGATCACCGATAACATGGTTTCGATACTGGGTTCGTTCGATCACCGTCTTTCTGCCCTTGAAACAGCCATGCGTCCGACTCAGGTAATTTTGAAAGATTTTGATCTGTTTGTTTAACTTTAGTGAGTACCCATTTTGTATGTTTTTTTGATTTGTGAGAAAATGTTGAGAAATTGGATGTGGGTTTGAAATTTGGGGGAAAGTTGTAGAAATTTTGATGTGATTTGTGGTAGTTAAAGAAGTCGAAGAAACCCCTTTTAAGTGTTTTATGTGAACAAGAAATCAAGAATATGTAGTTAATTCCTTGAAGAAGTTAAATGAGGGCACAATAGAAGATGATCACAACAATTGGTAATGCCCTCAAAATTTTCACTTTATTTGAACCAAAATACCTAGACTTGGGATATCATGGTCCGTCCACCTCTCAAGCATAGGCATTTCAGGCATGCACATGCAATTACTTTCTAGCGAGTGTGTTGTAATGTATGATCATACGGACTCTGGAATCTCCAATATCTCTTCCAAATAGAAAGTGCCGCACTAACTCAATCGATTGCTCTTCTTACTCCGTCCAGTATGATGTTGGTTCTATACCACACTTTTGCTCATCAATGTGTGATGGTCTCAAGAGACATTATGTATGGCGATAGTTTAGTCCTAATTGAAAGGTGGGCATGAAAGAGTTATGAAATGGGAATCACTTATTGCTCAATGAGAGAAACATTATAACTAGCATTCGCTAGACATTTAACTATGAAATCTACCCAAGATACCTGCCATTGAGAACTTGGCCAGATTCCCATTTTTAGTTTTGTCGAATACCCATTTGCTCTTTTAGAGATAATTTTGATAACATAGTTTGTATTAAGGTTTATAATATAAGTAGAATTGGGTTCGCGGTTCGCTCCGGTTCAAAAACGAGGTACGGGTTCGCGATTCGCTAGGGGCCACGAATTCGGTTCGTAAGGGGGTAGGTTCATTCCGGTTCGATCCGCTTCGGTGTACTAATCTATTGGTTTTACTCCACATAATTAAAAACAAGGCATGTTTAAAAGCAACATAACTATATATCTAAAAAACATACATTCTCATTAAACAAACTGATAGTTCCGAAAACTGAAAGAGGAGAAGGCAAGAAAACAACCTGGAACATTGAAGTTGAAATTAGTTTTTCAATGAATTCGATTGAACTTCAGTCGTTGAACACTACTGGAAGTCTAGAATTCGATTGGTCTAGAGGGAAATTAATTTTCACTCCAATTTCACGAATTCATGAATTCACAGTTATAGAAATCGCGAATCTTGGTTACCCGATTCTCGAATCGATAGCGAATTCTTTGGACTACGAGCGAATCGCAGCCACGAACCACAATTGAACCACAATCGAACCCTTGAGCGAACCGCGAGCGTCTGGAATCGCTATCGAATGCGAATGGGATCGATTCGAACCAATTCAAAAATCTCTGGACATTTAGCGAATCCTGTGACTATGGTTTGATCTGTCATCTACTTGGTTGTCATTTTTCTCATGTGCTCATGGTCCAGTTCGACAAGGGCACTAAAACTTCTCTTGTTCTACTTTGATATTGTTTATTGATTCGTGGGAGAAAAAAAGGAGAAGTAGATGATGGTCAAGATATTGATGATAATCTTTCATTGTCTCTAGTCGGAGTGATCAGAAAGGAAGCGTTATGATTTTTTTTCTATGTTTTGACAATTTTACAAACAGATTGTTGGTTTTAGGCCCAAGATCATGCTCAAACTTTTGCTACTCATTCATTATCAAATGTACATTAATTAGAGAAAAACGTCTTGAACCCAAAGAAAAAGAAATTAACATACCCACTAACCCATTACTCCATTATCTAGACCCACTAATCTTGCTAACTAACTATGACCCACTAATAACTAAAAACATGTGACACAATAAACTTTCTAATAACCTGTGACCCATTCACCGTAATTTGACCTGATCAAGATTAACCCAACACATATCTTATGCAGTGAAGCTTCTGAAATGTTAAAGATGGGTAACATGTGAACTATGAGCACCTTAGGGAAATAACCGGTCTAGAATAAGAGGAAAAGCACATGATCTAACTAACTTACAAGACTGGATCAACGCAATTACTAACACTATCCACAACCGACATAATGTATGGCAAACTCTTTATTTTGCTTGACCCAATGACTTGCAGTAGGTTGCATATGATCAATGAACCATTTGGTTACATAAGTTGATTGGGATTTAACTAGGAGTAGGTTCCTTCCTCTTCTCTCAGAAAAAAATTGAGATCATGGTTTTCCCTGAAAAAAGTAACTTTAGAATACTAATTTAAGTTCCTGATATAATATTAGTGAAAGCATCATTTTTTTTGGTTTTAATTCAAGACTACAGTCAGCAAAATTGTGCTTGTGTTTCGTTTGCTTTTATTCATAATTTTAAACATAGTTGGCGTAGCATTATATGCTAATCGATGTTATTGCATGATTTTGTAGTTGAGGATTCAATAAACTCGTCGTCAATCTACTAAAAATTCAAAATATTTAGCTTGAGTTGGTCTTGAAGATATATGATTTGAATACCTTGGATGAAAGAATCACAAAATTTAAGCAACTTAAAATTCCTGTTTGTTCTCTATTCTGTTTTATTATTTCGAGTATATAATAAAGCAGATTAATAAGCATGCTGTGGTATTTTTGGGTAAATTGTGGTTTTGCATTTGGTCCGCTCTTCAAACATGTTCTGTGCATTATTTATTTTTCATAGATAAGGACACATGTTATACGTAGAGCTCATGAGAACATTGATAAGACTTTGAAGGCTGCTAATGTCATACTGAACAGATTTGATCTTTCTCGTGAGGTTGGTTTTCCTTAACTTACCATTTCTTATGGTCTTTTACAGGTGGCAATTCCAATCCATTTGTATGGAAACGGGCCATTTGTGCTGTATTTTGTTAAAAACAGGTCAAACATGTTCGACACGTCAAAATTCACCTAATAATTTTGCATTTACAATATTTTAAATCTAATTATTTAAAAGAAGTAAAATTATTATTTTTGTGATAATATCTAATACCTTAAATATTATAGAAATAGATAAAAAGGTTCTGGCCTGCCCAACCTAACTTGACTGACCTGTTTGACCTGACTCAATTTTGTCACGTTACTGAACCGGCCTAACCAACCCATTTTGCCACCTTTAACTTTTTATTTTATTTAATGGAATGCATGGATATTTATGTTTCTAACTTGTAGGCTGAGGCTAAAATACTAAAAGGCCCACGTGAGAATCTTGAAGGCTATCTTGAAGCTATTGAGCAACTAAGAAGCAATATTCGTTTTTTTACCAACAACAAAAGCTTTAAAAGCAGTGATGGGGTGGTCAACCATGCAAATAGTTTGCTTTCCAAGGCTATCTCTAAATTGGAACATGAGTTTAAACAACGCTTATCATCATACAGGTTCGTTCCGCTATCCAAAACTGGTCGGGTTAAGTAGAAACACTCTTTGTCAAAAAGAAAATAAACCTTCTATAAATATTTTGTATGTTAAAAATAATTTCAGAAAAGGTACATTTAATAATAATCTTCTGTTGGGCATAAAATGATTTAGAAAGTTTTATGTAATACAATTACAAGGGGCGGACCTTGGAGAAAGGTAAGGTTGCTTCCATGTGACTTAGAGGTCATGGGTCCGAGTTGTAGAAAAAGCCTCATGTAGAGATGGTGATATTATGTATTGAGTGGTAGAAAGTGCCTCATGTAGAGATATTGACATCATCTAATAATCTCGCTGCCCATTTGTTTAACCCATGCACCCACCTGTTTGACTCGTGTAGATAATCAGTTTATTCAGGTAGTGTACAGGTACAGTTCAACACGGTTAAGTAATCAGGTCGTGTTCAAGTTTTCGACACGATTAAGTACCATCATGAGTTGCACACCTACTTTCTATATGTATCTGAGACCTATGTTGATGAATGTGCTATTTACTAATTATCATAAATGAATTGTTTCAGTAAACCTGTGGAACCTGATCGGCTATATGAGTGCCTACCTAATTCTCTAAGGCCATCATCTGGGTCACCTGACCCAAGTGGCAAGAATCCTTCGAATAGCCGTACGGGTCCTGCCACTGCAGAAAATGTTGTTTATAATCCTCCGGTTCTCATACCACCTAGGGTTCTCCCATTGCTTCATGATTTAGCTCAACATATGGTGCATGCTGGTCACACTCAGCAATGTTTGATAATTTACAGGTAAAAGAACCATCTTTTTTGGTACACATTTCTAATGGTTGTTGGTAGAGGTTGTAAAATGGACGGGCCAAGTAATTAGGATAACCGGTCAAAATGAGGATTTTTTTTGTACTAATAAAAACGGGGAGGGTTGAGTATCCTGATCGTTTCAAGTTGAAACTAGTAAGCATTTGGAGTCGAAACGTATAAGGGGTAGATCTGGAAACACTTTTTTGTCCAAAAAAATTAATTTAATTTTTCATAAATAGTTAGCATGTCAAATCTCATTACAAAAACTATGTTACTTCAGTAATAATTTAATTTCGGTTAATTCAGCTCATTTCCTTTAAGTAAACAATATTGTTTAAATCTTTTGTTTGTTGGAAGTCTGTTTCCATATTAAATCTTTTGCCCCTCAAATCCCCTTCATGTGCCTACTTACCCCATTGAGGATTTGAGGGGTAAAAGATTTAATACTATTATATAGTGGAAAAAATAAAATTATAAAAAAATTGTGGCTTTTGAAATGACATATGAGCACCATGTTCTTGTTGTTTAGGGATATCCGATCTCAAGTCCTGCAAGAAAGCCTTCATCAATTGGGAGTTGAAAAGCTTAGTAAAGATGATGTCCAAAAGATACAATGGGAGGTTTTGGAACTCAAAATTGGGACCTGGATTCATTTTATGCGAATTGCAGTAAGTTGATTAGATAACATGATACAAATTCTCTTTTTTCCCATTAAAGTTGCACCATTTTTCATTTCTTGGAAATTTTTTAACTTAAATCACTTGCCACTTATGGTGATTGTAAATCAAACTATTGGTATTGATAAAATATGTTTATTCATTGAAGGGTATTTTAGGTATTTGGCAAATACTCCTTTTTGTCCCATGAAAGTTGCAACATTTTCGTTTCTAATAAAGATTCAAACTTACAAAAATACTTATGTATCATCATAATCATTTAATAGGACTAATGATATTGATAAATTCCTTTTTTTCTCTCTTCACTTATAGGGTAGTATAGGTATTTGAAATCTAGTCAACATTTTAAAGTTTATTGAATTACACTTGAGTAAGCTGCTAATCATGTCAAACAGGTAAAACTATTATTTGCTGCTGAAAGGAAGGTTTGTGATCAAATGTTTGAAGGCATTGATTCCCTTAAGGACCAGTGTTTTGCTGATGTCACTAAAGGCAGTGTTGCAATGTTACTTAGTTTTGGAGATGCTATTGCCAAAAGCAAAAGGTCACCCGAGAAATTATTTGTGCTTCTTGACATGTATGAGATTATGCGTGAGCTTCACTCCGAGGTACGTGTGTGTGTTTTATAATCATAATGAGTCACAAATTGAAAGATGCAGTTGATGATCACATTAAGTTATACAATATTATAAATTGCAAGATGTAGGTAATATATTTGCAGCGGAAATCAAATTTATGAATGAGTGGCTATAGGTTATGTTTTATTAGTGACAGATCAAGATGGTAAACTAAAAAAGATAACTAAAAGGCAAACGGATCAAGCGGGTCGAAAGGGGCACAAAGTGTATTTTTACCGCTTTAAACATGCTAAATTTTGTAATAAAACTAGACTATTACCAAAACAATATAACATGCGCAATCATATTTGGCTACCTAATAATCATATAATAAATGAAAATTTTGGAGTTGGACAATTGGTGTTTCAGATAAGCCCGATCCGATTGATCAAAACAAGTTATTATTTGAGACCCGTTATTAGACCCGCCCAATTTACTGCATCCATAATATTCTTTGCAAATAAGATGCAGTGACTGCTTACTTTTCTCTTAACTATATTAAATTTCAAAAGAATTTTTTCTATGGTTTTCAAGAAGTTTATACGTGTATAAGTGGATCATTTGCAGATTGAAACACTTTTTAGCGGTAAAGCTTGCAAAGAAATTAGAGAAGCAGCACTAGGTTTGACTAGGAGACTTGCGCAGACCGCAAAAGACACATTTGGAGATTTTGAGGAAGCAGTTGAAAAAGACGCAACAAGAACAGCCGTCGCAGATGGAACTGTTCATCCTCTTACAAGCTATGTGATTAACTACGTGAAATTCTTATTCGAGTAAGTTAATCAAAGAACACATATTACATAAGTAAACATAAAAGAATACATATTACATAGGCATAAAATATGCAAATAATGTGTTTTCAGCTATCAATCAACACTGAAGCAACTATTCCACGAGTTTGAAACGTCAAACGACACGAACACTGAGCTGGCATCTGTGACAATGAGAATAATGCAGTCCCTTCAAATCAATTTGGAGGGGAAGTCAAAGCAGTACAAGGATCCTGCATTGACCAACTTGTTCTTAATGAATAATATTCATTATATGGTTCGATCCGTGCGCAGGTTTAATATCAAAAAAAATAAATTTATTGAATTTGGTACTGCTGGTGCTTATCTTATTATTAATTTGAATTATATTTTTATTGATAGATCTGAAGCAAAGGATTTGTTAGGGGATGACTGGGTGCAAAGACACAGAAGAACAGTACAACAATATGCTAATCAATATAAAAGGATAGCATGGGCCAAGGTATATTAAGTTAATATTTTTTTTCTCATTTTGTTTTTTGATAACTGGAATTTAAAGACGAATAAGTGGTTTAAGTTGAGGAAAAAGGATAATTTGGTAATTATAGAAGTACCCTAAACTGATTATTGCGTATTACAGTTCGTTTCGAATTATTTGTTTGCTTTGTATTTAACATATCTGACATATGATATAACTAGGTAAGTTTGTTTTATGTTTGTTTGTTTGTTTGTTATAAACACTAAAATTTGAAGTAAATGTGGCAAAAGGGGTAGGTTGCGTAATGGGTCAAAACAGGTAATAATTTTGTTACATGTCAAACGGGTCATCTTGACCCAACTTTTTAATAAATAAAAAGTGTGTTATACTATAATAATCTAACTTATTGAAAAATAATGATTTAGGTGGTTTTATGTATCAGAAATACAATTTGGGCAGCTTTTGACTGTTCATCCTTCCATGCTATTTTTTCATTTACGCGTGTAATAAAATGTTACCTGAATCAACCCTTTTATAAGCACATCCAATTTATAACACACGAGTCGAAATTACCAAGAGGATGATGCCATTAAAAGTCTTCTCTCCATTTATAGATCCTACAAAGTCTCTCAATTCAAGGTTTGACTTCATCAGGAGGTGATGGTGGAAACAGTAGCGGGGCTTCACGAGCTCTTATAAAAGACAGGTCGATATTTTCATTACATCTCCTTCCGATTATAGCTTTAAAAAAGAACATGAATGGATTTATCTGATTATTAACATAATGTTCTATTTAGATTAAAGATTTTTAATCTTCAATTCGAGGAGCTTCATCAAAGACAATCTCAGTGGACCGTTCCTGATTCAGAGCTTCGAGAATCATTAAGACTTGCAGTTGCTGAAGTCTTGTTGCCTGCATACAGATCCTTCATTAAACGTTTCGGGTATGTTTTAATTCGAATAGAGTCCAACTTAATAAAATCCATACATAATTTGATTTAATAAATATATTCAGGGTGTCAATTGTCCCATTTGGCAGGTTTCGACAAAAATAATAGGCTAAATCATTAACTACGGTTTCAAAAACTGACAAACCAAAGCGTCTGGCCAAACGGGTTGGCCAGACTACTCGGTTTTAGCAAGTTTTGACGGTTTTATAGTTTGAATCAATCTTTTTTTAATTTTCTCAAATTGTTGTAGATGATCCATGAATATAATCAAACCATGAACCGAACTGCATAAATGTTAAACTGGCCAAACCAATCGACTCGCTTTGACTTTAGTGGTTCAGTTTATTTCAACGGTTTATACACGCGCTAATAATATTATTATTTAATTTTGGTTCAGGGTTCTTGTGGAAAATGGGAAGAACCCTCACAAGTACATAAGGTATACAGCAGAGGATCTTGATAGGATGCTTGGTGAGTTTTTTGAGGGCAAAACTTGAAAATAATGCATGTTGAAAGGGCATATATGTAATTTTCCATCTACCCTTTGTAATAGTGGTATGCCCTTCATAAAGATTGTTTGGTTAATTTTGTATAGACTATATATAAAGAAGATGAGATCTTGTGTTAACAATGACTGCTAGTGTGTTGTAGTCATTTATAAGTTCTATAAAATGGTTTGGATAAATTTTCTTTCAATTACATTCATATGAAATATGAATGCATCATAATTTCTTTTAGAATGATTATTCACACGTCATCTAATTCTACTTTTAAATTAAACATAATTGGTATATGAACGCAGTTGAAAGAAATATGTTTGATTTAAAAAGAGTAGATGTGAAAGATACGTGGAAAGAATCATGTTTTTTAGAATGACCGATTCACACGATTAAGGTTTTGCATTTTTCACACGATTCACACATCATCACAATTTTTTTTAAATGACCGATTCACTCGATTAAGGTTTTCATTTTTCACATACTGATGTGAAAGATACGCGGATTAAATCAAATAGCCTGACAAAAATCATAACTGAACTGAAAAATGAATTGATTGAAAAGGTAATATACGTGCCTTTGATTTGTTTATAAACCGAAGATTTGGTAGTGGTTTACGGCTGCATAAGGGAAACCAGTCTGAAAAACTAAAAAAACTATGTGTTTCTCTCAGTGATTTTCGGTTAAGTTTTGGTTATTCGGTCTTTTGCTAAATCTACATTGGTTTGTTGACTCTCAAATTCATTGGAATTCATTGCATTGTCTTATCAAATGAGCTGGTTTTTCCTAGAATCGGTACCCGATTTGCAAATCCTAAAACCAAATGGAAACTGAATAAACCGAATACAAATCCGATTCAATCAATAAAACCATCAATATGTATCGTTTAACTCTTTTTTACAAGAGAACGTTGAATCATGGACCTATTTTAAATTAGGCCGAATTCATGTTGTCAAAACCACATATATTACATTATGTAACGAAATGATAGTAACCATTTCCCACCAAACATCTATTTAGCTAAGCCAAGTCTAAGTTCAAGTTCGACTTATTTTACTTTATCTTTCAATATCAAGCCAAACAGAGATGTAATCAACTCATATATTATACAAACACACACATAATTATAAATAATAACAACAGTTATACGAAAACATAATGATAACTTACTTAAAACTCGTATATAAACTCATTATGTAAAGTTAGGGCTCTAGTTCATTTATCAAAGATCCTAATATTAGCGCTTCTTTAATTCAACCTCGTTCCCGTTTAGCTCGATTCAAGCTTTTGGCAACTCATCTCAAGTACCTCGCCCACACTACTAGTTAGACCATCTTCAATGGTCGTTTTTAGGCTTTGCTTTTAGATCAAGAATTGCATGAAGTCGTTTTTCATCATTGGAGGTTATTTTGGAGGAAAAGTTTCTGATCATGAACATCAAAAATGAAAGGGAGCTAGGCCAACATGTTTTTTTTAATTGTAATATAAACATAGAGAGAAATAGAAAGATGTTAATGATGTTTCGTTATCTTATTGAAAATGTTTTTGATGTTTTGAAATGGTTAGTGTTTTTATGAAGAGACAGAGGAGTGTTTTCATGTTTTTTTTAATTGTGGATGCTCTTATGATTTTTTTGAGACTATAAACCAAATTTAACTTGTCATTGGTATAATTTGTTTGCGTTGGTTAATTGTTGTTTTTTCTCTATTTGTTGGTGTATTTAGGGTTACAAACAATTCGACTTGAACTAAGCCGACTGGCTTGTTTGTTTTAACGAGCTTAGACTATGAGCTCGAGTTCAGCTTCGGAACCAACGTATTTATTTTCACTAAAAGCTAATTTTGTTATTTCTATACATATTCATATATACATAAAACAAAAGAAATTATAATATATTATATAAGATTAGAATTCAGCTTTTCTGGAAAAAGAGAAAATCATTTTAATAACTGATTTCGTTCGGCACTCGACGTGGAGAACGTTACACCGCACAATCAGGTTGTGGTTGAATCACATGGTCAAACTTGAAGCTTCATATCAATGACGTCACCATCACGTTACCGAATGAATTACTGATTTTGTGGTCGGATCGAATTTAAAAACCAGACAACTTTATAATTATATATATTATATATAATTAAATATAAATAATTTATATATAATCTATATATGTATTTTATAGTTATATATAAAACTTAAAATTATATTTGTATACTCAACACATTAATTTATGGTTTAACATCCTGTTTTTACTCATTAAAATAAAAAAACCCAAAACCGGTCCGACCACCGGTTCGTCCCGGACCGGCTAATTCGACCACTTAAAATTGAATCATAGCGAACCGAACGGCTAAGGGGCCGATCCCCAGTCGAACCGGCCGGTTCGATCCGGTCGCAAAAACATTGGTCTAACTGGTTAATATAAGTTACCCATGACCTATATTATATATATTTTGTAAAATAGTAATCAACTTTAAAAAATGTTCCAATTAAGTAACTCAAGTTTTAAAAGTGTTCCAATTAGATCACTCATTTTTATATTTTATACAAATTAAAAAACATAACATATTTTTTAGCATGTTATACTTTTGGATTCAGTTAGAGAATATTTTTTTCTATCTTTTGATGCTGATATAGAACGTTGACGTAAATTTTAGGTATTTTTTATTATTATTTTCATAATTAACATGTTTTTTTTATTTTTTAATATAATTTTATATATTAAAAATTCTAACTCCAATGTCTTTTTCATCGTTACTTTCTTGTCATAATAAAATTTGGTAATGATTCGATTTGATCGTTTGAAGATCCAATTTAAAAAAAATATGCATGAGTGACTAAACTAAAACACTTTTAAAACTTTGTTATTATTCTGTGACATTTCTTTAAAAATAAATATTTAGAATTAGAACGAGTGAAGTTTTCTATAAACTATTTAGTTGTACGGTCCCAACGATTAAAATAACATTTTTCTACTTAAACATGAATATCAATCGGCCATGAAGCAACCACGTGGCCCCCTTCAAATCCTCTCATGAATCCTTTACGTTCATCTTCTTCTACTATTCTTCTGAATCATCATCATCATCGTCGTCTTACAATCGCTCTGTATTCAATCTCACACTCATCATCATCATCATCATCAATATCAACATCATCTGCAATCAATTATACTAGATCCGCCATGGAAACTCGCTCTACAGGTGCGATTAGTGTTTAATTTCTGCTTATGTTGGTCGATTTCAGTGAGGATGATCGAAATTTGTGTTGAATCTGATGTGTTTGTGAAGATATAAAGAAGGATGAACAGATGGAAACGTGTGATAAAGGATCGTGTCAAGTTAATCAATCGAAGAAGGTGTCGGATGATATTCTTCCTCATATTCTTAATCTGTGAGTTTATACTGTTTTTTGTTCATTTGTTGTTTATCTTCGTAAAATTTAACGAAGTTAGGTTTAATGACAAAATCATTTAAAACTTCTATAAATTTAAGAATTTGAGCATTACGTGTAACGGATCGGTGTAAATTAGTTACGGTAAAGATTAGCTGGAGTATAAACAGGTCATATTTAGCTGTTTTAAAAAGATACTTTATTACAAAATCTTAATACTTGTGTTTTTATAGAAAATAAATATATCTCCATAACTATGAGAAAAAGGTTTTTTTTTTTTTTTTTAAGTTATTAGAATCCAATAAATCTCCAAACAATAATCATAATTGTCATCTAGATTTATGGTTTTAGAGGTATATTTATGTGTTCTATGTGTTATAGAGGGAGATGAACATTTATTACATTACTAATTTTAGATTTAAACTAATGTTTTCGGAACGGATCGAATGGTGAATCAAACGTTTTAGTGGTTCACTAGTCGGATCCGACCAGTCTGACCGGTTATGAGAACCAGATAAATTTTAATTATTTAAATAATATATGTAAAAAATACTGAAAATTTCAAAAATATATAAAAAGAAACCGATCCAACCCCCGGTTCGACCATAAACCGACGGGTTCAATGCCTCCAACCCCCCTCTTTAACTTTATCATTATTTTTTCTCTCCATTTCACTCACAACTACTTAAATATATTAAAAGCATTATATGATTTTGAACAATAATTCTTCAAAATACAAATTGAACAATAAATGTACAATATCATTCACTTACAACCACTTATAATCATATCATATAATATAAGAAACATACTTATAGAATATAGGGGATGGTATTGTATACCAAAGTTGATTTTTGTTATTGAGTACCCCCTACAAAGATAAAAATAGGCTACTAATCTCATTAAACTTTTGACATTATTTACTTTTTTATTTATCAAGTAGGATTCCAATTAAGTTGAATACTGTCTTTATTTGCATCTCTTATTAGTTTTCTTTTCTTATCAACATGCCTTCAACTAATTACTTTGTTTTTCTACCTCAAGTAACAATTTATGATGTAACAAGTCATCATTTACCAAGTTCTTGATGAAATGAACTACATTATATTATGGTGTGACAAGTCATTTGTTTTATGTGTAACATGTCGACATATGCTACATAAAAACTTATAACTTAATTATATAAACAACATACCGAATCATCATTTTAATGTCACTTGTATAAGGTATGGATCGCGTGCGACACCTCAAGATTTTGAAATCTATGCTCCCGATGCATCTTTTGAAGATCCACTAATGTGCGCTCGAGGGTAAGCACAACTAGATGTAATTTCTTTATTAATTTGAAAATTTCTAAAAGTTTCATTTTTTCATCCCTATAGTTACACCACTTTTGAATTTCAGGGTAAAACAAATCAAGTCGGCATTTTATTCTCTTTCAAAGGTCTTTAGAGAGTCCAAGATTGTAGAGTATAAATTGGAAGAAAATATACTTCCTCATGGAACAACAGAGGTATTAAAGATTTTCAAACACATTTTACCTTCTATATTGTGTTATCTTGTTTTGATTATGATAATATGACGTTTTATGAGCACCAATCTACTGTCTTACTTCCGGTTGTCCATCTTTGTTTCATGTGCATTAAAGACTCGGTCTATATAATATATAATGTGTAATATTATAACATATGGTACGAGACAACAATGCAGGTGTAACAAAGATGTGACACATGAGTGAGATAAGGGTATTCTATTTTAAGTTTTATGTACATTTTAAATACCATTTTGTGTTATCTACTTTTGATTTGTAGTATGATGTTTTACGACCGTCGTTTGTGTTACTTTCTATCCCCATCTTAATCACACATACATCGAAGACTTGTAATGTGTAATATTGTGTAACATTATGATATATAGTAGAAGTCTACAATGTAGATGTCTTAAAGATAAGACACAAAAAATAACAATTTTTGTATATTGAAACAGATACTCATTGACAACAAACAATATTACAACTTCATGGGAAAGGGTATTGATATGATCTCACTCATCAAGCTCTATGTAGAAAATGGGAAGGTCATTCGCCATGAAGACTGGTATACAAAATATTACTATTTTTTCTAAATTTCATATCTAATTCTTTTTTAATACATATTGGTATAGGATATGGATCAAATGTTAACATTTGTTTATTGCGATAACCTATTAACACAACTAGTGGTCCACAACATGCCACATTATCATTATAAATTAGAGTTGCAGTGGTAACACTTGTGGTCCATAACAAACATTAATTCTTTTAAAAAAAATATATAACAAAACCATACTCAAATTAAAGATATTAAAACTATCTATTTAGTGGCGTAATTTGTTGAAAAAAATAACATCATACAAAAAAAATTAAGAAGCTTTAAAAAAAGGTGAATTTTTTTTAAAAAAAGGAGGGAATTTTTGAAATGGGGGGAAATTCGTTACATTATGATGTAATTGTCTGTTGCATTAAGGTTAACGGGTAATCACAATAAACAATGGTTAACAAATGAATTTTTTCATATTGGCAGTTGCCCTAAGTAATTCCAAATATATTTTTTTTTAAATTTTATTTCTTCTAATACATAAATATGTGGACAGTTGGGACAAGAAACCACTATGGAATGGCATGAACAGAGAGTCTCCTAAGGTGCCTTTGGTTGGGAAACTTATTGCAATGACCAAAAGGGGCTCCATGTTTGCTACACATGCTTTGATGAGTTTTGGAAAGGACCCAAGTACATAAGAGTATACATAAAGGGTAAAATTGTCATTTTCTATGATGTATGTGTGTGTATGACTATTGGTTTTGTTTCATGATGTGATAACATCTATAAATATAGGCACCATGATCTTATGTAACATGTATGAATGACTATCATCCATTTTTATTTTAATAAAATGCTTTGAATCACCATCTTACATCAATACTACAAGATGAGCGTTTTGATGACGCACTTACATACTGGTTGAGCTTAATTTTGATTGTTTGATTCGAATGATGGTCTCAAAAGGGTTTGATTCATTGG
Organism: Flaveria trinervia; assembly: GCA_025506515.1. Lineage (NCBI taxonomy): Eukaryota > Viridiplantae > Streptophyta > Magnoliopsida > Asterales > Asteraceae > Flaveria > Flaveria trinervia. The sequence continues at coordinate 1,666,888 of CM046452.1, forward strand.
TTGATTCAATTTATACAACTGTGTCTATTTGAGTAGCGGCTAAACCAAAAAGGTTTGCATTGGTTCATTTCGTGGGTCACTAAAGGTTTGCATGTGATTATTTGAAAGGTTATACCGGCCAATTGTGTCATGGTTCACATGGTCTCGACAATTAGTACAACTTTTAGTTGGTGGTTACCAGTGAACGACTATGATGGTTTGGTTATTCGAAAGGTCAAGAATAACCTATATATGTTGCGATTAGAAATATTAGAATAACATTAACATATAAAACTTTCTATGTATGTTGCTTCATAGTATATTGGAAAACGATTACCCACATAATTTATGCATGTTTGTTTAAACGGTAAAAGCGAAATTGCTTTAAGGATATAAAACAATCATTTAGAGTAATAAACAATAGAACTCAATTCTTATACCCACATCGTTATTTTAGAACCAAAACATATTAATGGGAAAACTTGCCTTTAACGATAAACCATCAAATCTACCAACAAACTAAATAATGGCTTCATTTTTTAGTTAACATATTGTTAGAGACTCCTAACTCACTTTTTTATAAATTCAAATCTACATTACTCTTAAATTACACCACACTAAACTACTTCATATTAGGGATGTTCAAACAGTTCGACGCTCGAAAACATTTGAGAAAAGCTTGAAAAGTTGCTCGTTTGATTTTGGCTCGGTTGTAAACGAGCTGAGCCGCTTGGTTCGGTTTGTACACGGACCAAGCACGAGCAAAGGTAAGCTTGCTCGGTTTCGCTCGAATTATTTTTAAATATAACTTTCATATATTATGTATATGTAATGTGTTAGTTTATTTATTCATAGTTTAGGACATTACTATTTTAATTATTTACCACTTTATCCTTCCCCCTTTTAATGTTTTTAAACAGTTTTTTTTTGGATTTTTGTATACTTGTTTAAACATTGCATCAAATTGGGTATAGTGGATGTGAAAATGGTTGCAATGGAGGTTGTGAACGTGGGTTTTACCGTCATTTATTTAAGCTCAAGTTAAAACTTAAACTTATTTTGTATGTTTAATTTTATTACATTGTTGAGTTTGAGTTGAAACTTAAAACTTTTGAATGAATTATTAGTTTTGTACTGAATTGCAATATGAAACCGAGCAAAACCGAGAGCTCGGTTTTAAACCGAACTGAGTTCGAGTGAGCATTTTTCGCTTGATTTCTTAAATTCAAACCGAACCAAATAGCTCGGTTTGTAAACAAACCGAGTTTGAGCGAGCCTTTATTTGGTTCAATTCGGTTTGCGAATAACCCTACTTCATATCAGATTTAAACATTTGTTTACCTAAAAAAAAGTCTTTTCATCACTTTAGCTATAATCCAAGTTTCCCTATAGAACATTAGAACCCATCTATGGGCTATGGCCCAAGAAATATAAACTACCATCTACCAACTATTTGTCACCCACTTCATTTTGCTGGCCCAAAAAAACATAACAAACACATAGACGTTAATTTATTGCCAGCCCATTTATGCAAATTATTGTTGTAATTTAACTTTACGAGTTTATGACAAATATTTCCTTATATAGAGTTATAGACGTTGTTGAAAATTACTTTAGACGTTTAACTAATATATAAAAGTAAAAGTGTAGTACGCGATTAACCTTGTTATTTTATACACCAAAATGAACGAAGATAGTAAAAACTAAAAGAAGGTGGTGAAGTTTAACTGTTTAAATACTTATACATATATGTAGTGACCTTAATATGTTACCTTACTTTGTACATCTTACCTTTGTCTCACTTATATTGTATAACATAACATAACATATTAATATGATTCCACACATTTGTAAGTTTAACCTATTTAAACACATTTTCTTATATTTTATGTTATTAATCACCCCATATATTCTATAATAAAACACTAAGATCCTTTTTGAACATATGCTAATTAATTTAGATTAGAAGATTCCATTATATTTTAACTATCAATTATATACTTTTCCAAGTATTCTTTCTCATCTATTTGGTCTTTAGTTCACACAAATCAATTCACTTGTAGAGTTGAAGTTTTTTACGGGGCCATGGGAAGCACATGATAGAAAAAGCTACACACACACTCTCTCTCTACATGTGTGTGTATGTGTATATATATATATGTGTGTGTGTGTGTGTGTGTGTGTATGTATGTGTGTGTGTGTATATATTCTCTCTCTTTCTTTCACTTTGTTTCTTTTTATCTCATTGCTGACAAACAATGACCAAATAATCATTGAAAGCAGCATCATCTAAACATATCTATGATCTGATCAAACATTCTCCATTTCACTTTTGTTTTTCATCCTCTTTTTGACTGGTCTTCTTCTATGTTACCCTTGCATTCTAAATGCAGCCCCACATACCATCAACCCTTGGATCCCTCAATATCATAAAATTCAAATCATGAATCACAAGACTAAGAAAGATGATCATCATATATAGATTCATGGTGTTTGTATGTATATGTTGTTGTGAGCTAGCTACAAAGTAAAAGATTCCACTAAAGACTATAATTATGTGGGTTATAGATCCAAGACTAGCTTCCCCTTACTTTCATGCAAAAGAATCACATGTAGAAAAAAAAAGAAGCTTTATGTGATAAACATCCTTATATATATAAATAAAAAAATCCTTGAGTATAAACGTTTTTTATATAATCTATACATGTTAAATGATAAATATCCTATATGTTACATTGTTACACCATTAAATTTGCAAATATATCATATATGATATATAGATCGAATGGAAGTTGTGAGGCCATGAATATTATTGTGTCTCCATTTATAAAGTATTATAGATTTTTGTGATATAGAAGCTTGTATATATTTTGTACCTTTGTGTTGCAATTAAAGAGGAAAGTTGAAATTGCTTTCAAAAGAATACCTAATGGAATACTTCAAAGCATTAAACACCTTAAAAGGAGTTATATTTTTGCTTTTTCTTCTTTCCTCTTTTGAGAATTATTGCTAGACACAAGGTTCTTTCAAGTTTTTTGAGCTCTAAAATTTCATTTTAAAATAATATATTATTACAACAAAATTATATAGAACTATTTTATATTGTATTAAATTTGTGTTTTTAATTCTTTTTATATAATTAACGATAAATCCAATTACTAGCAAAATACATATTTAACTTGCGCACCACATGAGGTGAACCCATAACAATTTGGTCGGGGAGTATACGTACCATTAATCACCAATCTATTGTGTGAGATCGACCGAATTATTTATGAACCAATGTCTGTAGTCCGAATCCCTCCTCATCCTCAACACGCCCAAATGACCTTTAATGTTATAAGTCATCTATTGCATGACCAAATTCTTTACGAATCAGTATCAATTGTTCAAATCCCTCCTCATCCACAACACACCCGAAGGACCTTCAATGTTACAAGTCTTATATAAGTTTTTGCTAATTTTAATTTTGAGACACTTTGTTCTGTTAGAAAGTATACACTCAATATATGTGTTTAAAAAACACCTAAGTTTTTTATCATCATCTTTTTTTAGGAATAAATTCTTATAAAAATTTGTAATTCTAAATATAAGTTTATTATATCGTTAATAATGCAGGACCTAAAATCCTAAGTTTAACATTTTACTTTTAACAACCCCATACAGTATACACATACATATATATTATTTTACATTCTTGTTTATTAATATAATTATATATTATGTCACTAGAGAACCTTCAAGTCATTAAAGTTATCTCCTCAATCGTTGCTTTTTAGGAAGATTACAACCATAATGAGGTAATTCCTCTATCAAAAGCTTAATTGAATGATTAAAGTTTATCTCCTTCATTAAAAGTTGTATCACATATGGTATCACTGAATAAACTATATTAAGAAGCCATTAACAAATTTAATTTATAATAAGTTGTGAATTTACACAACACAAGTAAATACTTAGTTTGTAAATTAATAAAATATGATAGAGGATAGAAAGATGTCACCACAATAACATAATAGTGGTTTGGATATGTTAATACATTAGTAATAAAATGTCCACATGTGATTAAGAGTTTCAAGTCAGTGCCATCCCATTCAATTCATATTTTTCTAGTTTATAATCTAATTTTCAACTTTTTTATTCATAAGATGTTATATCTAATGCTTAAAGTGTTTTATAAAAAAATATATTTTTATTTTTAACCCAAAACTTCTCATATTTTGCAGTGTGATCTAACAACTTTTTTAAATTACAATTTTAACCCAAAATTTTTTATCTTTTATAAATTTTTGTTTTACGTTTCGTTCTGAATTTTACAAGTTAACACGGCGCAACATGCATGTGTGGTTCAACATTTTCTACGTTTCGCTATACTTTACATTCTAAGTTTTGTGACTTAACATGACACAATGTGTATGTATAGTTTAACGTTTTTATGCCTATATTTACCGTTTGACAGGCTTATCGAAATACGTGGAGTCCTAAATTGACTTAGTTAAATTTTTTATGTTTCGGTATAATTTCTTCGCATTAACACACCTTAATTTTAGTGTTGGTGGTCGCTAGTAGTGATGCGACATTGATGATTTGGTATAATTTTACGTCTCCGGAGGGTTTTATTCTAGTTGAATCTTTTACCTTTAACTATTTGATGTGCTACATAAAATTTAAAATAAATCAATCAATCCATTTACATGTATATAGTCAAAATTATACTAAAGACCCTTTCTAAATTTACAAAATCATATGAAATGACATTTATGCCCCCTATCATCACTTCAAATCAACTACCTTTCCCTTGTACCTATCATGTCACTAGTGGTTTCACACATGATAAACCATATTAGAGAAATAAGCAATGGATTAAAGGTGTGAGAACACATCTTATGAACCAATGGGAGATTTGTTCAAAGTGTTTTTACACATAACTTTGTGATTGTAAAAGGAAGACATAAAGGTGAAAAAGGTCATTTAAGATTAAAGCTTGTTTGTTTATGGGAGACCCTTATCATTAAGTTCGCCATCCATCACACATTTTTTCTACAAAATCTTGTCAAAATTTATTGCTCATATGGTTCACACTTGTCCTTCAGCAGTGTCTTGATAAGGTTGATGACATTGACTACCACTAGTTTTTCATGTCTATTTAGTTAATAAAATGCAAAATGCTTACTTCACTATTTGATATCATGCAATCATCTCCATTTAAGCTTGTTTTATGATCATATCATTGAACATAAAATAGTCAACTTTATATGTATTATTGTTCTTGAATATTTGTTTATATATCTCTCCATCACGTATATTTCATGACACAATCACGACTCTATCGTTTAAAACGGTGACCCTTGGGTTATAATAGAAGTTAATCTTACTTCACTATTGCACGGGATTGCTTATTGTTTTTACTAATATGAAGTTAAAGTATATTTGCTCCACTTCGTTTAAAACGGTGACACTTAGGTTGTAATAGATTTTTTTACATTCTTTTTAAATACTATAACGACGAATACTTAGTTGTTAAAACTATAAGAAAGTGACGACGTTAGATACAACTATCAATAAAAGAATAATTAACGAAAGGTCAATAAAAACTCCATTCACGCTCTAGTTACACCGATAGATACAAAAGAATAGTTATGTTAGACTACCACTAAAAATGCTAAATGCAAAAAGATTGGTGTAGATTGTGCCATGAAAATGAAGACTTAATCTATTGTGAGAAAGATAAATTCCTAATCCCTATGTGATTTGAGCAAATAGTTAATACTATCCTCATTAGAAAACTTGTCAAGTGACATTTTAACATGTAGTTTATTGTAATGGGAGTTGAGTGGTGGTGTTTGATTTGTGTTTATAACTATTAATGGGTTAGTGGGTATTTTTTTAATTGATCGTCTTTGAGGGTACGAAGTGGGAAAGTGGTTTCTTGGAACATATTATACGTTAATTTTATTTGAATTATTTATATGGAGGTTTCTTTGTAAGTTCATGTTGTGGTTTTGATTCTTTTTTCATAAGTTTTGTTTTTAACACCAACTTGTATTATATTTTCTGCTAAATTTTTGTAAAATGACTAATATAAATTTATTGTTAGGAATAAACCCTTCTCCTTTATACATCTTCGACGATTCGAAACCCACCAAAACAAATCTCCTTTAAACCACCCATCTGCGTTCTATGTAACTCTAATCTTTCAGGTCGAACTCTAATGATTCAAAACCAACTCAAACGGTTGTCGTAACAACAATAGACCATACTTGTGCGCTTCTTCAATCACAACAGCATTAGACCCATGGGTCAGGAAAGATGACGGGGATGGGAAACGGATGGTAGAAGACTGTAGGTCAATCTTGATGGGTACAGATCAAGTCAAATGGATCTACGGGTCACATGTCTAATATTTGAGTCACGTGCTTTGTTTAACTTATGTAGGTGCTATACGAGGAGTATATGGGGGTGTCGATTTACAAAATGTAATGTCTGTATATAAAGACCCAAATTAATAGCCTTTCACACGATGATATCAAAATAGGCTGATGTGTTTATGTTATGTAAGGCACCACTTAAAATAATACTTAAAAGTTTAGGTGTGTGCAAGTGTATGAGACTTTGGTTATAAAAGGAGCAATACTAAAAACAACATCGACATTTTGATCCGATATGATCGACAAACTTTAAACATACTGTTATTTTGCATGATAAAGAACCAACAAAAATATATTATTTTGTATACACATGATCGTTTTGTTTTTTAAGATTTGAATATGTTTTGGTTTAATTGATGAATTGTTTGGTTGATTCACACTATTCTATCTTCTATTCAAGTTACGATCAATGCATAGTAGTCAAAGGTGAATAAGGTGCTCGTCTATGCGCCCAAAGACAACCCAACGCAATAAAAGCGTCTTGCATCCATCAAGGCTCACAAACGTATATTATAACCAAAATTGGTATGAAACATTTAAAACTGATTGAAAACATCTATAAACAGTTTGAAACATCTAAAAATAGCATGAAATATGTGTAAACTAGCCTAAAACATGTCTAAAACCTTAAAAATGACATGTTTATATCATATCCCTTGCTTCAATAACCCTTGCTTTTACAACACATTAGACTCAAGGCTCTTCCTTTACATCTTTAGTGCAATATCTAGCGCCTTCAACTCTACTTATCAGCTACTTCTTATATCAATATTGTTAATCATATTTATACAGTGAAAATTTTAAGCATAACTGATTATAGCTATGTATCAACTTTTTTCGGATCGGTTCGGGTTGGTTTGAGCTGAGTCACACAGAAAATATATAAAATCAAATACAGCACGCCTTTCTAATTTTGTCTCGTTGATTATGTGACAACATAACAAAGGACAATTTTTTCTTTGTTATCACTTGATATAAAAATAAAGTGGGTTAGGTTATAAAAATAAATGGGTTAAGTTAAGTGGTTTTAATAAGTTAATAGTTAAATGAGTTTAAGAGTTAATTGTTTAGTTTGGATTAAATTATTCAAATTTAGTTAATTTAAATGGGCTTGAGTTACAAAAATTATTTGTTTTATAATTGTTAATTTGTGTCTAATAGAATTATATTAGACTGTTGTGTATTATATGCATGGAGTGTAGGTGACCCCTACTCTTGATTTGTGGTTGTGTATTTCACTACATATGTGTAGATAAATGATACCAAACTAAAAGGATATGTATAAACTAGTTTGATAATATATACATAAATTACATGTTTGTAGTAAGAAACATCAAAAATCATGAACCATTCATTAAAAAGTTAAATGGTCTACATTTTTTTCCCCAAACCTCGGGTCATTGATTCTGCCCCAGTTTATTCCTTAAATATTAGGTTTTTTCTCCTAATAATTCTTGTAACACACACATTAAACATTGTGAGAACACACATAACAATATAAATTATTGATATTTTTATTTATAAAATTTCTAATATAATAGAAACTGATAAAATTTTAATCTTTGTTCGTCTCTTCTAAGATTCAAAAGAAATATAAAGAAATTTTGTTTATATATATACATGTGTAAGCCAAATGTAAATCATATTACCTACATATAACCTACACATTATAGTTATACGGTTAAAAGTTTAGGAACAATAAAAAAATAAGTGTGATGAGTTTTTATATAGAGTTCATTGTTATTTTCGTCACTTAGTTTTTGTTTGTTTGTCATTTTTATTGAAAAATGATTTTTTTGAGTCCTTATATTTTAAAAAGTTGTCAGCTTCATCAATTTTAAAATTAAATAGCTAAATGCAAGTAAATTAGGGTCATAACCCCATTCACATCAAATTCAAATGCAAGTGTGCAACAATCTACGCATGCCACTAGCTCTTTTAGGGTCACTAGTTAATTGTTCGTGTGAGGCTAACCTACTTAGTAGAGGCTTTGCCTCTTAGAGAGGAGATTCTGGGTTCAAACCCAGACATGATGTGACTTGATGTAATTTAAAAGTAAACGTAAGATAGATTTGTCGTTAAAAAAAAGGTCACTAGTTAATTGTGTTTTTGTTAACTTCAGAGCATTTAAGTTACTATACAAATAATTTAATTTAAGTTTTCATTTGTATAATAATTTAAATGTCATAACTTAATAGATACAATTAACTAAATTAATGAAACTGGATGAAAATCATAACTTTTAAAAAAATGAATGACCTAGAAAAGAAAAAAATACTTTTTAGATGGAGAAAACAAAACATAACAAAATTTAAGTACAAAAATGACAATTAACTCTTTTCTATAAATAAACATACAAATTTGTATGCAAGAAGTGCGAAATTAAAAATAATATAAATCACAAATAAAACTAATTAAATATATAGTTTTTTAGGTAATATTTTAGCGTACGTTATGTAATAAAACCTTACATGTATATAAATTCATCATTTAGAAAAAGATAAATTATAAATTTTTATTGCTCAACCAAGCAATATTTATATGTTTTAATCTCATATGACTCGTTACGTGGTCAGGCTGTGCTTGTTATAAACTTGCGAATAGTAATTTATAAGACCGAAACCAAAATGAAAATTCAAACATGAATCATGTGTTCAACAAAAAAGCAAAATTGATATAAACACTCATTAATAATGAAGAATGATGTGTTACTTTTGCATTTTGTTTCGACTACTTTTTTTCTTTATCAAAGTTGCTTTTGTTTTGCGCAATTCATAAGTAATGGATCATATATTTGTAAGCTTTATTCATCCCGACTCCCAACATTCTGTTTATTGTTTCTTGATGTTGAAAGATGATGAACGCATTAGCAAATTAATCGGGATAACCTAACAAAGCATTTTTTTCAATTTGATAGTTTCATATTTTAGTCTATTTTATTTTTTTATTTTTTGATGTAATATATTAGTTACTAGGTAAGAAAATTATGTCTTACACAGGTTAGATATCCAACCAGTTGTAAATCATCTGTTTTCTTTTAATTATTGTATTTAAAATGTTATAGGTTATTAAAATAAGATATATTACATCTTCTTATGAATTAGTAAGTTTGATTAATTACATGAAAAAAATATTTATATTATAGTTATCTGATTATATAAAATTATTAATTTTAAAGAGAAGAGAGGAAAAAAACACAAATATAAACTTCACCGGACATTGACATGCACAACAAAAGTTTTACACCTAATATTTTCTTTTTAAATTAAAGCCATTTATCATTAACTCATTACACAAATTTATTATTATCACTTCATTTTTACTAGGCGTATGCATGGCAACATTTTATTTTCACTATCACGATTCACGTACCCACTATATATATATCGTGTAATTCCTCTATTCATATTTTGGAATGTCTCAGTTATAAATGATCATGAATTTAATATACTTGTGGCAGAGCATATATTTTTTCACTAATAGTTCGATTATAAATTAGTTGGGTTACTAATGTACGTTCCAGTTAAATCATGATAAAAGCCTAAACAACTTAAAAAATACTAAAAACAAAATCTAACAAGTTTTTGTTAGAACTTTATAAAGTTAAGAGTAAATTACATTATTTACGGTTATTTTTCGTTTTTAAACTAAGAAAATAACAAAACACACCATTTTATATATGTATTTTGTAACAATTAAAGTCCTTTTAATCATATACGACACGAAATAGTTATAATTAACTCCAATAAAAAAGCTAAATGAATGATTTAATCAAATTATTATAAGGAAAATAAACAAATTTCTAATTAGAATCCGTTATAAAAGTTCAATTTTCTTATGTATTGTTGGCCACCACAACTTGTTTGGTACTTATTACGTACCTTCGTTCAAGTGTCCTATGTCGTACGCGTACGACACCACTACTACATGGTAAAATCTTAAATTGGAAATAATTATATTTTAAATACGAACAAGTTTTAAAATTAAGGTATATAATATTATTATCTCAAACAAACATAATAAAAAAAAAGGTTTGAGATATGATTCTCATAATTGAATTGTATAGACATTAGAACTTCTAAATTTTCTTTTGAAAAATGATGTATATATGGTCAAGAACTTGAAAGGTTTTTTTATAAATTCATATAAGGATTATCGACGGATTTGTTCATAGATAAATTATAAGACATATGGTTTTTATTTGTAAATGTAAGGTTGATATTATTAAGCTTTTAATTTTTTTCTCTAAAGTGAATCAATCTTTGGAAGAAATCATGCACTTATATAAACAATAAATAAAAAATATTAAAAAATAATTAAATGTTTTAAACATGTTAGCTTAAAATAACAACCTTTACAAAATACCATGCTTATATTGTGATATATATAGAGAATCACATCAAGTATGATGGTTTGAAACACAAACAAATGTGAGAAATGAAGTAATACCATGCAACTAGAACATGAACTCATATACTACATATTATCTGATTCAAAAAACAACATCAAAACACAGTTGTTAGTATATATCTAATTAAACTCACATTACTTTCACAAAACTCTAAAACCCCATCTCAAACTACATGACCCCTAATTTACAATCACAAAAACCTATTACAACATTTGGAGTTTGAAAATAACTTGCTTATCAACTGATTCCAAAATCCCAATATCAGAAACATTTTCAACTTCACATGATCTCTTGTGATCTTCTGTAGCAATATTCAAATCCAAACTGATAACTGACTCTTTCCCACAATCCTCAACGGTTTCTTTTCGTTCGTTTTCGCTATACGTTCGCCTAATGCTAGGAGAACACGCTCGCGAAATCGAACTGAAGCTTTCACAGCTGAAAATAACAATGGCATCATTGAAATGAACTGTTTGTCCATCATTTAGTGTGATACTTCCATTCTTGATTGCTTTCTTGATCCCCATTTGTGAATGATAATCAACTTGCTCAACATCTTCCATAAAGAACACGCGATTCGGGTTTTCTTGGACAGCTTCTGTGAATCTTTCAAGATAACTTTGGCCATTTTCATCTCTTGCCCTTTTGTTACTAACAAATTCTTGATCATCATCGGTCGAATCGGCTCGTGTGGCCGAAAACCTACTCAAGCCCATTTGCACAAAGTTGTTTCTTGATCCAAATACAACTTTGGCCAACTCTTTTGCTATTTTTTCTTTTCCATGATTGTCAGGACCCAAGAAAGATAACCATGTTTCTTCTTTCCCTTTTCTTTCCAGTGTACCAGACCTGCATTGAAGGATTGTACTTACTATTTCTGGAATGATCTCTTTTTGCCATGGTACAACTCTCTCCAATGCATTGCTTAAAGTCTTTACATTCTCTGAGTTCATTTCTTTGAACTTGTGCAAGTAGTATTGATGATCATCTTGATCATAATCTTGATCACTGGCTTCACTACAAGAAGCCGAATTTGGACTTGAATTCGGATTCGATAAGAGTTCTGGCATGAGTGTTTTCGGGTTGGGCTCATCGAAACATTTGCCACTGATGAAAAACTGATGTTCTTTTGGAGTGTTAGATTCGAAAACCGCGGGCCAAGTGAGATGGTGTTGGTGGAAATTTGGAGAAGAAGATAAGGGTTGTTGTTGTTTATGAAGAGTACTACAAATTGAGTTCCATTTTTTGCAAAGATTCCCAACAACCTTTTCACACTCCTGCAAACACATGCATCATATTATTTTAGCTCATTGCTATACAAGATTAGGGTTTTTTAAGCAATTATGTAATATAACAAGAACCTTACTTGATCATTGGTGGTCTGTCTTGACTTCTCTTCTTTGTATGTTGGAGCCATGAAGGCAAATTGGAGCCATGAGTGATTGTAATGGACTCGCTGGTTCGACCATAACTCGTGATGGTTCGAGCCTCTCGGGTTGCATTGATTGAGCATTCCTCACAACAAGTGAGCAATTTCATCTCTTGTAAAGAATCTTTACTGCTAATAAAACAAAACCCAAATCAAAGATCAGTTTTTTAACATATAAAAGATTATCTTTAAGGCAAAAGCACCAAAAAGTTGAAGTCTTTACCTTTCAAGATTGAGTGTTAGGTCCAAGCTAGCAATAGGAAGTGTAAGAGGACAAAGATCCCATAGAGTTTCAAGTGATGGATGACCTGTTTTGCACCTCATGTATGTTTGAGAGTTGGCTATCCCCATCAACCACATCTTTCCACTATCAACACCAAACAAAAGTCCACTAATCTCCATGATCATATGCTCCACTGGAGAGTAGTAGTAGCTTTGATTGAGCTTTCGCTCGCTGTGGTTCGACCAGTAATCCGAAACCCATTTGAGATCACCTAAATACAAGATCACTCCTCTACCCACAAAGCTTTTCACTAGACACTTAAGTTCCCTAGCTTTATTCTCAACATCTTCCCTTGAAAGATGATTTAGTGAGTGTAAAGGAAGGCTTACAAACTGCATGAACCTCAGATTGATGTTGTTTTCGGTTTCGAATTTGTCTATAACTCCTCTAACTATAGCATCAGCACTAGCTAAACACTCTCTTATAACAACAATGCTCTTTCTTTTCTTATTCATCATCATTTCTACAACACTCATTACATCTTCATCTTGGACTTTAGCTAAAGATTTGGGCTTGATGTTCTCTTTTGAGTGAGAAAAATTGAGGGGATTTGGGGAAGAGACCGATATCTCCATCTGTTCGACGTTGTTTTTCACTTGGGTGCTAGAAAAACCGGCTTCTCGCATCACTCTACTCACACTAGGATCATCTAAGATGGATATGATAAGTTGTTCTATCTCCACTTTAAGAGCTAGAATGGGTTGTTGTTGATTCTCAATCGAACCACGCCGTTGGTGAGCTTGAGCGCGCTTGAAGGCGGCCACCAACGCGTTGGAAAGAGAAGGGTGGTGAGATTGATTAGGGCTTAGCATGATAGGGCTCGATTGCATGGTAGGGAGGCGGTTCAACGCCACGTTGAAGCAAAGCTCAAGAGCTTTGCATTGAAGAGGGTGAGAATTGGGTTGCAAACAAGCCTTTTTCATAAGGCTTGTTGGCGATGCCAGCATCGCGCTGGCAACATGCAGAGGCGTGACCTGTGCATGTCCACGCCGTCTAGCAAGGCCTAGAGCTTGTTTCACAACGGTTGCGGCTTCGGGTGTTAGGGTGTGTTGTATGGTGTAGCCTCCGGCCCTCATGGTTCACTAGATTATGAAACTTAGGGATTGAAGTTTTATGAAAGGAGGGTTCAAGAAATGGTTATATGGTTTTGTTCTTCATATGGTTTGATTTTTGAAGTTGGTGTAATGTGTTGGCTAGTGGTGGTGATATGGGTTTATATTAAGAGGATTAAAGAACTAGTGTGAAGTGGGGCTTTTATGCTTTTCTTGTAATTGTTAGTTTTGTATGTGAAAGTGGAATGCATGTGAAGCAAAGCAAATTTCTCTCTCATAAAAAGACTAATTCAACCTTTAAACAGTACTGGTAACTGGATTATAACGACAAGTATTTATATATTTTCTTTCTAATTGTTTTCGTTTTATAATAACATTTTGTCTTACCTTAATTATAGTACTAAGAAACTAAGATTCTAACTTCTATTAATAGTTGGCGCAATTTTATGTTTTGAGTCAAGACACTTGGAGTGATAAGTAGTTTCCTAGAATTATATTATAGGTTTATTTTTTTAACTTAAATATATGTATACTAGGTTAAAAACCCATGTAATACATGGTTTGAATAATATTTAACATGTTAAAATTATTAATTTTTATAAATTTTTGTATCTTACATGTTATTACTTATTAGTCTTTGATGAAACCAAAAATAATAAATATTTAAGTAATTATAAATAAAAATAACAAAAAATAAAAATTTTAATATTATATTTTAAGATAAGACATAATATAACTCATATGGTTTAGTATGTTTTAATAAATTATTAGAATAAAAACATTATTAATTTAAATATTTTATAGTATAGTTTACATATTTAAATTAATTCTCATTTAATAGTAAAGAGATACGGGAAACATAATTTTAGAGTTCACAAGAAATTGCCAAGTGTACATATTAAACTTTCTTTTATTATAATAGATAGATATTTTATTTTTAAATATCTATACTTCAAATTAAGTTTTTTTACTAAAATTTTAAAATTTTAAATTTAGCATAGTTTTGCTTTATGTATAAAAGGGTGTTAATTAAATGGTTTATAGTTATACAGTGCACTTAAACTATTAAAAAATAACGTACGTGTGTACTACGTACGTACTACGTGTGTATGTGTGTGTATACGTGCGTGTGTTCCGTACGTGTGTACGTCCGTGCGTGCGTGCGTCCGTGCGTAGGTATGTATGTAGGTATGTACGTACGTACGTACGTACTACGTACGTACGTATGTATGTATGTATGTATGTATCAAGAAGAAGGCTGATGCAATCAAAACCAAACACTTAGACTATTTTTGGTACAACTTGTAAAGGACTTCCGAAGCTAAGTATGAAACTTCCGAAGGATATGGAGTTCTTCCGAAGACAAAAGTGCAGAATCAATTTCCGAAGGAAAAGCTCCAATTTCCGAAGATAAAGTCTTCTCTTACGAAGTTCAAGACTTAAAAGAAGTCAAAGACAGTGACTTCCAAAGTAGAAGTCCTCAAGCCACGGAAGAAGCAACCTCTTCCAAAGTATAAAAGGCTTCAGAAGAACTTGTTCTTCCGAAACCAATTAACCTTCGGAGGATAACCAGTAGACATAAGTATGGTCTCTGACACTCCGCTACAGACCTTTGATACTTCATGGTGTTTTCCCAAAAGGCCATGTAGTTGACCATATTTTATTTCACTATTCACCTTTATATGTTAGTACAAGTTGCCAAATTTAGTTGATGACAAAAGATAAGTTATGGACATGTCATGACTACCATAGCTTTGTTGTATCTAAGATACCTTAAACTATAGCTTTGTTGTATCTGCTTTGATTAGTGGTATCAAAGTATATCTGGCTGTAGATAGTAGTATATATAGTTTCTTATTGTAACTCTTGTAGTAAGCTTGTAAGAGTCTTGTAAACTTTGAGTTGAGAAATAATATATACAAGTATCTTGAAAATTATTATCTTGTGTTTTTTTTGTGTTACTTAGTATATTATAATAAACTCTTAGAAGTACTCTGCTTCTTGAGTGTTTGTTAGTAAAATACTTGTGTTGAGAATCAAAACCGATCCTGCATGATTCAATCCATCCTGACTTATTTTGAAAATTTCACATGCCCAAAATAACCCAGGATGTCATTAGAAACACCCATATGAACCCATATTTAAGTTTATGGGTTGGGTTTTCCAGGCATAGATTGAAGTAACTTGGTACCTAATATGAGGACAATTTGATTTTTTTTTCTAATGGTAAATGTATGATCCTTCTTTGGAGGATAGATGTTATCTTAATTGGGCTCACCTATCCGTTTCCCAATCGGGACCGCACCCCAACCCCTTCAAGAAGAAACTCATTGCTGAGAAAACCACCAGGGTCAACTCTAAGCAATTTTACTCAAAGTGAGACTTGAACCCATAACCACCCCTTTATTTACATGTCATGAGTACCTCATTTTAATCAATTGGGCTAAGGACAAGTTGATGACTAAATTTTTATGTTTCAAAGACTAATCTTTAGTCTGTGATGATGCCAAGTAATTCGGACTTATTTTCAATTACCAGAACCATTATTCAGTACTAAGTATTCATGCTAGCTGGAGACCGGCAAAATCAGTTCCTAATAACTATTACGTACTAGCATGTGAGTAATAAAAACTAAGTTTTTAGTCTTAGATGCTCTTCTTTTTGTAGTGATAGGAAAACTAAGCTTAGGCTAGTATGGCATCCCATGTATTTGGTTTCTTCCCAAGCAATGAATCATATTACTTAGGGGTGGCAGTTATTGACATGACTGAAACAGGACGTGAATGAGACATAAAAGAAACTAGGTTTTGGGTTGTTATATTTAACTCGTTTAAATAAATAAGTTGGGTCGGATTGAATTGTTTAACTAAACAAGTCATATTCCAGTTGATATGTTTAACCGGACAGGTCTACCGGTCAACTTGTTCTGTTTAGAAAAGCAAGTCAACCCATTAACACGTTTAAGACATGTATAACCCATATTTCTACAACTCACCACCTAGTTAACATTGTGTGATATAAATAGTTAGTATATCATTTTCATGATAGTTGTTATTTTATTTAAATCGTGTTAGTATTTTGTTTATTGAATATATTTGAAATAATTACTGAATTTATAAAGTGTTGTTATATGTCGATGTGTAAAATACTAATTGATTATAAAAAGTAGGGTGTTGTCATCACAATTTCCACTACTCTTATAGGTTTTAGGAACTTACATTTGTAAGTGGACGCAAATACTCTCGTCATAAAATCCACATATGTCGTCGTCTTCTGATTGCGTCTCAAGTGAAAATCACTTTGTACAAGAATAAGAATATATATATATATATATGTATGTGTGTGTTATATAAAGGAAGAAAGATTGTAGCTATTAAATTGAATATAGTTATACAAAAAAATTGCTGTTAGAATACACTAGTGTAATATTCATGAGAATACTCCTAAACCATATAAACATTGTATACAATATCTTCTTTTTGCAATCTATTTTCCCTCCCTCTCTCCACTTTATCTCTCTCATAAAACTAGAAAGGTGAAAGTACATGGAAAATAATGGAAGTTGGACTGCTTTTAGACTGATAATTTGAAGTTATAGATCCAAGACTGTAGCTTCCTTTCTTTCAAGCAAAAGATCATATAAATAAATAAAATAAAATAAAAAGCTTTATTTGGATAGTGACCATATTTAAAAGGGTGCAATTTGTAACTTTCTTTTTTTAAAGACTGCAAAAGCTACAAGTTGTGGAAACTTTGTCCCCCCTTAACTATCTTTATTTTGCAAAATGCAACCCTCCACTTTCTCTTTTTGTGGTGTGGAAGCTTGTCATGGTTATAGACTCGATGCCGATCAAAGACAAAGGCACAAAAGCTGAATTGCCTTTAAGACCACAAATCATATACCCTACAAAATAGTAGCCATTTATCCTTTTTTTCCTATAGGTTTTTTATTCAAGAGCTTTCATATTTAAATTTAATGTTTACCGGCGACTATTTAACGTAAACTACATTTTATCTGTTTTTATGTTGATTAGCAAATGTTGATGGGGTCCTCTAAGTTTTCCGGTTGAGGGTTCTTGTGATTATCAAAACGTATTTGTAAGAACAATGATGTGCTCTTAATTATACATATTATTATGTTTCAACGAACAATCTTATTAAAAATATAATCATATATGTATAATTGAATGATATATCAGTTCTTCAGTTCAAGTTGTAACTCTACAAATTGTAAATTTAAATATCAAAATATATAGTGTTTATAATAAGTGAAAAAGTGCTGCTTTAAAGTTTAATTCTTTTTTTAATTTAATTATATGGTTGTAATCATGACCATATATATTGTGAGATCATCTTTTTCAAACGGCTATATAAAACTGATCTATGATTGGAGAACCTTTAGCCATTGATTTTAGTTCCTCAATCATTGGTTCTATTTTTATGCAAATTCAATTTTATCAATAAATAGTGCAACTTAACACCAAGTATATAACTCCATCAATATTAAATTGTACGTCTCACAACCAAAAATTTAAAAGTTTAAATTGAATTTTACATTGTGAATTTATTAATTCTAATTAAATCTAGAAAATGTTTTTAAAAAATATATAACTTTCGGATTCAGCTCAGTTGTTAATAACTTCTTCAAATTCAGTTTGTGCGAGTTGAGTTTGACTAGTCATAGATACTTTGTTTGCTAGCTTACTTAAACAATAATAATATTTTGTTACATAACTTAAGAAATTTGCTAGTGTAAAAAAATATTTATGCATTTTAGGTCTAGCTTTCATCACTAACCCCCTATTTTTTTCAGTTCTTTTGCTGAGTTTGTTAATATTTTGATGTTTTGATAAAATAAGATTTTACACTAGATTTTAATGTGCTTGCTAGCTATATTTTTATATTTACTTTATCTATTTTTCATTATTTTTTATTGTAATATTGTAGAATTTCTTGACCATTGGTGGAACTAAAGCTATAACTAACGACTCGGTATAGTTAAGTGTAGAGGAGAGTGCCGAGCTAAGTGATAAAGTGAGAGATGCCGTTGACGTGTCAGCTATCTATAGATGACAAGCGAGTCGATGGTCGGAAACGAATTGTAGTACTTTTGAATTCTGACGATAATATAACAAATCAAAGTAAACGATAACAAGAAAATGTTGAAGAAAAAAATACACATTCGGTAATTGAAGATTCCAAGTGAACTCTTATACTCAGGGTAGGTTGGGCTCGTCCACACACCTAGTAAAACGCAACCATGCATAACGATACCACAATGATGCAAGCCTTTTAGAACATCGATTCACAAACTTAAAGACAATCACACTCAACATTTAACAAATTAATGTGTCGCGTTAGCTCAACTTTTAATCGCATTAGCTCTTGCTTAGACAATTCTACCCCCGCGAGTTAAATGTTCATTATATGATGTATTTAACATATTGATGTTTACATTTGAGCCACTTACTCACAACTTTAACATACTGATAAATAACTATAGCTTGATACACACTTTATACAAATTGTATGCTCAATTTTAACATAACAGTAAAAGTCAGTTACAGTTTTATAATTCATGGTTTTCATTTTTTATCACATTGTTCGTTCGATCACATTCTTGATACGCAAAAGAAATACATTAACTTAAGTTAAAATACCTATGTATACATTGAACATAATTATCAATCACAAATTTAAAGCTTACATTTTTCAGTATATAAAATTTGTACATCAGACATAAAATTGTGCATCAAACTCTGATTGGATAAAAAATTTATCCATAAAAATTTTCAAAAAATGTCTTAAATTAAAAAGCACGTGTGCTCTTTTTATTATGTTTTTGTCTTTAAGTAAACGTAACTACTTAGGAGATTCGACAACTTAAAAAACTGAATATGAAAACTATAGAGTGATCTTAAAGCTCGATTTTTATGATTTATATAAGAATCTTTGTACTTTTGTTTTAGCTTTCGGAAAGAGACAAATCTTACAATGATTCAAATTCAAGAACAAAGAAGATCGAACATAGGAATAATATTTACACTTTTTGTAAAGTGTAATGTTTTGTTTTTTCTTTATTTTTATTAAAGAAAATAATAAGGTGAAAAGGGTATAAAAGGAATAAAGTATTTTTGAATATTGTGATCATTTGGTAGATTGAAGCCATCTCAAGAAAAGAACAAATGAAAAAGGTGTTTATGTTGTCTCAAAAAACGGGTTTAGTTTAGTGAATATAGAAAATTTGTCGGTTAGCCCATCAAAACCTTTTTGTTCAAAAACTGTCCATTCAATATGGAAAACCTTTTATTCGAATTGTCGTTATGGAAAGCCCATTACTTTTGGGCTATGAACTTCAAATGGGCCTTTGAAAATTTGAGCATGTTTTGAACTTTTGATTTATATATATGTGCTGCGGAAAATCAGCTTGTAGAATGATTGAATTGAGCTCGAGTTTATATTACAACTCATTTAATAAAAATGTTTGAGCCTCACCTATACAAACCGAGCTCGAGCTGGATAGGCGAGCTCAGGCTCACTTATGCTCATATAAGCCCCTGCTTCAACCGGTTGGTGATTCGTCGGTGATAAAATATTGAAATAAGAATAGTACAAAAAGAAAAGAGAAGTAAATAACAATGATATTTTCTAAAACAAATGTTTAGAGTTAAAAACAAAGAGAATAGAGGGAAAGGAGAGAGAATAAGGTGTATAATGATATTTTTAAAACCGATCAGATAGGTAGATGAAACTAGTTAAACCGAGAAATGAAGTTTGTGTCATGTTATTTAGAAGCAGCATGTCACACCCCAACCTTGACGGCGGAAACGTCGAGAAGTAAAAGTTAAGATCGTTCATAGCCACATAACGTTATTATTAAATCCAAAAATATTATTCATAAGTTTCAAAAGTAATATTACTAACATAAGCCTCAAGTAAGGAAAACATAACAAGCTTATTTATTTATTTAACTATGTCCATTCCTAGGTGTGAACAACTTCAAAAATGGCGATCAAGCTTGAGTATTTCCTGAAACATGTTAAAAATAAAATGTCAACATAATGTTTGTAAGATTTTCATAGTTTTCGATACATAAGTATATAAAAGATGCAATTCATGTTGTAAGTTAGAGAACAAAGTAAACTAGGGATGTAAGACAGAATGCACAATCAAACCTCAACAAAGTTTTACAAGTCTCAAACGTTTACAAGTATATACGATTAGCTAAGTGTACTTGGATCAACCAAGCAGGCTTGTCTGGCCCATAGATCTATGACTTCGCTAGGTTAGCAAAAGTTAATGATTGTACATATATTCGACATTACATGGTAGCCACAAAGTTCAACTAACCACAACATACAGGTGAAATGCCATAAGTTTATAAGAATCAAACGTGTTTACAAATGCAAAGACTATAATCTAACATGTTTCACCCCAAAGTGTAAAAGTATAAAATGGGGGTATAGAAATACTCACTTGATCAAATGTATAAAAATGACGATTAATAAGAATAATAAGCAATAATTCCAACGTAGTTCTTCACAAGGTACCTAAGTATGAATATATTTACAAGATTTAAGTTAATAAGATTAATGATTTTATATGATCTAGGGTTTCAATTTGGTATTTAGGGTTTTGGCAAACATTTATATATAACAAATGGATATCAATTATATTTTCTTGGGAATAATAATTTTATATAAAGATGTAAAATAAGAATAACATTGATAATAATTTTATAATATTTATAAAGTTTAAATAAAGTTTTGTAACTAAATAAAATAAACACGATTCAAACAATCATTTAAAGGCAGTATTTGAAATAATAGTTTGTGTAAATTAAACTAGTATTTAAAGTCTAAAATATACTAACTATATCATTAGCTTTAGAATATTAAATAAAATAAAAATATAAAAATTTTTTATAAATAAATTATAGAAAATAATTAAATGGTTTTAAAATTAAATAAAGTTTATAGAATGATTTTTTTTATAAATTTTAGCAATTTTTATATATTTTTAAAACTACAAAAGACCCTTAAAAATAATGAAGGTCATCGGGTTCGAACCCGGGACCTCTAGTATGGGATAAGTGTAAGGAACTAGTAAACCAAGGCTCTAAGCCGCGACATAGTTTGATTTTTAATTTACAAAAAAACCTTTTTAAAGAAACCCCAAATCCTTAAAACCCTAGAATCGATTAGAGCCTAATTAAAGATAAATTCGTAGTTGTTGATACCAGTTACCATGGGGCTTTTATTACCCATGTGAAATCGAGCAACAACATAGTTTCAATTACCCGAATCGAAGATGGATTAACGAGATCAAGTTATGAATAGGCCGCGACTGAAACCAAATTTGATTGATGAGCAAACGAGCGAGGTAATCAAATTAACTTTGTGGATTGCTTCGAGTGATGAGTTTGATGCAAAACCCTTTGTTAATTTTGGTTTAAATGCCCAAAAGGTGGGCTTCGCCTGAGGTATAGGTTGCGAAGGAGATGATGGTTCGAACTTGATGTTTGAGCTTGTTTCAGGTGAAATTAAGATTGAGATTAGTTCAGGGATAGTTAAATGATTATTCACATTCGATTAATTGGATTATCATGGAGTCTTGAATGTCGAACGGTTAGAAAATTATTGACGATCGGTTACCGAGTTAAATCGAGCCTTGTAACTCGAATTAAAACTCATGAAGTGTTCGAAACCGTTTCAAGGGGTGATTCACATCGATTAGGCATTAATTTCGATGGTTACAGGTCGATTTGGGGGTCGCCGGAGTTGGCCGGAGGTGTTGCCGGCCGTTCGCCGGAAAAACAGGCTATGGGAGAATTTGGCTTGGGTTTTTTTTATAATTTTTACATAATTAGTCCTTGTAGTTTTAGAATTTATTATTTTATGTATTAAACTTCTATTTAAAGTTTACAAATTTACATAAATACCCCTTGAACTCAATTTAAGATTAAATTTTAACTAATTTATTAATTTCAAAGAATTTGAGTTTGAGCCTAGTTTTATTTCAAGTGCTTAAGTTAGGCTCGTGAGTAATTTTCCAAACTAGCAGTTGGGCTCGAGCTCAGTTCTTATGTAATCTTTCAAGCTTGAGGTCCTGTTTAGGATCAACTATATTATTTACAACATTTTATTATTTATTTATATACATATGTAGTTATAATATTATAAAAAGTTATTGGATTTTAATAATCCTAACTTTCATTTATTGGCCGGATTAATCCAAACTTAGGAAATGTTTATAATCACTTTCAACTTTGAGTTTATTTTCCTCCAATGATCTTTTAGTACTAAGAGTTAACTCCGTTAATTTTTTATGACAGAGACTGCTTATGTGTCCATAGCACTAAGAATTTAGTTAAGATCTAACATCAAATCCATCAATCTAAAATTATTACATCTTGAAACCTGTTAATCTTTACATTCTGATCTCAACCACTTAATTCGTTAGAAGTAAATTCAATTGATTATGGAGGTTAGACACAGAAAACGGTCCTAATGAGGGTTAGGCGGTGACAAAGTTGAAAAATGGCTCAAAATTGACTCCATTTCAGAAAAAACTAACCGGGGTTAACTCTCAGTTAGTATGAGATCTTTAGAAGAAAATAAGGTTAAAATTAAGAGTATCTATAAACATTTACTGAGTTGAGATTAATCCTGACTATTTGATGAAAGTTGAGATTATTAAAATCTAATAACCTTGTTATAAATAACTATATTATTTAGTTAATGTTATCAAAATTTTATATATAATAATACCTTTCATGTAACTATGTACTTATTATATGAAGTCATAAATATATTTTAATTAAATAAACACTAAGTTTGTTTAAATTCTTAAATCCAGACAAGTTTGATATATGAAGTTTGGAATGAATGTTGTTTAAGTTTTTAGTTTTAATCTGTCAATCTTGAGATGCTCTAGTTGTCTACATGCTACAAATATTACATTTCTCATTTGAGTATTTGAATTGTATATTTGGAATACTATTTTAAAGTTCAAACAAGTGTTTAGAGTTAAAAAGTTTAATGAGAAAAGAAAAGTACACCCTTTAATGGCTTTATTAATTATGACGTTATAAGCACTTTTAAGTTATTATCTATTAGTATAGAGTTAGTTTAAAAGCTAAAAGACACTTCAATTAGTTAGGCATACGAGAAAAAGTTAGAAAATTGACCAATTTAAATAGGCATAATTGGCAATACGTCTGTATAAATAAAAACAGGTACACCCTTAAATTGGTTTGATTCATGGTTGAATGGTCTAGTTTGATTTTCAAAACAATTATGCATGTGACATGTCAACCATACAAACAAAATATATGTATGTAAACATTTGCTATGTCATACACAACTACATATTCAATACTTCTTTCATATATCAAGATGATTGTAATGGCGTGATCAAATCCCAAATGCTAATTACCAAAAAGAAAAATATCACATAATAATAACCAAGTTTTAAAAGTCTTCTAATTTAATCACTTATGCGTATTTTTCTCAAAGTGAACCACCAAACGATCAGATCGAGTCATTGTTAAATGTTCTTATGTCAAGAAAATAACGGTGGAGAATATGTGGGGGTCGGAATTTTCAATATATAAAATTATATTAAAAAATAAAAAAACATGTTAATTATGAAAAAATAAAAAAGTACTTAAAATTTACGTCAACGTTCCATATCAGCGTCAAAAGATAGAAAAAATATATTCTAATTGAAACCAAAAGTATAACATAAGTATAACACGTAGAAAAACATGTTAAAAATTTTAATTTATATAAAATATAAAAACTAAATAACCTAATTAAAACGCTTTTAAAACTTAAGTTAAAAACTAAATAAACAAAAGTATAAAAGAACAACCATTTGGCAGAGATTTAGTGGTGAAGGTAATATACTCTTACTTAAGTGGCGTTAGGTTTAAGTTTTTATTGAAAACGCGAAGTAGATTTAGGTTGTGGTGAAATACAATGATATAGAATCTTTAAAAATAAGTAAAAGTTAAGATGGTTTAAGTGTTGTACGAAGAACAAGAATGTTGCAATAATTTTGCAGGCATGATGATTGGTCATATCATGCAAATCAAAGGGTATTCTTGGAAGTTGGCGATGAACAGGATTTAACTATTGTGAACCATTGTATGCAAATAGTAATCAATATGGAAGCTACATATGTGCATGTTACCTTTCCTTTTAGACGTATTAAACTTTTATATATATATATATATATATATATATATATATGGAATGAATCAAATGAAAATCATATTTATAATAAAAACCATGAAAATCACAACTACCTAATCATATAATTTATGATTGATTTAACTTTTTAATTGTTTAAGTATATATTTAAGTAAAATTCAACCATATTTTTTAAGGGTGTTATATATTTTTTTCATAAACTCCAAGGAACGTCGATGATAACGAAATGACATACGTATACGTAACTTGTAGGAGCTACATGTACGTAACTCTTAGTTGTACACTTGGTAACACGTGTTTACATATACATAACTCATACATTTATGTAACTCATAGTTGTACATTTTGTAACACGTACTTACAAATATGTAATAACTGGTTTTTTATGGTTTTTATTTATAATATGGTTTTCAATAGATCCCTCCCATATATATATATATATATATATATATATATATATATATATAGGGTAAGGTTCAAATGAGAACCATGTGTTATTGCGAGAACCCGTCAAAATCAATAGAAATCATAAATTTTTTATTGCAATAACATTATTGCACATATACAAGATTATTATATTTTATGTATATGTGTGAATTTGTATGTGTGAATAAGTTTATATCGATATAAGTTTTACTTACAACTTTAAATATATGTGTTTTTTTGCAAAACTTACACCAATGTAAACTTTTTTACACTTACGAATTTGCACATATACATAAAAGATCATAATCTTCTATATGTGTAATGATGTTATTTAAACAAAAAAAATAATGATATTCATTGATCTTGATGAGTTTTCGTAAGTTCTCGTAATAAAAGAGGGTTCTCGTTTATATAGATATAGATATATATATATATATATATATATATATATATATGGGAGAGTTCAAATGAGAACCATCTTTTTTGTCAAAACTCTAAATACTAATCTCAGATAATCATTTTTTATCACATGCAAATCACATGTCATTTTTCCCATTTTTTTTAATACGTTCATAACTTTTTTTCACGACATCACTTTTTCAAAAAAAATTCACCATAAAATTCAATATTTTTTTATCTTTCCAACGCCTACCATATTGATATACTTTTCAAAAAAAATCGTCAATCCATTATTTACATATGTGTAAATCTAGTTATACACATGTGTAGTATCGGATTTATACATGTGTAAATTTGATATTACACATGTGTAAAACAAGTTTTGTTAAAAAAATGGGATTTTTGTTATTTTTTTATGAAAGAGGTCAAGCAGGGGAACATTTTTGTGTTTTTATTATTTTTATTTTTATGTTATTTTTTTATTTATAAATTTTTTAAATATGTTTTTTTATTATAATTTTGTTATTGAGAACTAATAGTTGAGATTGGTTTCTAGAGTTCTTAAAGAAACTAGTTTTTCATTTGATCCCTACCCTATATACAAAAAAACTATTTTTATGTTATTTTTTTATTTATAAGGTTTGATGATACGATTATTCATTTGGGAGAGCCGCTAGTTAATTCGTTAAGCAAAAAAATAGTTCAAAAGGTTTGATTTAAAATTATTATGTTTATTTGGAAAATTGTATTTAGTACACCTCATTACCGAAACACACAAATAAAAACATATGAAAGAAAGTTCCTATGCACATGAACATGTGTAAACACTTGTGTAAACACTTACACGCGAACAAGTAAATGATGTATTTGATGCTTAACTTAATACACAGGGTCTGAGGAGGCACATGCGCACACGTGTAATTAGTTAATAATATCTTATAATATAAAATTTGGTTGAAAATCAAATTTGTCACACACTCAAACAAGTCATGAGCAAACAATGAACATTTTATTAGAGTAAATTACAAATTGTGTCATTTATTAATATATGAAATTACATGTTACGTCGATTAATTTTAACAATTACATACAATGTCTTTCATTTAAATAAATTTACACATATATGTCTTTTACACTAACCACCATCCAAATATATAGTTAACTTGGTTATTTGATCCTCACACAAGTGGTATTTTTGTCGTTTGCTTTTCACATTTAATATAGTAAAAAATAAAATGTTTTTTTAAATAAGCAATCATTAAACCAGATTGACTATCCAAAATAAAGTACATAATTTGTTACCGAGCGTCAATTGTTGATCGGTTTGATAAAAATATCAAATAAAAAGTAATGTTAATAAGAGGAAGTGTATTTATAAATCATAAATGATAATGCTTCTCATATATCACGAAAAATAATAACGAAATGAATTAAGACACTAAAATTACAGTAAACAAAGTTAATATGTAGATTTAATTAGAAAAATGTAAAGCTTTTTAAAAACTTAAAGTAGCTAGAATATGAATAGAAATAGAAAGGTGTACTTGAATGGTGAAGAAGATGATAAGTGGTGATGAAGATGATCAAGTGTTGTAATATCAAAAAAATCAGAAACACCAAATTTATTGTTATTGAGGTAAAGAAGAACATGGGTTTTATCGACTTACTCAACGCTCTGATTGCGATCTTGTAATTTTTTCATTTAAAGTTATTAATAAATCTTTAAAAATTTTATTATATAAGATGTGAAAAACAAATGACAAAATACCCCTCACGTGAAAAACACATAATTGAGTTAGTGATATTTCATTTTTCATGCTAATATTAGCCAAACCCAAATTACCTAAGAGCTTTCATGGGTATGTATTTTTTTTAATTCATAATTTTTCGAATGAAAGGCATATGTTAGAGTTAATCTATTTATGGCTTAGTAATAACTATTAGCTCAAGTTGTTAAGATGATCAGGTACCCCAAAACTCTAATGAATGATCAGGTACCCCAAAACTCTAATGAACGATATTGGTCTTAGGTTTAAGTCTCATCCGAAACAAAAAAATGAGTAGTTTTTCAAGTTAAGCTAGAGGTTTTCTCACTTATAGTAGGTTTTCTTACAGCTTAAGTTTTACATTTTGCACCGATTAATTTGATGTGAGAGTTTAAGCTTTTATTTTAGTTTGTTAAATTCCAATATTGAGTTGTTGGTAAGTTTAATCCCGTCTATATTTCAATGTGAACTTTTATAAGAAACCCGAACCGTATAATATTTATATACATATAGCAGTTTTCTATATAAATTTCATTGAAATAGTTTATAAAAATACGCACATTACACTATATATTTAACCTTATAGTTTTATATCATATATTAAACTTATAAGAGAGTTTTATATAAACCAGAGGGTGTAAACATGACGCAACAGGAAGCATAACACACAAACATAAACATTGGTAAAGCGCTTGAACAATTAATTAGTGAAATAGAATATAGATTTGAGGGTTTAATAAAAGCTTATAGTATAAAATAAATATTAAATACCAAAAAAGATTTTGAAATTTTAGTTATTGATTTTTTTACATAATTACAAAAAAAATACGAAGCATATAACCCCCTAAATGCCCCTGAATTTTCTTAATAGTTGGTGTCGAAATTTACTATACGCATTATATAAACTTATATGTGTCATGTATATGGTCGTATATTTAGTCGTATGGAACGTATAGCCATCTGATAGTTTCCCCTCAATTTTGATCTTGATTTCAGTGTCTTTATACGTAAAGCGTATAGACGGATGAAAGTTTATAACAACAGGTGTCTTATATCACGACAATTTTTTTTATCCTTTGCTAAATTAGTGTGATTAGATCGACTGTAAAAGAATGTCAATAGTAAATCAAATATATAGTTTCGTAGGGACAAAGTGTTAATTTTGGCTGTTCCTAAAATTCATGTATTTCATATCAAGAAACTCTTGATTGGACTTCACGGAACTCCACCATAATTTTTAGCAAAGGATAAAAATAAATAATTAAGTCTCACGTGGTCGAGCTTTGGAAGTTGGAAAAGAATACCATATATTTAAATAAATAAAATAATAATAACGAATTAATCAAAGTGAAAATTTAATCCCCTTGTAATCGTGTTTAGCTTAGCATGATTTGAATGTATACCGTATGATCAGTGTCTCTTTTAACTTCAACTTATATGCACATCTATGCTATTATATAATACATCTTTTTGGATAGAGATGTAATTTTATAAAAAATACAAGTTTTAAAGAAACATATACAAATGAGTGTATCACATTTAAAAATGATAAAATAAGGATTTGATTAAAATTTTAAGACACTTTAGAGGTAATATGGTAAATTTATCCATTAAATTTTATAAAACGTGACATTTTTACCCTTGTCTTTTTCATGTATTAATAAACATTATTAATATATTATTTAATAATATGATATTATTTAATTCACTTCATTAAATTTTATTTTATTTATGATACTATAAATTGACATTTAAATTTATGTTTACTAATTATATTTTTATAATTAAATAATATTTTGATTAAGTATATAACTTATATAAATCTTCATATTTATAATATATATATATATATATATAATATATATATATATATGGATATCACGATTCCTTCCTGTAGGTACTGGGTTGCTTGATGAGGTTCCGATCCAAAAATAATAAAAAAACCGACAAGTATGATTCTTTATTCTAATATTTATTTGACATATTGATTATTGTCAAAATCAAAAACAATGTTAAAGTTGGTCGATAGAGGCATACTGAATTGTAGTATATGGATATCACGATTCCTTTCGAATGATCTAATCTATATCTTATGTAGTTGTTATTTCAAATAATGATTTTTATATTGAATTGGGATAAATATGAAACTCAGATGTAGCAAATCCAAAAAATTAGTTATTAGATAAATGTTTTGTCAAAGAAAAAATTAAATAGTGAAGTTTTTTAAAGAATAAACCAGTCTTATCTCCAATAGATTAATTGTTTCTATTAGATCGAGATTTAGTAGGTTTAAATGGTGAATTCTACTCAAAATGTAGTTGCTTATTCAATAGGCATGAATGATAAAACTCATTAAATTTTATTATTTGATTGAACAGAATACTTACTGAATAGATGTTTCCATGATATACCCCATAGATCGGGTGCTCATATGCAATCTATCCTTCAACTAAAAAAGTTTCAAGTTGAAGAGTTTGATGGGTTACAAAAAGTCAGTAATGGTTAGTCAAATTTTAAATGCACATACGAGTGGTTATAAAAGATCTAAAACGTGAGACTCCTTCAGAGTAGAAGAATGTGATATAAAAATATAAGGTTCTTAAAAGGTACTGGGTTGTTTGATGGATGGAAGAAGGTTCTTAATTCTTCATTGACGATTGCTTGGAGTTATTCATCGTGTATTCATATGAGTTCTCATTGAAGGGGTACTTGGTTTTTTATTACATATTATCGGGAATCATAGAATTTAAACTACGTCAAATCGAACATTTGATTAGGTAGTTGTATGTTTGGCTATATTTGAAGGATTTTTCTTATTCAAATAAATCACCAGCAGCTCAAACCAGGACTTTAGTCTCTTTTAAGTCATCCTCTTTACCACTAATTTGTTTGTGTTTGATTTTTATGTTACTATAATTAGGATTGTGGTATTTGTAAAAATTAATAACGTAAATCAGTATCGTGTTATAAATTATTACTGCCGTCACATTGTGCGGGTCTTCTACTAGTATTTATATTATATGTAAATATTTATATTATACTAACTAGCAACTTTGGGTTGTATTAGAGGTAGTATATGTTTTTTCTTTAATTTTTTAGTCTTTTATTTTTAATTTCAATCCAATATATTTACATCTTTCATAATTATCCCCTATATTTTTTTATTTTTAACTTTGGTTGCCTATTCTTTTCTTTTTTTACATAATTTTCGTATACATATCGCTCTAAATTTTGAGAGATACGCCATAACGTTCATGTGTGGTTCAATGTTGTTATGTCTATTTTTTCCTATTTAACAGTTCGGTTGTAACGTCCGGATCCTAGATCAACTTAGATATTGTTTTTAAAGTTTTACGTTTTACAAGTGTGGTTCAATGTTTTAAGTTTTAACATCTACTTTCCATTCGGTTTTATTTTTCAATTATATCTTTTTAATACGAGTATTTATGACGTGGCGGTCGCTGATGGTGGTGTGACGTTGATACTATTTGGCATGATTTTTGCCATCACCGCAAAGTGAAGGGTTTAATACTAGCTATAAATAACTATGAAATTAGAAGCTAAATGGATTTGTATACGATGCAAGCGTTAATATTTAAGTTTCTTGGCATAATTTGTTAAACGCGTAGAAAATCCCATTAAAAATATTTTTATATTAGAAAGCAAATCAACATTTTATATTACATCATGTTGCGGCATGACTATATGATAATAAATTCTATGATATAAATATGTACATTGTTCCTTTGTAATCATGAGTTGTTATATAGTTTACTTCGAATATTATAAAACAACATATATAATGGACTTAATTGCTATATGTGATAAATAATTAAAAACTACCATGCATTGCATTTAAAGTGTATTTTTAAAAAGTCTTTTACCCCATAAAACTGTTGACTTGTTACGTTGTTTTAAACAATTATAATATGCTTTAGATTCTTCTGGGTCATAGTAATTAATTAATAAGATTACATACATTTGTAATATAGTTTTAAAATTTTAATTTTCTATGTTAAATCTTTATGTTAACATTTAATACTGATTTAATGCATGCATAAGTGCGATTTAAATTATCTAGCAAGTCAAACAATTTAATTATAACGGTAAAAGCTGTTTGAAAATAAATGTAAATAAAAACAAAAATAAGAACATTATGTTTCACCAATCTAGTGTTTGATGGACATCTACTTTATAAACATGTTATATTTAAAGTGTCACGTAACAAGATGAAAAATTGTTAAATAAAAAATGTTTGGCCAACATTCTAACAAAAATCAGGTAGAGAAAGAGACGATTTGTATAATAGGTTAAAAAACCTACAGTTTTTATTTGTTTAAAATGTGTCGTGTCTTTTTCATAGTTTTTATATGAATATAATAAAATTTATCTACATTTGCTTCGATGAAGGTGTGTATTTTGTCTTTTTCACTTAAGACGTAGAATGTGGGTAAGTTTACTGTTGAAAATAATAATAATAAAAGTTATAGTTGTAACGTCCGGATCCTAGATCAACTTAGATATTGTTTTTAAAGTTTTACGTTTTACAAGTGTGGTTCAATGTTTTAAGTTTTAACATCTACTTTCCATTCGGTTTTATTTTTTTCAATTATATCTTTTTTAATACGAGTATTTATGACGTTGGCGGTCGCTGATGGTGGTGTGACGTTGATACTATTTGGCATGATTTTTTGCCATCACCGCAAAGTGAAGGGTTTAATACTAGCTATAAATAACTATGAAATTAGAAGCTAAATGGATTTGTATACGATGCAAGCGTTAATATTTAAGTTTCTTGGCATAATTTGTTAAACGCGTAGAAAATCCCATTAAAAATATTTTTATATTAGAAAGCAAATCAACATTTTATATTACATCATGTTGCGGCATGACTATATGATAATAAATTCTATGATATAAATATGTACATTGTTCCTTTGTAATCATGAGTTGTTATATAGTTTACTTCGAATATTATAAAACAACATATATAATGGACTTAATTGCTATATGTGATAAATAATTAAAAACTACCATGCATTGCATTTAAAGTGTATTTTTAAAAAGTCTTTTACCCCATAAAACTGTTGACTTGTTACGTTGTTTTAAACAATTTATAATATGCTTTAGATTCTTCTGGGTCATAGTAATTAATTAATAAGATTACATACATTTGTAATATAGTTTTAAAATTTTAATTTTCTATGTTAAATCTTTATGTTAACATTTAATACTGATTTAATGCATGCATAAGTGCGATTTAAATTATCTAGCAAGTCAAACAATTTAATTATAACGGTAAAAGCTGTTTGAAAATAAATGTAAATAAAAACAAAAATAAGAACATTATGTTTCACCAATCTAGTGTTTGATGGACATCTACTTTATAAACATGTTATATTTAAAGTGTCACGTAACAAGATGAAAAATTGTTAAATAAAAAATGTTTGGCCAACATTCTAACAAAAATCAGGTAGAGAAAGAGACGATTTGTATAATAGGTTAAAAAACCTACAGTTTTTTTTGTTTAAAATGTGTCGTGTCTTTTTCATAGTTTTTATATGAATATAATAAAATTATCTACATTTGCTTCGATGAAGGTGTGTATTTTGTCTTTTTCACTTAAGACGTAGAATGTGGGTAAGTTTACTGTTGAAAATAATAATAATAAAAGTTATAGTTGTAACGTCCGGATCCTAGATCAACTTAGATATTGTTTTTAAAGTTTTACGTTTTACAAGTGTGGTTCAATGTTTTAAGTTTTAACATCTACTTTCCATTCGGTTTTATTTTTTTCAATTATATCTTTTTTAATACGAGTATTTATGACGTTGGCGGTCGCTGATGGTGGTGTGACGTTGATACTATTTGGCATGATTTTTTGCCATCACCGCAAAGTGAAGGGTTTAATACTAGCTATAAATAACTATGAAATTAGAAGCTAAATGGATTTGTATACGATGCAAGCGTTAATATTTAAGTTTCTTGGCATAATTTGTTAAACGCGTAGAAAATCCCATTAAAAATATTTTTATATTAGAAAGCAAATCAACATTTTATATTACATCATGTTGCGGCATGACTATATGATAATAAATTCTATGATATAAATATGTACATTGTTCCTTTGTAATCATGAGTTGTTATATAGTTTACTTCGAATATATAAAACAACATATATAATGGACTTAATTGCTATATGTGATAAATAATTAAAAACTACCATGCATTGCATTTAAAGTGTATTTTTAAAAAGTCTTTTACCCCATAAAACTGTTGACTTGTTACGTTGTTTTAAACAATTTATAATATGCTTTAGATTCTTCTGGGTCATAGTAATTAATTAATAAGATTACATACATTTGTAATATAGTTTTAAAATTTTAATTTTCTATGTTAAATCTTTATGTTAACATTTAATACTGATTTAATGCATGCATAAGTGCGATTTAAATTATCTAGCAAGTCAAACAATTTAATTTATAACGGTAAAAGCTGTTGAAAATAAATGTAAATAAAAACAAAAATAAGAACATTATGTTTCACCAATCTAGTGTTTGATGGACATCTACTTTATAAACATGTTATATTTAAAGTGTCACGTAACAAGATGAAAAATTGTTAAATAAAAAATGTTTGGCCAACATTCTAACAAAAATCAGGTAGAGAAAGAGACGATTTGTATAATAGGTAAAAAACCTACAGTTTTTATTTGTTTAAAATGTGTCGTGTCTTTTTCATAGTTTTTATATGAATATAATAAAATTTATCTACATTTGCTTCGATGAAGGTGTGTATTTTGTCTTTTTCACTTAAGACGTAGAATGTGGGTAAGTTTACTGTTGAAAATAATAATAATAAAAGTTATAGTTTTAAAGGAAAAAAAATCCTAAAAATTTTGGCCACAAGACTTTGAGTTATTTATTAGAGCTCGTAGTTCAAATCCACTTTTTAGTTTTTAGTTTTTTAAAACTCTTTTAAATATCACATGCGTAACACAAACTTAGTTTTAGTTAATGTAATTAATTCTTTCGTCCTAGGTTCTGTTTTGATAAAATACAAAACAGAAAGTATGATGATTTTTTACATGTAAAAAATGTATAGTAATTTTTATGAAAAAACTAAAAGTATATTGGTTTTCTATAATATTTGCCCTATTACTTAATGTTATTAGTTACGAAAGTATTGGTGAGATCCCGTAAATTTCACATTGCGTTTTCTAAAAGTAGTAGAAAAAAACACCAACCATGCACCATTCATTCTGTAACGACCCAAAAACGAGGATATAATCAGAATTCATTTTTTTATATGTACAAGTACAATAATATCGTATAATTTAATTCTATATTTATTAAAACCTTCAAACCTAGTAATTAAATAAGTAAAAAATTAATAATCAATTAATGTTTTTTTCTTCAGTTTTTCTTCCTCAATCTCCTTCTCACCACCACTTTTGGACAAAGGGGAACAAACAGGAGAAGTGAATGTAGAAGCAACAGAAGTGAAAGAAGCTGTAGATTGATCAGAAGAAGCAGCGCCGGTGGTGGTGCCGCTAATAGCACCACCACCGTCACCGCTGGAAACTCCAGCAAGCAAATCAACAAAGGCTCCAACAATAAACTCATGATGGTTCTTTCCATTCATTCTTAAATACCACCTTAACAACTCCTCTAAACACTCCCAATCTTTCAATCCATGAGTCTCCACCATCTCCTCCATTGATTTCTTGAAATCCCCTTGTGGATCATTCGATTCGATCGCAATCGCTACACTTTCTTTATATGGGACACCACCATCTCCACCATCATCGTCGTCGCCGCCACCACCAGCAATCCCTAAATCCATGCATTGCTTGTTCCCCTCAAGAATAGAACTGGTAGTGGGGCCAAGTTCAAAAAACAGTCTTTCTGACTTGGCCCCACGGACAATAGTCTCCACAGAGGAGTACTCATTCGTATTCAAGTACTCCTCGGACTCTGTTGATATACTGGCAGATTCTGAGGAGTTGGTGAAGCAGGAGTCAGGTGTTGTCACATCTACTTCTGCTTCAGCCTGTAAGGCATACTTGGGGTCAAAAAACACAGAATTGACCGTTTTGAACATCGTATTGTTCGAACCGGCTCGAAACGATAGTGTTTTAGGGTTCTTACAAGAAGGCCATAGCCATGTTTCTTTCTTTTTGTTGAATGACAATAGGGATGAAGGAATTAGCTTCATGATGTTTGAGTGCTAATGGTTAGAAAAGGGTTGTGTATGGTTGTTTATTCTATTTGTTGAATTGGCATTAATGGTGATCACAGGAAAAGAGAGAAGGATAGAGAGAGGTGGAGAGAAAATGGTGGTGGTGAGGCTTTGGTATGTGTATTTAATAACAAAGAGGCATGAGGAATTTGTTGTTTATTTAATGCAATATATACATGCACCTCTCATATCCAAACACTCAATTTGGAGTGTGTATTATTAATTACAATATTTAATGTGAAAATGTATTAATAAATATTTAATTCAAAAAAGACTAACAGTAGCTACATATGACAACAAAATGTTTTATTA
Source organism: Flaveria trinervia (assembly GCA_025506515.1). Taxonomy (NCBI): domain Eukaryota; kingdom Viridiplantae; phylum Streptophyta; class Magnoliopsida; order Asterales; family Asteraceae; genus Flaveria; species Flaveria trinervia. Next base: position 1,702,830 of record CM046452.1, read on the forward strand.
ATTAATATAAGAAAAATTGTATGTTTATTTAAATATTATGTATATATGTATATACATTCAAAAAAGAATATCTTACGAATTAACCATATATAGATGACATATAATAAAACAGTTGCTTGTTTTAACTCGTGATAACCATTAATTTTCCACCTCTATATCCAAATAAGTCATTTTCGGTTGAAATATTCTTGCATAAAAATAATCGTATCATGTGGGTTTCCAAAATAAAATAATTACATTCACCAACTACAATTTTAGAGGACATGAGAAGAGTTATTTTTTCAGAGGGACATTTTGATATTGATGAAATCTGATAAGTTTAATTTCCAACGGTACATCTATAAATTCTCATATATAAGTGCTACACAATGCAAAATCCATGTATTGATCTTTCACTCATCTATCAACTCTATACTTGTGTATTATTATTGTTCATCATTTTTATTACGAGTCAACATATATAATGCACAACTATAACTCATGTAATAATCATACTTTATTGTATTCTTTATCTGTTTAGTTAAACCGAGTGGAGATGATGTATAACATCCCACCCCTTAGGCACGGGAAAAAATGGGTTTCATCGCCTGTACGTATACGCTGACATGAGGAGAAAACGACAATGAAGAAAATGAAAGAGTGGGAACCACTCCAAGTACCCTCATATCATATACATGATGTTTCAACACATTACTAGACATAAACATGTGATGCATTAGACAATTTTACCAACCTGTTTATCTAGTATTAGTAATCTTGGGAGGTATTTTAGCAGTTGTGTTTAATTGAAGTTAATATAATAAGTATATTGTTAATTGAAGTTTATTTTGTAATACGTATTATAATATTGAATCCATAATTATTTTGCTTCCACCATCCCATTGTGTGTTTAAAAATCATTAGCTCATATATGAAGTTTCACCTCCAACTCTTTTGAGATAGTCTTATTCAACAATTGTGTTGAAGTCACATATAACAAAGTCGAGAACATCACCATTCCATAATATTAATCATCTTTATTATTATAATAGTAATAATAGGATACTTTTTTAATCTTTTTATTATCATAAAAGAATAATTAATGTGACACATGACAACATCGCATTTATCGTATAAAAATTTTTAATCTTCTCTCTTCTATTAAATATTTTTATTAATTACTAATAATATTATTTAATTTCTGCTTAAATTACAAATAGTTTTTTTTAATTAAGAAAGAAAGAGACATATTTATTAATGTTATTTATAAAAAAATTATTTTATAAAATAAGAAAATTTTTAAAGCATCAAACTATTTTAAAAATACAAAATATTTTAAAGTTGGTTTTTTAAAAGTACAATTTTTATAAGCCATAAATAATCATAATTGTGAGTTATAATAAAAAAAATTAAAATGATTTTTTTAAGAAAATAGTTTGTTTGGAACAAACTGTTTATTTTAAAAAAAAATTTAAGTTTTGATATCACTAGTTTATTACTTATAGTATTACTCATATGTAATTCCAATAATATCTTATCTTAAAATAATATTTTATAATTAATAAATTTTATTTTATTTAGTATCTTATTATTATCGTTCTAGTGAAACTAGTAAAAACATAAATGTGAACATAAATTACATAAATAATAACACTATTGATGATAACAACAAGACTCACTCGGGAGACGGTAGATATATGAGTTTGCCTAAAAGATTTTGGACATGATTAATCATATACAAGATCATACAAGCCTCGAAAACAAAATAGTACTTGTGTTTAAATATTTTATCACTTAAACTATTTTGTTTTGTTTGTATACTATATTAAATAAATAAATAAATCAGGATCAATGATTTTTACCCAACTGGTTAAGATAAGGTATTCATAACATGTAAATAAAGGAGAGTCATGGGTTCAAGTCTCACTCTGGGCAAAAAAATACTTAGAGTTGAGTCATGAAGTTTTCTTAGCAATGAGTATCTTTCTGAGGTGATTGTGGGTGCGGTCTCGGCTGGAAAACGGATAGGTGGGCACGATTAAAATTACATATATCCTCCGAAGCAGGATCCCACATTTGCCGTTTAAAGAAAAAATAAATCAGGAATTTTATGTTTGTTAAATGTTATTATTATTTACTAAACAATAAGATGATGATTATTATTATAAATTTATAAATCTTAAAATATGATATAAAAGAGATACAAATACAAACTTTATTTGAGTTTTGGGAGACTAGTTATTGATTCATGCTGACAATGCCACTTTAGTTGTTGTAAATATCACATTATGATGTAAAACAACAACTAAAATAAAAGAAGTCATAATCAACGGATTAGCGTTAAATTATGTTGCAAGTTTTCTACTAATTGCCAGGATACAACGTTTTAAAAGAATAAAAATAATAAAATATGTTGTAATTTTATATAAAAAGTGTATATTAAAAGATAGTTGGCTTAAAGTACATTATTGACTTATTATCGTATGCATTTAACTTGTTTGTTTACTATCATACATTTTCGGGTATAACTTTTTGTTACTTTCTGTAATCCATGTAGAAAACTACAAATATAAAATGTTGAAATATACATCACTGTAAAAAATGTACGTTTTGAAATATATTTGTGCATATGGTCGGCTGTTTTTTGCTAATTATGTTGCCATTTGCAGACAATATGTGCGATAAAATAATGTCACTGTAATTAATAAGTTAACATAAAGTTAGTGAAATGTCATTTTCATGCCGTTTTTTCAAGATTTAAATATTTTCAAGATCCACCGAAAAGTTGACTATATAAATGATATTATAACCCGAAAATTTTATATTGGCATCTTCAAGTAAAGTTAAATTAGTAAAATGATTATTTGAAATCACATAAATCCTACTACTTTAATAAATAGGTAATTAAGTTTGTTACGTGTTATTTTTTAGACAAATCTAATGTCACTTGTCATCTTGACATTTAATAATAATATTTTTTCCACTCAAAATAATTAAATCTATCATTTTTGTATTAAATTTTTTTAATACACATTCTGTTTCCAAAATTAACGGTATATAAATGAAAACACACTTCCATTTTAAAACAAAAATACATATATCTATTACTTTTACTTTTACTAAACTCTATTTGTTAACTTTTAAAATTATCTTTTTATCAAATCTTTATTATTTGAAAAACAAAATATATTATGATTCTAAAATAAATTTTTACTTTAATATTATATAGTACCATTTAAAGACACACCAATTATAATATTTTATATTTTTTTATATAGAAACTACTATTAGTAAAAACAAGGAATTGATTTTGGAAATTAAAGTAAAATACTATTAAAAATGTATTTAAATTAGTCATCAATATTTTCAATTGTGTTTTATTTCATTACCGTCTCTTTTTCTTTTTTTCTTTTTTATTTGTTACCATCAACAAAATCATTATTTTCCAAAATTTAAGATGTTTTTAACTAATTTTTTAATAGTATGCATATGTTAAAACATACACTCTTTTTGTTACAGACTGTAGAGGTTTGATCCGTCTCTTCTCCTACAGATGTAGTTTGCAAACTGCAGATATTTATTGAAAAAAAAACAACACTTGAATGCGCCCTCCCATAACTATACAACTTGCATATCTATTTACACAAGTTATACATATACATATATATATATATATACATATCTATCTATATATATATATACTAGGCTAAAGTCTCGTGTAACACACGGGTCCAATTAAAAAATATTGTTGTTGTTTAAAAAGGTGTGTAAGTTATATTGTTGTTGATAATATTTTGTATATTGACTTTTATGTATAATTTTTTAACGTTAGCTATATCTAATATTAATAGGTTTTCTCTATTAATATTATATATCTAAATAGTGTATAATATGGAATGAAATAAATTTATAAATAAGAACTTAAACTAATAAACAAATTAAATTGAACATGAAAAACAATATTTCAAATTAATAAACATCCAAAAATTTATTTGTATACAATATTTAGTGTTCTGTTGGTCATTTTTCATCATTATCTAACATTAATAATTTTAACATTTATCTACTTTTAACTCGAGATAATGCAACATATAACTAATCATTATCTATGTTTAAAAACAAACTAACGTTGGATATCGATTATCACTGGCTATTGTTTTATTGTCATTGCATAACACACTGATAACAACAACTGTCTTGTTTGAATTTTAAAATAAATTCTTTTGTCTAAAGGTGCCAAAGCCAACCGTGGAATAAAAATATGATTTTCAAAATTTTAGATACGAATAAAAAAGTGAAAACAGATATTTGAAAATTTAAAAAAATAATAAAATATATGTTCTTATAGTATTTTAAAATTGTAAAACAATTAAAATCTACAAAATAAGTATATATATATATATATATATATATATAATATTTCATGTTATAATAGTATTCAGATAACCACATATTAACAAACAAAAAAACAATAAACTACACTAAATACATAATGATAAATAAATTTCATATGAGCTGAAATATGTAAAAGATTTTATTATCTTTATTATAACAATACTATACCCCTTTTAAATATAATAAACACTTGTTTTTAAGGTGTAATTTTTATTAAAAAGTTGTATATAAAAGTTACAACCGTTTAACTTGAAAAACATCAACAAAGGTGTCATGCCTAAAGTACCACTCTAACATTTTTCGTATAATTTGATCTCGATCGTTGTAACTCCCGCCTCCCATAACACACTCTTAGGAGTGCTACTTATCGAATATACAAAATGATAAAGTAACTACAAGGTTCATAACGAAAGTCAAATTTTGATTAAACATCATAGCATATTGTACATCTATCATACTAGATAATACGATTATATTAGTTTAACTATACTAGAGACCCATATCTTTAATAGCTCTCTAGACCTCTACTTCCTTATAAACTAGCATGTAATCTTCAATTACTCCACTCACGTGACGCCTAGGATGTGTATCCATGAAAAAATAAAACATTTGGGACTCATTAACATAAAGATAGTGAGTTCATGAACATATCATTATTCAAAACCACCCGAAACATATTATTATTGACTATTGTATCAAGCAAATATCACCAAGACGGACATATAGGAACAAAATAAGAACAATAAACACATAACTAGGTTTATGTATACAAACTCCGATGGTTAAAACGGAATCATACAAATAGCCTAAAGAATCGTATAAATCACTGTCACATATCACAAATGTTATTTAGAGTCAATTTCCTAATCATTACAGTTATCTGAACATCACATTTCATTTTATAAAGTAGTTCAAAGGAACTAACATGTTTAAGAGTTGCTCAACAGGTGATAACCGTTTCTAGTACAATCTAATAATATATCTTGATAGAGTTTGAGTAATTCTAAGTTAGGTAATTATACAACTAACTAGTTATTGTCATATTTAGATATTGGTTTACATTATGTTGTTTAAGCATGAATTATAAGTTCATGTCTAACTAATGCTAGGCTACTCAAAACGCACCATAACAAAACTCTAATGCTTGAAAAATATAATACTACTCCTAATAATAATAAAAAAATAACAATTAATTTGCATAAACTTAAACAAGAATATACTTGAAAACTATCTACGACAATTTAATGTGAAGTCTCCCTAATCGCACTCCTACTCGAGCTTCAAAAATAACTACTAACAACACCCGATGGGATATTAAGAACTCAGAATTATATTTGTATTAGAGCGTTCTTAATGAAACTTATATTTTTAAAGTCAAACTTAAGATTTTTATTTATAAGAAAAACAGACAGATAAGTGATTTCATTTTCGGATTGATGTGGGAGAAAGATTGAGCAACTAGCCTCATTGCTGGCACACTCTTTTCTTATAACTTTTTTTAGTATAGTGTTTTATAAAATTTCAAATATGTTATTATAATGAATATATTTTTTCTCTACGAATTAACTTAAATTTCATTAAAAACAGAGCATTTTCAAATATAATTATATTTGAACCAAGCAAAAATGTGAAAACAATCATTAGAGTTAATTTTTTCTTGGGTTCAAATGAAAACAAAAAAAATTATGAAAATCGAAAAACTAAATCTTCACATTTTATGTATTAACATCAGTTATTCATATATTTTTTACTTTTTGTACACATGATCCCATACAAGCTTCTATTTTCTATTAAAAAAAGCTTTTGATCTTAATACATTGGTGGAGATTTAGTTTATGGTATTTAAAATTTCTTCTAGTTTTTATTGAACCCAACTCATTACTATTATATTTATTTTTTACTTACTCATCTGACGATATATGAAATATAAAATTCATATTTGTTGTATTTTAACTATTATATCTGTACTAAATTCACGAGATGTTACATACACTAGTTAAAAATATAAATGATTGAGAATACTTCTTATACTTTTTAAATTTGATATTCCTTTTATTATAATCTTTCCTAAATATTAACTAACATATATGTGTGAAAAAGTAATTAGCGTCAAACGCCTGATGTGTATCCATATCTAGAATTTATTCAAAAGTTTTTAATCCCATGACTTAATTTACTTTAAACTTGATTAATGTTATGTAATTATATAATCTAGTGTGTTTGGTGATGGTTTTCTTTTATATTTAGATGAGATTTTTAGTAGGTATTTTTGTTTGCTATAATAAATGTAGTAGTATATGTCAAATTATTTCACATTCCGGTGATCTAAAATTCTCACCTAAATGTGAGTCGATGTGAAAGTAGTGCAAGAGAATGATTCGTATTTTCAAGTTCATCTCATGGGTAATATAGCTTTATCTCTCTTCTTTTTAGACATTTGAGATGCAACCACAAAAAGCCCATTAGAAGGCCCTAGAGCTTGAGTTCCAAGTGTACTCCGACGCTAAAGTCAGTATGTTCGTAAATTATACTGAACATAAGCATAAATATATTAGAGTAGGAATAAGAATGATGTGTATGAAAGGTTAAAGATAAATAAGATAAGCAGATGATAACATATGAGGGAGAAGAGAGTTTTGAATGATCATACACTTAAATATTTACTTGGTATTGAAGATGATATTTATAGTGATTATGAAGGTAAGTCTACGAACAACGATTCTATTATGGGTGACCCGTTGTCAAACTCTGGACTGAACTCTCTTGGCTAGAAAGTTTTATGTCTATTTGGTGGCAAGAGTTTATACATAACTTTAATTCTTGTTGTCTCCTGTAGTTGACTTTGCTCTTTGTTGTTGTTGACTTTTTTATATTAGAGATGTCATTATCCGTCTAAGTACTTTTGTTTTTTTGACTCTTGTGTATTTTGTGACCTGACCACATTACTTCGATAGTCAATGAACGCTTTGCTTCATTACTAAGTTTCTTGTTACTATTATTCATTCTTCTAAAATCTCTAAGTATCAATCATCCATGTTTCTCCTTTGCGACGTAAAAAGTCTTGTTATTGATCTTTTTTTTAATTCCTATGTGTAGAACCCTAAACTACTCCCTTTATGTCAAGTTGCGGTTGGGGTCTCCCCCTTGTGTTAGACGAGGCTAATCTCCTTGTGTCAGACGAGGCTAATCCCCTTGTGTTAGCGGCGGCCAAGGGTCCTTCCTTTGTGTTAGCCCTAGCCCGGGTCCCATCTTTCTTAACAATTAGTTTGAGGGGTGATTTTATGTTTGGACAATTGTTTGCTTTTAGCTTCGGATAAGGTACTCCCTCTTGAGCCGCGACTAAGGTTTCTTATTCCACCTAGTTTCCTTTGCTCAGTGAAATCGCGTTATCATAACACGTTTAATCTTTCTAACAATGACTGTGTTGTATTCGAGATGATATCCCATCACATACTATTAAGGTTTTTTTATATACATACATATACTATCGTTTCACCGCTCATATAAGTAGGGGTGTTCAAAAATATCCGAATCCGATCAGAAAATCCGAATCATCAACAAAGTCAAGATAAAAGCATTTTTTTTTAAAATGCGGATTCGGATTCGGATAGTGATTTTCAAAAGTTCGGATACCTGGTTATCCAATTATCCGAAAACTAATAAATATATTTTTTTAAATTTTTTTTAATTTTACATATATTTTTACTTTAGATTGAGTTTTTTTAGTGTATATTGTGACTTTTATGATATGAGTTAGTTTTTTATATTATTTTATAATATTCTATGCCTAATTATTGTAAAAAAACTAAAAATGAAAAAATAAAAAAAATAAAAATGAATTTCGGATATCCGAATCAACATTCAAATCAGTATCCGAAATTCGGATATGGATACAGATACGGATAACGATTTCTACTATCCGAAATTTTCGGATATCCGACTTTGAACACCCCTACATATAAGTTTCAAATGTCTTTTAGTCATGAGTCCGCCCTAGTCTACAAACATACATTTGACTTTGATAAAATCAGAGTTAGGTACTAATCATCAACAAAGTCAAGATAAAAGCATGTGCTTATGATGTCAAACGCCATTAACAAATATAACATAACTCAATCATAATAAACACTACAGTTCATGTCTCGTATATTGTCTCTTGTAATTAATATCAATTAAATCCAAGACAAAGATCCTCTTGATTATGTTTGACTTTGATTAATTATACCACCCCCTGATTTTATTAATTGTAATTGCAATTTAAATATTTTTTTAGAGTTTTTAGCATAAACACATATATGTTTTTAGAGATAAAAAAATGTATACACATCACAAAGGAGACCATTGTTATTATAAACAAGAGACACCATCGTTATTATAAACAAGAGGGATGCACACATATATGAATAGAAACACAACATGTAATTTTGTTTAAATTGAAAAAATTATATGTATAGTAACTATATGCACACATGACATCATACTCAAATTATTTATTTATCGTCTATATATGTTCACAAGCTATAGTAATTTTGAAACTGCTACAACTTAAAATAAAATTAATTTACAAATTACTAAAAATATATATTGTTAAGAGAACACTTGTGTATACTGTATAGATTGAATTGTTTACATGTATAGTAATTGGTAGTTGATTCATTACATTAATTTAAAGGATTAATAAGAAGGTCATTTATTAATATGTTATTTTTATTTTTATCTTTAGTAGCAATATAAATAATACAACGTTCGTGGGACATGCTCATAAATTATTTTTTTTATTAATGAAAAGTACAAGTGCAATACACTAAAAGACAATTGCCTCTAGACACTGATACGCCAAATTTACATAGGGATTTGCTCCACGCTTTGTCTTTGCATAATTCAAAAAATTAAAATTATTATTATAAAGTTAGTTATTTTTTTTAATGGCTCGTAATTTACTTTTAAATCTATTTAACTTGTTTTACATAAAGTTTGAACTTTCAAACTACATAAAAGAAACACCTATTGAACACCTTATACTAATTTTATTTTATAAGAGTAACATTTTAATTGCACATATTAACCATTAATTTACTTGCAAAAGTTTAAACTACGTAACTTTTCTTTCTAAAACATTAAGCATGATTATAGACTGCTTAGGCTAATCAATTGTTGGTTTAAAGTTACTTCTAAATTATTAGCTTATTGAATGTCGAATCAAATGGGTCATGTCAAAAACTACTAAACGTGAACAAATGCTTACTGGGAAGGTGAAAATAAACTTATTATTAATGAGATTTATCCACAAGCTAAGAAATTGCAAATGATTTTCTAAGTTGATTTTGACAAAGCTTTGATTCAATTAGTTATGGCACAAATAAATTTTTTTAGAGTTTTGTGTCATTAGTCTTATAAAGATTATAGGAGGGGACCCGTAATCCTTTTTACTTTCTATTATTTTCATGGAGTGACTCAATGTTATTATTCAGGGCGTGAAGGACAGACAAATATTAAAAGTGTGTCTTTCTCTAACGTGAGTTCAACTCTCACTCACAAATATTTAAAAGTGTGTCTCTCTCTAACGTGAGTTCAACTCTCACTCATGTCATGTACGTTAATGATATGTTCGTTGGTGAGCGTGATACAAGCAATATGCTAAATTTCACAAGAATCTTATGGGGTTTCTATTTAGTGTCGAATTTGAAGGTAAACTTTTATAAAAGTAAAGCTTTTGGTACGTGAGGTTGCCAAATAATACAAACTTTTCTAAAAATTTCAAAAAGAAAGGTATTTTCTTGCAGTGCGGAGCTTGAACATATCCATATAGGGGTGGGGGCAAAATTTATTTATTTTAAGGGGGCGAACTCGAGTTTTATCTAAAAATTTACACTACCCGATCAAAAGTTTACACTACCAGACTAAAGTTTAACGCTACCGACAAAAAAAATAAGTGAGGGGGGGGGAATCCTCCGCCGGTGTTTCCTTGGGTTCAATTAAAAAAATAAACTTCAACAAACAAGAATCTGCAAGTATAGTTTAAACATCAAGAATCAAAATCTAAATATAAAGACTTCTAATTTACTGTTCCAACAAAATCTTTCTTCCACATTTTAAAGAACAAAAATACAATCAAATTATTCTCTGAAGAAAATGTTTATCATAAATGTCTCACTTCTAAATACTTCTCAAATTATTCTATGAAGAAAAGCTTTACCATAAATGAAGCTTTCTTCACAGTTTTGGTACGCAAACTGCCCATTATTCAACTTCTTGAATTTCTCTCAACTGCAAAAAAAAAAAACAGGTTACATAGCATCCAAAAGGGAATTTAAACACATATGGACATGATCATATGAGCCATGTGTTATACCCGATGAGTTAAATAATAACTAGCTAAAAAAGAAACGAGTCAAATATGCAGTTAGTTTGAAAGCCACCAAAAGTGAAGGATCCAGACAAACTAAACTCATTAGAGAGTGAAACAAAAATTTGGGTTATTTAGGCCATGTTTGGCTTTTGTTTTAAAAAACAACTTTTGACTTTTTTGAGGGGTGAAAAACAAAAATACATCTTCAAAAGTCATCAAAAGTTAAATATTTTAATTTTTGAAGGGATATTTTTGTCTTTTCACACATTCAAAAAGTCAAAAGTTGTTTTTAAAAGGAATGCCAAACATGACCTTAATCAGTAGTTATCAGTTTGTCTGAAATAGATGATTATTAGTTGATCTATCTGATTATTTAAATAGTAATTGAATTGGGTTAGGGTTTGTTTTTGTCTAATATAAACGTAGGGTTATGTATTTCAGTTTTATTAGTCGAGTTTAATAATAAAAAATGTATTGAATTATGTTATTTCAATTCAAAGTGTGTTACATGTATTTTTGGGTTGATCCAATTGGTTACTACAACAAAAAGTGTTACTTATTGAATGCAATCTCAGAAATCACTTTATCCGTAATTTAATAATATAAGCTCAATAGTCATATATATTCAGTTAGTTGCTATAAAAACTATATAATAGAGATAAGAACAGGGTGTGATAACCCAAAGACCAAACCGATCCGTCTTTTAACTTCAATCAAATAAAAAATGACTATCTTACCCAACTCGCACTCACATTTCGTGACCTGTACGTGTATATTGAGTAACGGAGAAACATAGAGCAAGTTAATACAAAACAAACAAGTGACTGAAAATGATGAAACTTTGTGTCAATCAAGTCATTCGGTTGATGCAAGAATGAAGCGTATCAAACATAAAACTTCTGTTCAATGATAATACAAATTCACAAATTATAATCAAGAGCAGCAGAGGTAAATTAGTTAATAGACTAAAAAAATAATGTAATTGCTCGGGTATTATCGTATTAAAGCATTAATAATCATCAGTGGGCACTTATATTTGAGGGATTTCATCCAACTAAAAGGTTGTTTGATAACTTATGAATAATTAAATGCTGAATCAATAAGAGCTCTGAACCATTAAGTGTTGAATTATTAAGAAGTCTGAACCATTAAGAACTAGTATATCATTTAACTATTTAAAGTCAAATGTCTGACCAATTCAAATAATATGTCTTAACCATTTAGCATTCGATCTCTTAACCATTCAGCATCAGTATAATGATTAACCATTCAGAGATAAATGTCTTAACCATTCAGACATCTGCTCGCGAAACAGTCTGAGCCACTAAATGCTGAATCATTTAGAAATCTGAACCATTAAAAGGCTGATTAAAAGGCTGCCAAACAGCCCCTAAGTTAGATTGTAAAAGTAATGAAAACCATGTTATCACTTCCTCAATTGTGCTTTGATATATCAAACTAGTCTACTATCTGCAATCTTTTGAAACCAGCTCAACACACTAAATTGTTTATTATGCTAAGCGTTTGTCCTCTCACACTAGATTGTTCTTTCTAGATCAATTTGATCAACCGAGATACCACTATCAAAGTATCTAGTTCAATATCAATTAAACATGAATAGCTTATCCCTATTTCATCTATCACATTTGTAACTTTAATAGCTCTATGCTAGATTAGTTGGATGTTTATTTAATAAAAGGCTTAATGGTACGTGATGAAAGCGTGCTTTGAGTTTCTTGTTCAAAGCACATCACATTTGGTACAATCATTTTTTAATACGTGCTAAAATAAAAGAACAATGTTAGCAACTTAACGTTGGTATGTTTTAGATCAAAAGTTTAGATTTCAAATGTCAGATGCTCTAGGTTTTGACATGTGACGAGTAATGTCAAGGTGCGTCAAATCACAAGAAATTAATATTCTATAAATGGTGTCATATATCAAAGATAAATTATAAACAAATAGTTTTTCTAAACTTACACATACTTCATGTAATATTCCCATCAAACAGTTACATTACATGTTCTTATGAAACACATATTTTCATGTCACATTTTTAACGGAGGACGATAGATCAATTTATTCAGATGATTACATTGTCTGATTTAAGTAATAACTTTACAAATATGTAAAATGATTAAGTCATATACGCATAACATATCTCGAGACTTGTAACAAGACAAGTAACACGTAACTTATTTTTCATTTTTGAAACTAACTTAAGTTCTATTCGAGTAATTCAAGTTTGTTTTAATGTAGGATTTTTAACTAAAGTTTAAATGTCAAATATGCATAACAAATAACGAATTTTTTTTAAGTTTGTACCATCCCAACGGTGCACACTAACGTTTCTGGTCGGGTTCGAGCTAATACATAACAGTTTACGACCCTATTCGGATTTTCGAATCGGACTTGTTAAAGAAATAAACATTATAACAACTTCTAAAACTCAAAGGGTAACAATTGCAAATAACACATTCACATAACTTCAAATCATAATTTCAAACACAAAGTACTCACACGCGGGAGTAAATTCATCTTCATCATCATCATCATCTTCATCTTCAAAATCAATACGATGATTTCGCCTATGATCAATCAAACTCACACAATAAATTCAATAACATCCACCACATAATCCACTCAAATCCGTATCAAATCCGCCATAGATTCATGCTTCAAGAACCCTAATTTCAAAACCCTAAATCGATCAACAAACAATGGATAGAGTATCGTGCCCCGAGAACGCGGAGCTTGTAGAGTTCATGTTGAATAAATTGAAGGAGATGGAGAGTTTGCCTAAAGGAATCTCCGAGAGTAACGCTGCTAGGATATCGAAGGCTTGCTTTAACGTTTGCAGTTCCAAATCGCAAATCAAAACCCTAAAGGACTTCTCGAATGTCAAGTAATGATTTGTTACGTCATCTATGTTTTTTTTCTTTCTGTTTTCTGTTGATTTGAAGATTGATTAGAACAAATGTGTGTTTACTAGATTGATTGATGTTAAAAAGTTGTGCAAATTTAGTGTAATTTAAGGGCAATACGATTCAAAGTTGTGAGGTTGGTATATGGTAGAATCACTGAACAAGAAACAGTAAAACAACTCTCAAGCAATGATAGCATCCCGTGATATTGAACCACAAGGTGGATTTGATTAAACATACGTTTGTAACTGTCATGATCTTCATACTCTTAACATTCACAAAACAAATTAGTGGAACTTGAATAGGTCTGGCCCAATCACAGTACTGCAAGGTGATGGTAACAACATGTAATTATGTAACTTATGGTACCAGTTTAAACTCTTCACAGGAGTTCTTTAACCACCAACACCCGTGTTTCTGTTGTTATAAGATGATGTAAACATGTAATTAGTATGTCAGAGAGTTCAGTCCAGAAGTGGATTTTAAATTTGTGTGGACAAGCTTAAATAAGAAGCCAGCGCTATGTAATTATTGATTAAATATCCTTCTATTATATCGAACTAATGAGAGTTGATCATTATTGACGATGCCTACTTCCTGGAAGAAGTTGCATATCCAAATTACTATATGATTAAATGAAAGGCTGATAGATATCAATAATTAAAGTTTTCTACTGTGTTTTCACTTATGAAACTCTCCATTTTTTGGTGTCAGAGGTGTTGGAAAGTGGATTTTGACACTTATGAAAGATTTCTTTATTGATGCTGCTGAGAATGAAGAGGTGATACAAAAGGGTACTCCTCCATGCACTTTCTTTAGTTACCTTGCAGCATCTGAATTTTTACATGGTATATAATTTCCATTTGTTTAAAATTATAGATGAGAGAATTAAGGGAAGCAAGCCATATATGCCTCTAAAGAACTCTGTGGCTTACGCTTTATTGATAACCCTTTACAGGTAAATATGATGCATCAATTTTTCTTCTATTTTGCCAATTAAATTTGGTTTATTAACAACATGATTTTTGGTGGAAATTTTTGGTTGTTGTTAGAGGAACTGCTAATGGAACTGAGTTTATGCGAAAACAAGAGCTAATTGATGCTGCTGAAGCAAGTGGGCTGTCTCGCTCTCCTATAATGTATGTATTTACCTTTTTAGCCCTTTTTTTATCTTATGCAAATGGTGATTTATTTTATTGTTTTTTGTATTTACAGGCCTGAAATAGGCAAGGGGAAAGCAGGCCAGTTTGGAGTTAGCTCAGGCAGGGATTGGTATAATGGATGGAATTGCATGAAAAAGTTGATAGATAAAGGGCTGGTTGTAAAATCTAGCTGCCCGGCAAAGTATATCTTTAATTTTCTTTCTCATATAAAGATATATGTTTGCCTCGAGTCACCTTTTGTTATTTTAGCCTTTTGATTTGAGGGTGTCATAATTTATTGTTTTGAAGCTCATGTCTTATTATTTGAATGTCAAATAATCAATGTTGACGATGAGTTCATACTCATTGCAACAGAACTTAATATTGAAGGGGAAAATCCAAAAAAATTGATATCTTCCTCTCTCTTTCTCTTGTGGTCTTATAGAATCTCAGCGTCAAGGATAATAAGTTGAATGAATATGCCACCTGTCACTTTTTTTTTATTTTTTATTACAGGTACATGCTGACTGAACAAGGAAAACAAGCTGCACATGACTGTCTATCAAGATCTGGATTGGTTGATTCTACAGAAAGCCTTGCTGCTGTTGATAACACTATGGATTTAGATCAAAACAACACTACAGAACCGGTGTGCACTCATGCTAACTTGATTCAACATGTGCCACCTCAGCGTGTCTCTTCAAAACGGCAAAAGAAATCGATCGATCTTCCTCCTGATACTCTTGATAAGGTATATTGTCCAGAATAATAATTTATTCTTTAAAATAATATATTATTGGTCTCTGTTTTATTTCCTGCAGCTTGTGCGCATGGGATACTCTAGAGAACAGGTTATCCATGCATTTGCTGAGGTGGCAGAAAATTCCCCAAATGAGGAAGCTTCTTCACTATGGTTATCTGTTTTATGTCGTCTTCGGGAAGCTGAAGTTTACAATTTACCTTTGACTTCCCAAAATATCCCAGAAGTCACACATCATGCAACATCAAGTTCTTGCACACATAAAAACGGTACTGATATATTATACTAGTTAAATATTAAATAAAAAAATAGAATTCGTCATAACTTTGAATCATTGACTTTTGTACTCCTTCAATATCTAGGTCAAACCGTCCCTTTTAGACGTGAAACGAAATTCCATGTTCCTCATTGAGAGCTTGTTCTTCGACTGTGAGTGTTAAGCCCTTTGTCGTGATAAAATTTTTACTATTTGTAGGCAACTAGTTTGTTTTAACTTTAAAGTTTATAGGCTATTTGCAAGAATGTACTTTTATTTTCTTTGTTAGCAACATACTTTCAAGTTACCTTAAAACAACAATGTGCTTTCATTTTTATTGATTATTATACCAAGGCAAACGAACTGACTATAGCAATGTGTAACCTGATATTAAAAATAATTCTTATTGTATGTTCTACCTCCAATAGAGTTAATTTAATTTTCCTTTTTGCCAATACTAGTATGCTACTGGAACTAAACCAGAAAATATTATTTGTGATTGCGTTTTTAATCATAGTACACATAGATATCCACGTGGACATTGACGTAGCATAAAACTAGGGAAACCAATCTGATGCCACTTTATTAGTTTCAAATTATCTGGTTACCAATTTTTAATTTGCTATAATGAGAAGTTCTTTCCTTTTTACTAATCCCTATAAATTTATTTAGAAATTACTTTGTTCTTTTTTTTTCCTGCATGGCGTCATAGGATCACAATGTGCATAAGCGCCATAGGAATGATCTAGAAGCTAAATCAAATCTTTTATCAATGCCACCTTTGAATTTTGGAGACCGATTTGAGGATACATATGAAGTGGTTTTAATATTGGATGATCGGGAGAAATTTACCAAGGCGTAAGTAACTTCAATTTAATTATTATCAAGTCTTCTGCATCATTAAAACATTAATTATTGAGGTGTTTCTATCATGAAACAAACAAGCTTTAATACAATGCTTTGTAATTTCAGGTCAAAGTCTAGAAAACTTCTTGAGCATGTCCAACTTCATTTTAAAATACCAATAGAGGTAAACTTGAACTTATAATGCATACTGATGGATAATAATATCAACAAATATTACTTAAACGTGAATCCATTGTGACTGGAGGTGGCACAATGGGCGGGTCAGATGCATTGGGTGAGGAGTTAAAACAGAATGGAGTAAAATTGTTTGTTTGGGCCAAGTTAGTTGACATAAATACTTTTCACAAGAACTATATATTTATAATAATATATTTATCATTGAATAAAATGATTTAAGAAGTTTTACACATTAAAAAGAACTTTTAGCCATTTTGACCCGTTTGACAGATTCAACCTAGTATACCTGTTTTTTAATGAGTTACCCAATCCAACTAGGACAAACTTGTAAACTTGTTAGTAATCTTTAGTTGTATCCATTTGACATCCAAGTTACCATCTCTAATTACGGATACCGTTTTCTGTCTCCTTTTCCTAACATTAGCCAATAAATTTTAATTTTGTTTAGTTATTCACAGGTGAGACGCTTACCTGTTGGTGATGGGATTTGGATAGCCCGCCATAAGCATCTTGGTAGTGAATATGTTCTTGATTTTATTGTTGAGAGAAAAAATGTTGATGATTTGAGATCTTCAATTAGGGATAATCGTTACAGAGAGCAGAAAGTGCGGATCCTGGTGATGTTTCTTACTATCCATTTACTTATATATGGCTTGCTTCCCTTCTTTTTTAAATCTCTAATGGGTCAAACTGGTAAAACATAAAACTTGGACAGAAAGGGAACATGTTGAATGGGTTGAAAGTTGCTCAAAGTATACCCCATTTAATATAACCTCCTAGTCATTTTTTATCTAAAGAGTTTGATTATTAATGAAATCATATAACCTTTTTAGTTATATTTTGACAAGCTAACTATTTATTAAAAATTAAACCTTTTTGACTGGTATTTCGGGTTAACGCAACCCAAGTTGACTAGGACAGAATTTATAAAAATGTTTGTAATTTATATTTCAACTTAACTAGCACTTAGTTACTAATTTCTGAAGTATAAGTATTTTGTTTGTTGGTTTCCTGAAGAGATCTGGACTCAAAAGGTTTATATACCTAGTAGAAGGTGATCCAAATGCTTGTGAAAGTGCTGAAAGTATTAAAACCGCGTAAGTACAAATTTATTTAAATGTTCTTATATTTACTGCTGATAGTTAGCATTCACTAACATTTGTTAATTTTGTAGTTGTTTGACAACCGAAATTTTAGAGGGGTTTGACGTACAGAGGACAAGTGGGACGGGAGACACCCTAAGAAAATATGGTCATCTTACTCAATCAATAACGGAATACTACAAATCTCTTGGCAATGAGCCAAAACATCAAGATTTACCAATATGCCCTTCTTTTGATCAGTTTATTGAAAGGTGCCAAGAGTTGGATAAGATGACAGTCAGTGATGTATTTGCTACCCAACTCTTGCAGGTACGAGACATAATGTTCTCTTTTATTTTATGAACATTTAAGAATATTGCCCGAATTAAATGAGTTTTAGCCGAGGAAACAGTGAATAGTAAGAAACTAGTTTGGATTGTTTTTGTGGGTTCCTAACTAAAAAAAATACTAAATGATAATTTACTCGAGTAAAATTTCTTGTTGCAGGTTCCACAGGTGACTGAGGATGTTGCCATTGCTGTCTTGGATCTATACCCAACAGTTTTATCACTTGCTCGTGCCTACACGAGTCTTGTCAGTATTCTTTATCTTTTTAAAATCTTTTCTGAATGATGGAATAAGGGTAGATGTGGTAATATGAAGCGGGATTAAGGGATTAGATAATGACTTAACATTGGTAATTATTTAATACTGGCAGTACAGGTCAGGTTGGGCTAAACTCGATACACTTTTCATATAGTTTTCTTTTTCAATGTTTACTCATATCTTTATAAGTTAAATCCTTTACACATTTGATTACACTTCACGACTTTAATGGGCAACAAAAATTTGTTATTTCAATAGCACCACTATTTCTAAATTATATGATTTAGGAGGTTTATCTCAACAATTTTTTCATTTTTACATGTATTGTTTTTAGTTAAATCTTTTACATGTAAAAATGAAACTTTTATATGTTCTTTCCATAGCACTACTATTTCTAAATAAGCAAATTGGATTTTAATAATCCACACTATTAACTATTGGCCGATAATAATCCAAAATATTAATTGGCCGGTAACACTTACAACTTTCACTATTATAAATAACAGTCCCAGTGACATAATTTTCAAATTTTTACGCTCGATTTGTATCTATTTTATTCTTAATTTGCTTGTATGTTTCTTCATTTCGTTCATAATTATCGGTGCGAACCGAATCGAGTCCAAATCAAACGTAAAAAAGTGAAAATTATATTATTGGTACTGTTGTCGGTAATAAAAGTGAAAGTTGGGTGTGTTACCAGCCAAATTGATAATATGAATTATTATCAACCAATATGTAATGGTTTGAATTATTAAAATCCAATTTGCCTTCTAAATAAAATGATTTAGGAGGTTTATCTCATAGCGGGCAAACTTCGATCTATTTTCTTTAATGTAGTTTTTTATCTCATTTTATCCTTTGACTGGTTAGATATAACAAGTATTACTTATTGAGAGGATAAATTGAGGCTCCCAATGTGATTTTGACTTGACTTTGACCAATTTGGTTTGCAAGGATGGTGACACGTGTGCACAAGAGGAACTCCTTAAGAAGCAGAGTAACAATGTGATCAATGGAGTTGCTAGCAGAAACATTTTTCAATTTATTTGGGGTGGTGATCACATGTTTTTCTACAACAGTATGTAGTTGATGTTTGTAAGCCAAAGTTTTAGGTGTGGAAAAACAAACCAGTTCCAACCCGGTTTGACTGTGTTGACTCCAACTCGAACTAACCCGAACTGGTTTAGCATTTCAACCAGGAATGGCACCTTTAGCCTAAAATACAATCCCTTAATGTATTAGGCTTTTTTTGTGTATATCTAATCTTTATGGTTTTTTTAAAGTAAATTATCATTTGCATTCTTAATGTTTTTTCATTTTAATCATTTGTATCCTAGCAGTTTCAAAGTTTTGATTTGCCCCCTAACGTTTCCTTTTTATCTTCATTTGAGTCCAAGCCGCTAACGACGTTAAAATTTTCTATTAACTTTTGTAAATGACAAAGATATCCTTATTGACATATCCCTCCTCACCTCCACCTCTTATCTATTTTTTCTCTCTCTCTCTCTCTCTCTCTCTACATTTCTATGTTTTTAATCTACCACCAAAGCACCACTACCACAGTAACCACTGATAGCGCCTCCGCTGCGACCGCCACTGCAACACCACCTTCATGACCACAACCATCACCACTATCTCTTCTATTTCTCTCTTTCTTTCTCTCTCTATTTTTCTATTTCTCTCTTTTCATTTGTGTGATTGGGTGTGTGTGTGATTGATAGTCCACAACCACCATCGATGTGAAATCGTAGATCTAGATAAGTGGGGGTTGTGGTGGTGGTGATAGGGGAGCGGTGGTGGTGGTGATAGGGGAGTTGCGATGGTGGTAATGGGGGGATGGGGGTTGCGGTGGTGGTGATGGGGTGGCTCTGGTGGTGATTGGGGGTCGCGGCGGTGGTGACGGGGGTCGCGGCGGTGGTGACGGGGGTCGCGGCGGTGGTGACGGGGGTCGCGGCGGTGGTGATGGGGGCTCTAATAAAGAAAAAAATAATGTATGAGGGGGGGGGGGGGTTGTGGTGGTGGTGACAAGGGATAAGGAGGTGATGACCGGTGGCTGTTGTGGTGGTAATGAGGGTTGTGGAGGTGGTGATGAGGGTTGTGAAGGTGGTGATGAGGTTGTGGAGGTAAATGATTAAAATTAAAAGAACATTAGAGATGCAAATAATAATTTATCACCCTAAGGAGGATTTAGAGTCTATACGCACTTCTAACTGTTTGGGCAAACATTCTTTTGGGCCTAGCTCCTTCAACCAAATTCTTATACGTGTAAACTCTAAAAAAAAGAATTAATTAATTAATTTGTGGTCCAAATTAGTATTATATAAACTAATGAAATCTTATAGCGAAAATAACATGACCATGTTTGAGTTTCTTTCTCTCCAATTGATGCGATCAACATTGGTTAACCTTTTTCGCCTTTCTTTTGTTCAAATAAATCACTATTAAGAACTCAAGATTAATATACCAATTTTTTTTATTTATTGTTTTTTTTATTTTTTTTGAATATGTTGTTTTTCATTATGTTTTTTTGTTTTTTATTAGTTTTATGTGTTTGAAGATTTTTTTTCTTAAGTCATTTGTAGCTGATTTGTTTACTTATTTTTCACAAGTGACACATCAACGTCACATCAATAGTTTTCATATTTTCTCATTTTTACCCATTTCAATGGTTTCTGTTCCCCACTTTCCCGTTCTCGTAACTATGAGAAAAATAGGTAAATACCATTGATGAGAAATGATGCATTTTCATTGGTTTTGGGCCTAGACGTTTTCCCCGTATTCAGGGACCAGTGTTACCGGGCGAGTTTTTTTAACGAGCTTTAGTTTTACTAGGTGGAGTAGAAATGCACTTAATGTTGTAATTCAAGATGCTTAAAAGGGATGTAAATGAATTGAAAAAACATGAACGGGTCATGTTTGTGTTCGTTCATTAAAAAATAGTGTTCATGATCTGTTCATGAACACTTACCGTACAAAATTTATTGTTCGTGTTCGTTCATTAAAAAATAGTTGTTCATGATCTGTTCATGAACACTTACCGTACAAAATTTATTGTTCGTGTTCGTTCATTAAGGAAATAAATCAGTTCATGAATTGTTCACGAACATAAACGAAGACAAACGAAAGCACACATATATTTATAAACATTAATAAACACAAACGTAATTTTCTAAAACAAGCAAACACATAATTATCTAAAAAAAAATATATAAGTACTTAACAGAATTATCTCAAACAAAACTTTTAAATGAACGAACACAAACGAATGCTAACAAACACATTATCAAACGTTCATGAACAAAAATAAACTATGTTAATGTTTGTTCGTTTAACTCAGCGAACGAAATTTTCTTGTTTTGTGTCCATTCATGTATTAAACGAACGAACATAAACGAATTTACCGGTAAACTATTCACGAATTGTTTGCTTAATGTTCGGTTCATTTACAAGCCTATACATGTGCCTTGTGTTTTCTTGCAAAAAAAGTATTAAATAAAAAAATTAAACAGATGCATCATAAGGTTTAAAATTTGGTTGTACCTTTCATTTTAAATATGAATCACTCTTCTTGATTTTACCATCTGAAAAGAGATGCTGTCCATATAACGAAAAGAGTAAGAAACAATAACAAGGTTAATTTAAAGATGAGACTACTTTTAAATGTCAAAGAAGTTATTTAACTAAGAACTTCTTATATCAATAAAAATATTAATAGTTTAAATAGATATTTATTATCACATCCATGATTTCGATCTCATAGTATGGTTAACTTAGATGCTAGTCTTCTTCATCAGCCACTTTGAACCGTCACGAAGACGTATAAAAACTTCGAAGCCGATACACAACTCTGAATGTGATATACAATTTATCATTGAAATTGTTAGGATAAATTTCAACCAAATCTCCGGCGTATAAGGCATAAGCACTCACGATTTTGTTAAACATTCTGAAAACATATGACGTCCCATCCCAAGCAAACTTTAAATTAAAAACACGTCCATCAACAACGTTGCTAAAACGAACATCAAGTTCCTTACTCTCTTCAGTGACTTTATTTCGCACATCTGTCTTGTGTATAATCGGCAGTAAATAGTCTTCGACACTTTCCTTCGGCAAAAACATTATTCCAACATCACAATTCGTGTCATTATCGTCGAGTATTTTCGATATGGTTGTGACATAAGACATTTTAATAGTATGTAAGATGTTTTTACATGTGAATTATATTTCAAATGAACATTCGATTATATATACAACTATACTACATAAGAAGTGGACTATAACATGCAATATATGTGTACTTATTGTTGTAAATTACCAATTTACAAACTGAATATTACATTTTATTATGAATCATTATTCTTTTTAATGTAACCATGCTATATATATTTTTTCATAAATAAAATTTTGTGTTCTTGAAATTTAATGTAACTAATATGTAAAAAAGAATATATTTAACAAATGTTTATATATTAATAACATATGATGCATTTTAACAAACTTTTTTATTACATACACAAAATTCTACATATTAAATATTAATGTAGGTGCCAATGACAAGCCACCGACTTGATATATATGACAACTTAGTTGGTGGTAGTGTTTTTTTTAACACGTATGTCTTTGATGGGACTGGCACGAGTTATATCCATGCACTTCATAATTAACAGTTTTTGTTTGAAATATGTTTATTAATAAGACAGAGTTCTTTATAACTTCTTTTATAAAGATGACAACAACTATAGAGTATTTAATTCAGTTTTAGTTAAAATTTACATTGGTACATTAGATTTTCTTTGTATTCGTGATAACATTTTGACAATAGTTTTATCTCGAGCTAACGACTCTGCTGCAAAGCACGGGTGATTGACTTATTTATTTCTTTCAACATTTGGCCTTAGTACTTTGTTATGTTTTGATGTAGGCGTCACAAAATAAGTAATTACACAAAATATGTGATAATGATGCAACCTATGTTCACAATAAGTTGTTATTGGTGGCTATGTGGCACTGACTTTAGTAATTAACATATAGCTGATGTATAATATGTAAGATTAATTTGGTTTAATAAATGTGCATTCGTGGTTTGTGTATATATCAATTTTTGAATTTATAAAGTATATTACAACAAATTATACGTTGTTGTTTAAATGAAAAATTAGGTCACATAAGAAGTTATTTAGGACATATTATTTGTTATGCATCGTTGATTAAATTATGTTTTTGAAATTGCAATCATAACCTGTTTGTGGATTTTATAGACTTAAAATAATTCTGTAGTCTATATTAAGATTAAGCCCAGGGTGGTGAGCCCACATGTATGAAGCTTGTCAGCCCACATGGCCCAATTACAACCGCTTATATTCACGCCCCTCACATTAGGCATGCGCATGTAAAAACCGGTTTTTGTGCCCAAACCGCTTTTTGTGCCCAAACCGGTTCGGGTTTAAAACCGAACCGGTTTTTTCGTGGTGGGGTCAAACCGGTTCGGGTTACAAACCAGTTTGGCTCACCAAAAACTCAAACCTATGAAATCGGTTCGGACCGGTTTGAAACGGTTTTGAGTGCGGGGCTAGCAAACCGGTATAGAAACCGTCGGTTCGGGTCGGGTTCGGGACCACTTTGGTCCAAACTGGTTTTTCTTTGAAACCGGTTTGGGTTATTTTAGGTGAACCGGTTCCGAACTGATTTTTTTGTACATGACTACCTCACATATGCATAGGTTTTTATTTACCTTAATTATTCTTTTTTTTTTATCATTCTTTATACATACATATAGATATGGAGATTTAAGATGTTTTAATAACAAAATAAGTGTCTATAAAGAGGAATTTCAACTGATAATTTGAAAAGCAATGGAACAACAATTCTCCACTGCTTTGAGACAAAAACAAAGTAACGCAGAGCTAACAAAATAATAACCTTCTAATATAAGATGTGGTATAATATAATGTAGAAAAACAAAATTCTAAAAATAATAAAAAAGCACCGTTCACTCCGACGCTAAATGTACCTACATACAAACTAATTATATTATTGTTGTTTTATTAGTAGTCAACAAGTTACTACGGTCTCAAAATAAACACTCGTAAAAAGAAGTTAAGTGAGTTAATGAATTTATAACGAAGTATATGTTTTTTAAAACACATGTTATTATTTTAGCATATCAAATGATATGTGTCATCATTCTAGCATATCAAAATTTTGTTTTTCTCTCTTCTCTCTCATAATAAATACAAAAGTTAAAAAAACAATTAATTTGACTTTATTTTTTTAAGTAAAATATGTTTAAACAAATACATCTATATTTATGTTTGTTGTTTTTCTCATATTAAATGATAATTATTGTATATTAATAAACTAAACTAATAAACATCTAAAATATATATATATTTATTTTAAGAATTTATTAATACATATTAAATATAAAGTAATAATTTCTAATTCATTATGTGTTATATCTTTTAAATATTCATTATTTTTTTATTTCATCAATGGATAATAATATCTAAAAAATAAAATGTTCATAAAACTAATAATTTTAATATTTTATTTATTCTACCCATGTAATACATAAGCTCTAACCTAGTTATGGAATATACCCGAGTGAATGAGAATTCACATACCTCATAACATTTAGAGTTTTGTATACTTACGTTGTTTTTCTACTTCTCACCCAAAAATTAAAAAGATAAAAAAGAAATGGTATGTATGTGAGATAAATTTCTATAAAAAATAAGACCGGTTTAAACAACTAAAACCAAATCGTCAAACTATCAAAAGCGTTAAAATCATTGGCAGGGCTGGCTATGTTTATAAAAATAGTCAAACCACCGGTTCACCTAATAATCCTTAATTAACCGGTCGGGAATTTGAACCTGATAATGTTAGAGCGAACCGGATGCCACATTTAAATTAAAATGCTTGATATCCTTGGATATATATAGAGATGGTAGGAGAGGGATTTTAAAAAACCTGATGTTATGTAAATATTAAAGAAAACTAATGAAAACAGTCACATAATTTATAATTTTTTATCACTATCTTTTATATTTGTGTATGTGTATGTATAAATAAGGGTATGGATCAAATGAAAAATCGTAACATTGTTTTACATATATATCACATATAGGTTACGCATACGTAACCATTTTTTATCCTACATAGTGTTACGTATACGTAAGACTCTTCATTCTCGTATTTATGTTCAACATATACGTAACAAAAACTCAAATACCCTTTTAAAAATTAAAATAACAAAAAAATTATAAATTATGCTATTGGTTTTCATGATTTTTTTTTAATTTTATATAACTATTAGTTTTCTAGTAACCCTGCCCAGATATTGTAATCTCATATTCATAACATGTTTACATACGAATATAAAACGGTTTATTCCTACTTGGTTGGATCTTTCATGAAACTTGATTGTATGTAAATATCTTTTGTTTTATAGAAAAAAAATTAAAAGACTAAACAATAATGGGGTTTATTCATATTTTCCTTCCTATACTCGTTAATTACACATTCACCCAAGTTACAAAATTAATTACATATTTTCTCTTATATATATATATATATGTTATATGTATGTATGTATTACATATTTGTCTATTTTTTAAAGGACCAATCGCATATATTCCCTAATAGACTTGGACAAATCATGCTTAAAGGATATTGTATTTATGCATTAAAAACATGTGTTATATAATTTTAGGGATGGTGAGAGAACTATATGTAATTCTCCCTTATTAAGATTAGTTATTGAATGATTATTGTATCATTGGTTTAAAAGTGTGCGTCTTGCTCGTATAATGTGCTCATGTGGTGTCCAGAGCGCAACACCACTAGTGTTGCAAAGCGTTTACATAATGCGCTAATGTTGCGTTGCAATTCGCAAGATGAACTACAATTGCAACATGCACTTGATGCATGCAACGAGAATTTTTAACTATATGTGACTTTTCTTTTCAACAATCTGTGTTTTTATTAAATTATAAGCATTTTAAGCTTGTGTTTTGACTTCTCTAAGCATCCTAGGGACGATTTTAGGAATCTCCAGGCTTCCTTTGACGTTTTACATCGTTTTCAAGTCTACTATCATGCTGCTAATGTATATTTTTTGTGTTTTCAAAAGTTCTTGTGAAACTTAATGTGTCACACCCTGACCGACGGCGAAATCATCGGGGCGGACGAATGTGAAACGATTGTTCATAGCACATGGAACTAAATTAGTTAGAATAATATTAAATACTATTTTTCATTGAACAATACAAGTCAATTAAGTCATTACAATACATACAAATATAAATAACAACATAAGATGTTTAATTCATCTAAGTCCAAGTCCTATATGAGCAAGAAGATTTTTTCGAGTATCAAACCTGAAACATATTAAAAAGTAAAGAGTAAACTTTAAAAGTTGGTGAGTTCCCATGGGTTAAACGTACATATATATAAAAAGATTTACAAGTAGCGATTCATGTCAATGGTTATAAGTTAGCAAGTTTATAGAACACATATAGTTACAACCAAACCTCGACTTGATTACAAGTTTATAAGATTGGCTAAGTGTACTTGGTTCCCATTGTCACACCCCAACCGACGGCGAAATCATCGGGGCGGACGAATGAGAGACGATTGCTCATAGCTCATGGAACTATTAAGTTTAAGTAAAATATCATTTTTATAATGAATATTACAAGACAAATAAAACGTTGCAAATCAATCAAGATACAATCAATAGCACAAGATTTTCAATTAATCTAGGTCCAAGTCCTATATGAGCTCAAGAAGATCTTCAAGTATCAAACCTGAAACATGTTACAAATAGAAGGGTCAATTATAAAGTTGGTGAGTTTCCATGGTTTAAACATATGCATATATGTATATATATAAAAGGGTTACACGTAGCAATTCATATCAATGGTTACGAGTTAGCAAGCTTATAGAACACATACAGTTACAACAAAACCTCGACTTGATTACAAGCATATAAGATTGGCTAAGTTTACTTGGTTCCCATGATGAACAAGCATACGTCATCAGGAGTCGGCAATACATCGATTTTAGCACCAAATAGGCTTGTCAGATCCAATGATCTAAGACGTCACCAGGCTAGCAATAGTTAATGATTGTAAACAAAATATGTATCTCATATACGACTTACAATAACACAAATAACCATGACAAAAAGGTAAAGATGAATTGCATATGCATTTACAAGTATCAAGATGTTTACAAGTGTAAGTTTATAAGGTTATCATGTTTCACCCCGAAAGGTGTGAAATAAAGTAAAAAGGGGCATGGAAAACTCACTTGGAATATAAATATATATTAGACAATTAATAAGGAAATAATAGTCGCCGTTCCAATGTAATCCCTCACAAGGTACCTAAATGCATATATTTACAAGATTTAAGCTTAATTGTAATAAGTTTAACAATTAAATGAAGAACTAGGGTTTTAGGTGGAATTTGGGGATTTTTGTGTAAGTACATTAAATATATTAATAAAGAAATTTACCATTTATATATTTTAAAGAAAAGAATTTAAACCATTTGTAATAATTAAAGTTTGAATATAAGCATTTTAAAATAACCGTGTTTTAAAAGGTAACATTTGAACCAATAATAATTCATTATTTATTATTTAAAATTCATTTTACGAGGAATAAACCAAGAATAACCTTATTAAAAGGTTTTATTAAAAAGTTATTCAACTATTTAAATTTAATAAAAAATTTAGAAATTCTTTTGGTGTCTACAAAAATATTTAAACTTTATAAAAACATTTTTTTATAATTATTAAAAATTTTCCATATTTAATTTGAGGGCTAAAAAGCCCAAAAAATACATAAGGGTGCTCGGGTTCGAACCCGAAACCTCGTGGTTGATGGGGTATTGACTTAACCAGTGAACCAGGGCGAGGTCTTGGTTTTAGAACTTAAAAACACAACTCCAATGAATTCCCCCAAATTCAAGAACCCTAGAATCAGATTAATACAAATTGAACTCAATTTCGTTGTTGATATGAAATCAAACATAGGGCTTTTGGTCCTCACATAAATCGAGTATATAACAATGTTTAATTACCAGTTGGAGATAGATTCGATGATGAACAAGTGCATGAACAAGTCACGACCACGTAGCACTAGTTTGACGCTCAAACGATGATAATAATCAAATTCGTTGTACAGGTAGTTTCTAATGATCTCATCGATGAAAAACCCTCTATTTATTTCTAGTTTTGAAGCACTGAAGATGGTGTTCGAATAGTTGCAGGTCGCGATGAAAAGGGTGATTCGAACTCGATGTAGATGTTTGTTTCAAGTAAAATTAAGAGTTGTAACGATTTAGGAATAGATAGACGATTGATTAGGTGAAGTTAATTATATTTTTATGAATGTTTAATGGCCCAATGGCTCTGTGATAAGGAGCCTCGGTTACTCACTCGAACGGGTAGTAACCGGTACTTTAATTCGATTAATATGTCATTAAGCTCGAACCATGTCCTAAAACGATTTGAAGACATTTTTAGACCGTGAAACGACATAATTTGGAGGGTTTGGTGTGGCCGGAGGGCCGCTGGGCGTGTGGCCGAAAAATAGGCGGTGAGGGGGGGTTTGGGCGATGGTTTGGGTATTTTAATTTAATTACACTTTTGATCCCTCTATTTTTATTAGTTATTATTTTATGCCAAATTTTCAAAACTAAGTTTAAAGAATTACATTTTGAACCCCAAGCTTATAACACCCTTGTTTTCAAATTATTAAAACTTCATTAAATAAATCACTAGTTTATAAAACTTTTATAGACTTTATGTATTTGTAGAATATCAATAATTTATTTAGTTTGATAATTTAAATCATAAATGAAGATAAGACATCATAAATTTATAAAACTTTATTTTATAAATTATAAAATATTCTATAAATCATAAAATTATTAAAACTTGTTTAAATAGTTTGATAAATAATATTCGAATAAAATAATTCGTAATATTTATTAAATTGTATATTTAATGCATTTGATTTATTAAGTAATTAAAATTGGAATAATTTAATAATGATATTGTTCATTGCATGATAGTTCAAAATGGGTTCGGGTTTGAATTTTAAATTGGAAAAATGGCGGATGTTACACCATGATGAACAAGCATACGTCATCAGGAGCCGGCAATACATCGGGTTTAGTACCAAATAGGCCTGTCAGGCCCAAAGATGTAAGACGTCGCCAGACTAGCAATAGTTAATAATTGTAAATAAAATATGTATCTCATATAAGACTTACAATAACACAAATAACCATGACAAAAAGGTAAAGATGAATTGCAGGTGAATTTACAAGTATCAAGATGTTTACAAGTGTAAGTTGATAAAGTTAACATGTTTCACCTCAAAAGGTGAGAAATAAAGTAAAAAGGGGCATGATGAACTCACATGAAAGACTCACAAGTATAGTGATGATTGTAGAGTACATAAGAAAGCTTTGATGTCAAGAGTCAAATGTGATGTCCTAAATGATAAAAAAAACAATAACTTGAGGTTGGAATTCATTACAAGAAGTTAGGACGTTTATAGAATGCTAAAAAACGAAAGGTAGATTGAAAAATGATTATTGTATCAATTTTAGATTCTGGACAGAATGTTTGGTATGTGTTTGAACAGGTTTAAAAATAAAAAACGGTTTCATAAAATTATAAAAAATTATACTTGACTAGTTCAACGTCTCCCGGACAACTTTCATTCGGAAATATTTTATGAAAAGATATTTAAATAGGTCAAACAAGCAGCACAAGACAATAGGTGTTGAAATATGCACTTATCTTATGAAGGCTATTGTTGAGTCGTCCGATTGAGTTTGAAGATGTATAAACTTTTGTTGAAAAGGTAATTCAATGAACTTAACATTGAAATCTGAGTTTACTCAAATTTAGTTTGTTATGATCAAGTTATGGTCAGTTGTAGTAAGATTATATTCTGCCAGAATTGTAATAAGGCACTTATGTGCACTTTTAAAATTGTTAAAGCATGGAACGGGTTAAAACATTTATTATGTTAATATATGGTATATTAGTCTTTATTTGAGTTATAAAATTATTCTAAGACTTTGGCATAGCCATCATTTATAACAATAATCTTGTGGAATAATCGAATGTGGCGGCATAGCCGTCCATATGCAAACAAGATTCTTTGTTTATGTTAGTGTGTTGTTAGCTTAATTTAGGAATGTTAGTGATTGTTATAGGTTAGTGATTATTAAAATGTTAATGATCAAATGATAATGATTAAAATAAAAAGATATTTGATAGAATAAAGAATAATAGTAAGAACATAAAGTCATGAAAACAATTGGATGTTAGGATGATTGAAATGTATAATATAAAAGCAATAAAAGATTACTTAGTATTAAGAATTCTTGAAATTTCTTGTAAATTAAAATTCTTCAAATGAATGAAAGAAATATATAAGAGTGAGATTTTTAGAGAATGAGCAAATGAAAAGTGAGGCCTAAGCCTTGCTTTTATACTTGAGGTTAGGAGGGGGTTATGAATGATGTTAATGGTGATTTATAAGTCTTTTAAAGGGGTTTAAGATTGGAATTTGAAATAAATATGAAATTAAATAATATAAATAAATAAAAGAATAATTATAATTTAAAATTTAAATTTACGAAGACTTTAATTTTAACTACTTTTTTTATAAAATCTTTATAGACTTTATAAAACCAATTTGAATAATCAATCAAATTATTTATTTGTTAATCTTTATAACTTTTATAAAACTGGTAAACTTTATAATTTGATTATTTATTTTCAGTATTTAAAATTCATAATACCTAATAAAACTTTATAAGTTTATTAAAATTCATTTTATAACTTTATAAGTTTTAATAAGTCTTTTTCATTTAGTTATTTGTTATAACATGATTAATAAACTTTATAATTTTACAAAAAAGATTATTTATAAATCAACGAGTTATTATAAGTTGTTTAAATGATAAATTGAATAAATCAATTCACGATATTGTTTAAACTACATGTCTAATCTATATAATTCATTAATAGAAATAAAATAATTTATATAAAGAAATTCATATCATAAGAAAGCTCGATTTTAGTTCGGGTTCAAGTTTATAACTTGAAATGACGGATGTTACATAATGTTTTTATGTGCATATAATTTTCAGTAAGTTTTATTGTTAACAAACGCTTCGTATATGTGATGCCTGCGCATCACACAATTTAAAACCAAGATTGTATCCGGATATTATTAAGTTAATTTTACACAATTTTCTTACTAAGAACATCAATCATATATATCTCAAGTTCAAGTTTTCTATATAAATAGAATAATACAATTACGACTCCAAATAAAAAAGTTTAAAACTTTATTTCAAAACAGTAAACACCGATAATCATAGTTATATATCCAAATACAAAACACAATACAATCATCAAACTTTCATACAATTATAATAACGAAACATAAATACATAAAAATCCCTTAGTAAAAACAAGATAAAATACTCATCTAATAGGTTTACTATAATAAAATGGATAATATGTAATACATATCTATTAGAAAGATGAAATATATAATTAATTTTATGTATTAGAGAAATATGTAAATTATAGTCTTAAGAAGGAAAAAAATGTAAAATTTTCATTCAACAACAAGATTATTTTTTAATATCATATAGATTATTTAGCAAAGAGATTCTTACATCAATAAATACATAAATAAATAGGTTAAATATATACTTATTATCATATCCATAAATTTCATTCTCCAAGTATAGTTATCACATGCATGCATGTTTTTAATCTTCGTTTGGTGCAATTAAGACTTATAAGAAACATTGAATCCAACATGCAATATCTTCAATGCATCGAATTCCATAGGATGCATTTCAACAACATCTCCATCCTTTAAGTTATAGGCACTCACAACTTCATTGAACTTTTTCAACACGTATTTTCTCCCTTCTTCCTTAGTAACTGTTAAAGGAAAAATGAATCCATCAGCATTGTTGCTTAAACAAACATCAAGTTCTTTAGTCCCTTCACGAACTTTATTTCGTTCGTCAGTATCATTTATAAGCGGTAGTAAATAGTTTTCGACGTCCTTCTTTTGCAATATAATTTTTCATTGCGACTCGTGTTACAATCGATTAACATCGTGTATATCTTTGTGTTAGAGGACATTTTTGTAGCCTGTAAAATGTTAACTTTTACATGTGACTGATTATTCAAAAGAATTTTCCACTATTTATACTAGTTTGGAAGTGGAATTTAGCATGTAAATATGTGTGTATTTATTGTTGTGATCAAATATGAACTCAATATTACATTTTATTATGAATTATTAAGACACTATTTAATAGTTATATCCTAAATATGTTTTATAATTAAAGAGTAGTTACAGTTTGTATTTCTTGAAACGTAGGGGCCGTTTGGTTATCATTATATTTTGCGTAGAAATTGGAATTAAAATGAAATTGTGAATGGAATGAAATCTTATTAAATTGATAATGTGTTTAGTTTGTCAATTTTGAGTGTAATTAAAATTTTAAACATTTTATTATATTGTTGAACATTCCATAAGTAAGTTAAATGAATGGGAATTCCAATGAATTTACGACAATTTTTCAATTTCATTTTTATTTGTTAACTAACCAAACATGATTTAAAAAATTTCAATTTCAACTTTAATTCCTGAGAATTTTATGAACTAAACATGTATTAATCTAACCAGTATACCACAAATTAAGAATGTATTTAACAAATGTACATATATGGATAAAGATTATGCATTTATTCCACTAAAACTTTTATTAAATACGCACACTACAAAAATCATAGTCACTCATATATATTACATAATTACTTACACTATAAATAATTATACAGCCAATTAATTACTTACAAATATTACATAACTACACACACTATAATAATTACGCAAAGACCTATAACTAATTGCACAATATATACGATAATAATATGATGACGCAACTTTTGTTTATAATAATGACAATCACGCACGTTATACATACAATACATTAATGTTTTGTTAAAATTCAAATTAAAAAAGTATCACTAAATTATACTAAAATTAATTGCATGATATAATTTAAAAAGAATTTATTGTCGAATAAAAAAATTATATACGTTTATAAAACATTTGAATAATATCTTTTAAAAAAAGTCAACATTGTTGATGTATTCCAATTTCCAATAGCAACCTATGTAAGGCATGCGGCCCAACGCTAGTCTAAGCCCAAAACAACTTTTTAAATGAGCCCATTAATCCAACAATTTTAATCCAAACCATCTTTCAATTGTCAATCATCACAATCAACCTCAATCATCAATGGTTGATGTATATCTACCTGAACATATTCTTCACCAAATATTTCTTTGAATGCCTATTAAACCCTTGTTGTTGCCTATCAAAGCAATAGAATTGTCTGATTTCACGTCCTCACTTTCTGAAGTCAAGATGACGACGGATGATATTTCTCCCCAACTTACGTTTTCATGTCATTGACAACACTGTGACACTTCATAGAAAATTTTAAATTAAAAAAAACAATGCATTTTATAAGATATGAGCTTAAATCAAATATTAAATACTAGTTATGGCATTAATATGCATAAAAACCCATTACTCAGTAACATAAAAACCCATTACCCAATATAATAATAAACCCAAAATAAAAATGTAAAAGGCAAATATAAAAAAAAGAATGAAAGATCGAGCATCACCCACCCGCCCACTTGTCGGTTGCTGCCACGCACCGCCCACTTGCGCGGCTGCACCACCACCCACCCGCACCACCAGCCACCGGACCACCCTCCTTCGCCATTCATTCACTCAATGTAATAATTTTTAAGCTATTTGACTATGAAATTGAGGATTTAGGGTTTATGATGTTCAATTTTTAATATTTATGTGTTATTTGTTATAAAAGTTAAGGATATGAATGCTTCGTTTTCTAGCTATGAAAAATCAAACAAAAGTGCTCTGAGATCTATTAGGTATGTGCTTAAGGTTTTTTATTATCATATTTTTTTATATATATGTATGGTAAAAGAAATTTAAGTTACTCCTAAAGTTGTATTCTAGATTCGCCACTGGTGTAGATCTTTCACGACACTGCTTGATGACTCACCATTTTTTAAATGGAGGAACTACGTGTATGGATTTGGTTTGACACAACAAAAGATAATTTAAAGATTGCTAGATTATGAAATAGTGAGTATACTAAATACGGTTTAAGTTTTTCTTATGAGATCTTTAATCATAAAACATGGTCATGAAGCACAACTCTAGAGTTAATCGGGACCAACTTTATTTCTAGCTATTTGGGTACGTTTGCAAATGGATATTTGTACCAGAAATCACAAACAAATATAGTGGTTCTTGATATAGAAAATATGATGTTTTCAAACATAACATTTACAGACGGATGTCGATTGAATCGTTTAGGTACATAAAATCGTTAGCTTTTCATGATTAGCGCTCAAAGTAATATGGGAGGATACGAGTTATGGCTGATGAATGAACATGGGTTCAATAACTCGTGGTCAACGGTATGTTTGATCCCATCTATAGATATATCAAGTGAAATTTTGTGTCTTTGGATGTCGGGAAAATGCTATTGTTGGATTCGTTGAAAAAACTTGTCATCTACGAGATGTTTGAAGATGCGTACGATGAAGTGAATGTTTACCGAGTTTTCATCAAGTAGAAATGCCGCATTCTATCAAATATGTCGAGAGTTTGACTTCACCATTAGTTATATTTATAATATACTAATTACTGAATTTGTAGTGCATTAAGGTTTGTACCTTAAGCTTAGTGGGTTGTACTCACTTTTGAGTTTTTTAATCTTTAATATTTTTTAGTTTTAACCCCAGTACTTTTACATTTTTTACAATTTAACCCTTATCAATTTTTCACTTTCCATTTTACCCTTATACTTTTCATAGTTTTTCGTTTTACGTTTCGGTCTAAATTTTACGAGTTAACACACTGTAACATTCGTGTGTGGTTTAGTTTTACGCTTATTTTTCCCCTTTGACGGTCTGTCACAACGCGCGAGTACTATATCAACATAGTTATTTTTTTAATGTTTTAAGTTTTATGTGTGTGGTTTAATGTTTTTACGTCTATTTTCCGTTAGGTTTTATATTTTCGTTTTTATTTCGTTTTTAACACGAGTTTTCGGGCGTTGGTGATTGGTAACAATAATATGACATTTTTTCTACTTGACATGTTTTTACGTCCCACACCGCAACGCGGGGGGCTTAATACTAGTATGGTAACTAATTATGATCTTTGCAGTTTATTTTTGTTACTAATTATTTTTTTAAAATTATTGATTAGCAACTAATCTCATTCTTAGTATACTTGTTATTTTTTTGAACGTCCAACAAATATTTTAATTAAGTCCGGCCACACAGGTAAACTCATTGTCGAAAGACCACTCACAAACCTGCGCACACTAACAGCCTTAATGACCTGACCTGTCCACCATTCCAAAAAAACCTACCGCTTAAAACATAGAATGTCATGAGACATATCGCAACAAGTGAGATCCGATCTCATTATTTTCACATTAGAATGTCATGAGACGGCTCCTCTTAAACAAATTGAACTATGACTCATTAGCAACATAATAGTTAGTCATTAGTTAATAAACTTGTGCTACAATGGTCAAGCTTGATTAACTTCCAATGTGATGCGATTAAAAAGAAGTGGTGTATGTGTTTTAGGATTTCCATGATTCAATCATTTAAATAAAAAAGAACAAGAAATTTCTTTAACATGGGATTATTTTGTTACTTTAGGAAAATATCATGAAGATATTGGCTTAATTTAACCAAATCGAACACATTAATAGCTATAACTTATTTTAGCATTATCATATTGGTTAAAAATTATTGCTTTTATTTGATTAAAAGCAATTAGGATTCTTTTTTTAGGTATTAAGTCTCTCGTGTTGCAGCGCTGAGCGTAAAACCGTATCCAGTAGCACCAATAACATATTACAATTATTGACCACCAACATCGAAAAATCTCAAATTAAAAAAAACATAAAGAACAAAAAAACAAATTAAACCAAACGAAAAGTAAACGTAAAAACGTTTAACAACATCGGTGAAACATAAAACATAGAAAATAATAAGTATGTAGAAAACAATAAGTGGGTCAATCTAAAACTACCACGTTACGATAGGATGTTAGAACAAACTCACAAAGTTATATATTTTCTCAAATTATAAGTTTTCAATGTATAACGATTTCAAACATAATTTGAAAAGAAAATATAATTTTGCAAGTTTGAAGGGGAATATATGAAATAACCCCTTCAAAATTTTAAACGTTAAAATAGATAACGATCTTCATAAGGTCAAAAGGAAATATTATTGGAGTAAGTTGTATGATGTTAGAAACACATATAATGGAACTAGTTAGTGTGAGAGCATAAATAGACACATAGTTTCAGAATGTACAATACTAACACTAATTAATGTGTCATAAACACAAAAAATGCTAAGCTTTACAAGGGAGAAAGACCTTTTTAACATTACTTGTTCTTTATCAATGTTGTTGGAAACATGTAGACCGGGTTAAAGAATATATAAAACCATAAATTAAGCCTAAAAAGTTAATCTTATTAGGACCATACTAAACTGACTATTCAGACCCTAATCCATGAACGCCATCGGTCCGTTTGTTCATTCATGAGTTGCTTGTATGCGGATCAACTATTATGATCATCTATTGTATCGTTGTACATAATATTGAATTTATTAATTTTCCTATTATTATTTTCAAATTTGCTTCGAAAGATTAGCTAAATAGTCTCATTTACTCAAAGTCTTATTAGCATTCTTTTAGAGCTTGATCAACAAACTAAATCATCGTGTGCTCATGTAAAAAGTAAAAACGACTAACACTTTAAGACGGTCAATCTTAACTTAGGAATAAACGTTTGGACTTATTATTAGCATGAAATAAGGGGAATCCTAATAGATTTGCCATAGAGCAAATACAAATAAACAAATAACTTAATCTTCAACTTAAAGCCAAAATGATATGCATGAACAGTTGAATTCATAGGGGTAGTCATGTTTGAACAAAAAGAATTAAGAATACCAAAAATTGAACCCTTGAATCATGTGAACCATCTTCAAAAGTTGATGGAATAAATTACATTTACATAATAAAAGGGGCCAACACACCAACTATACAACTTGCCCACAAAATTTAATTCTATTCTTACTCATCTCTATCAACAAAATAAAAAGTCAAAAGGTCAACTTTGGACTTTTAAAGTAAGTACCTCTATATCAATAGAGTCCTTTACCATTTCAACACTCTTTTGACAAAGACTCCCTTCTTCCTCGTTATCAAAGCTAGAGTGGACACTATATAGAACATACACAAGCACCACAACAACCGAAAAGAACCCAAATCTTACATAAGAAGAAGCATTGATGTTTCCCAACAAAAAAATGTTGAGAAAGATTGATACACATGGTATCCATGGCATAAGTGGAACCCCCCAAAAGTCGGGCTTCCTCGCTTGAGGGACCATGTGATAAAGAGTTTAACTAACCCCACCGCAACTAAAAAACAGGTTCCAAGCATGTAGCCCTTGGTTTCCCCGGTGGCCCTAGCCACCATAGTAGGTGAACATGATGCAAGTGAATGAGAAGCTTAAGAGGAAGGATAAAGTGGGCCATGAGCTCGTGGTCCCCACTGACACATATCGTCTGTAGATGACAGCATTGGACACCATCAGAAATACAAATAGCGTGCCAATGGAGACGAGGTCGAGGAGTACATCTAGCTCGGTGAAAAGGGCTATCGTCGCCGTGAAGAGCCCTATAAAGTCATAATAAATTAGATCAGGCATAATACATTAGATTAGTTATTTGAATAAACTAGATTAGTCATAGATATAATTGCTTGTAGTATCTTTATTTAAAGTGTAGTAGTAAATAACATATGAGAACACATGATGGTGACATAATATAGAGAACCTACAAAGATTTAGGTCAAGTAGATCAAGAAATTATTCAAGAAAGTCCACTAGTAAGGAATAAAACCTAAGATTAGGAAATAGTCAAAGTCAACAAAACAATTGAATCAATTTTAGTGGTTGTAAAAAAGAAAATTCACAAGACCCACATGATAGAGATAGGATAGGATTTGATTTGGGGATCATATTTAAAAAAATACACAACTTTAGAACATGATTCTTGAGTAAAGTCTTCATGAGACTAGATTTGGAGGATATGCTTATGTAACAAGTTAAGCATCCAATCAATCCTAACTTCCTTTTCAATATTCTTATATCCTTCCCTTTTACAAATTACTAATTTAATAACATAGAATTGTAACCAATCATATAACAAATCTTCACTTCTTTTATTTTGATTTGATAAGATTTTGTAGTAATATATGTTCCATGAAATATCAAACATTTGTTTTATTGTTTCAAAGTATAAATAAGATATTTTAATATAATATTCGAACAATTTATTTCCTCTAAAATCATATTTTTTAGCAAATTAATTTTTGCATAAACAATATACAAGACAATCTAAAATATACATATATAATAGAGAATAGATCACAGGTTCCATGGTTTTGACCATTTGTCCCCCAACCGAAACGGTTCATATGGGGCCGATTTCCCATACAGCCAAACTTTCTAAAAGTATTACTTTATAACAATATTTATATATAAATATATATTTTTTATTAAAAATGTTATTTGTTACTTGGATAATAGCACAATGATAATAGTTAAATCCTATTTGAAAAATGCAAGTGTTCACATTGGATAGTTTAAAAATTGATGTATTTTTACAGTAAGATTAGATATGTGTGTTAGTTGATGTTATAAAAACATTAAAAATCTTTTTGTAAATGCTTATTTTTGGCGAGTGTGGATGATAATGAAACCTAAATCCGATTGGAATACTTGAAACCCCAAACGAATCATCGAAGATATGTAAGGTCGCGTATTTTCTAATTTTTTACGGGTTTGAGATGGTATGAGATTTGATCGCATACTCAACTTCTTAATGGCGTCTAGTTAGTTACCTAATTATACATCCAAACCTGTCTATTGTCATCCCTAATTGAGTCTACATCATCTTTTAAAATATAGATAGTAACACATGATAATATCAAAATAAAGCTACAGAGAGCGGAAAAAGGTAAGACATATATCACTGTAAAGTTAATACTTTATTTAAATTGGAAAAAAAAGAGAGAAATATTACCTAAAAACACAGAAGCGTTTACTGGTGTAGATGTTTTGGGATGAACTTTGGCGAACCACGATGGGACCACACCTGACCTCCCGATCACACATATATATCGAGCTTGACCCAACATAGCCACTAACAACGATGTTAGTATCCCGAAGCTAGCACCAATGCCAATGACATTGGACGCCCAGCTAAAACCGTGTGATTTATCCATAAACGCACATGTAAACGGTGATTCTGGTCTTATCTGAAAATAATAAACAAGTATTAGGAGCTTAAATCGTGTATAGTTTGATTAATGCAATATAAAAGTTATACTTAAGCTAATATTTTAAATGCTTGAAAAATGTATTTATTTTCGAAGATGATGGCACTTTATATAGATTTGAATTGAAACTAATCTACTATAAAATTCGTAAACATTGTCTATTGTAAGATTTAAAATCTAAACATTCAAGTGAGAAGGCGCCTATTATACACTTTATACCATTTGATCAAATGCTATTTGGTGATTACACATTATTTGTAATGTTTAAAGAACTGGAATAACATATAAAATAAATGGAAACCACGAAAAATATAAAAAAATTATATAAACATGTTTTACTCAGATAAAAATTTCACATGAAAAGAAAAACAAAAGGTAAAATCAAATCAGATTTATAAACCACATAACACAAGAATATATAAATCAATACAGGGGTGAAACAATTACACCAACCTATAAATATATATATGAAATATTATTGAGTTTTTAATTTTTAATACTTAAAGGCATGTAATTGTTTAAAAGGATAAATAAACATAACAAAAGCTAGCTACTTAAGGTACATATGCTATTACAATTGTACCCAACAAAAATTAGTTGAGATAAGACAATTGTGCTTTTTACAAGATAGTTGAGGCAAAAGGTCATTCTCAAAAAATATAACATTTTTTCTCTTCAACAATCTTTCCATAAATAGTTTGCACAAAACTACAACACATGAATATAATTGTACAACAAGCTAAACCAACACTTGAACTATAACTTATTTATTACTTCCATCAAATTTCTTAAAACAGCTGGTAAAACTTTTACATTTAACAATAACTTTTATGTTAAAGTCGCGTGAAACAAACATTACATAAAAAACATATGGTAAGTCTACGTATATCAGATCGCGATACAGCCTACATCAAAAGTGAAAATAAGTGGATGTTTTAAAAGATAATGCATACCAGATCATATGGAAGAAGCATTGACATTGAAGCAGCCATCAAACAATACAAAACAGTAACAAGAACAACAGAGCCTGAAACTCCAATAGGTATATCAGTCACCGGATTATAAACCTCCTCCGCCAGCGTCGAAACGGCGTCGTATCCTATATAACTCACATACACCAGAGCCGCTCCGTTAAACACCCCCGGAGCCCCGAACGGGAAGAACCCGCCCGCCCGATTCGGATCCGACGGGCTCGTGAAGTTCTTCACATCCCCTCTCCAAAACCCCATCATGATCACAAACAATATGAACAGAATGTGCACAGCTGTTAATATCATGTTCAACACAGAGCTTTCTCTGGTGCTGTTTGTTTGCATACAGATTGAAGTCAGAATCAGAATTTTCATATTTATCATATTCATATTCTGAACAGCAAAATAAAATACCTGTAGCAGATGATCAGGGTGAGGATCAGAATAATGAGGACTGCGAAGATGTCGATGTGGTTGAACCCTTTTGGAAGAAACGAAACGGTGATTCGCCATTTCGATTCCGCTGATACTCCGATCGCTGTTCCGAGATACGTCGTGAAGCTTCTCGCTGCAGCGGCGTTCGATAATACGTAATCCATCACCAGATTTGCTCCCACCAGAAACGCGGTAAACTCGCCTGAAAACAATTTAATGTAACTGTAAATACTACATTTTAAGGCGCTAAACATTATAACATAAACACAAGTGAGACTTCAAACATCATTACAAAATAATTAAAAAAAAAAACTTTAAACCCATAGAACCGTCAGACAGTGGTTGAGCTTGAGAAAATCTGTAGGGGCGCGAAAGTCGTAAAATGGTCAAACTCAATACGTATAAATTTTTTAACTAAATTAGTTATAAATTTCCAAAACTAGGTAAAAACAAGGGGCCGGGCCCAACAAAGCTCCGCCAATGACGCGAAACACAATTTACATGACATTTAGGTGACATTTTAACTAAACGGTGACGGTGAGGGCGAATAGTTTAAACACAAATACATTGAAATCACGTGAAGATGAGTTTATTAATGTTGATCGTTATCAATAAGAGATGAATGTGAACAAACCGAAAGTTACACGTATGTAGCTGAAGGCACCACCGGCGACAGGCATATGAACCGCAAATTCAGTGTAACAAAAAGCCGAAAGGAGTGCGCACAGTCCGGCAATGGCGTACGATAGTATCACCGCCGGACCGGCTTTTTCGTGACTAGCGGTGCCGCTAGTCACGAAAACTCCGGCACCGACCATCCCGCCGATGCCGAAGCATATGAGATCGTACCACCTGAGGTTCTTTCTCATATCGGCGCCGGATCGGGATCGGATTTCACCGGTTTCTTCGAACGTGGTGGATACGCTCCCGGCCCGGCGCCGAAGCCGGTGAGGGAGGTCAGAGAGTGCGTGAATGTACGATTTGAAGCTCGAGAAAGACGAGCCATGGTGGTTCATTATATCTTTTGTATATCCTTTGTGAAATATAACCCTTTGTGTGTTTGTGTGATATATGATGAACAAGAAGGGGGTTTTATAGGGATGATGATAGTGTGGGTGTGAGTGAAAGTTTATACTTGCGGTCCCTTGAAAATCTACTTTTGTCAAATGAGTTCTTTTGTTTTGGATTTTTAGATAAGCAGCAATAGAACAACAATCTTTAGCTTAACTGGTTAATATGATATACACATAACATATAAATATTAGAAGGTCATGAGTTTAAGTCTTACTTAAAGCAAAATGTACAGAGTTAAACCAACAAGTTTTTGTTTTTTTTTTATTTATGGGTTTTCTTATAAGGAAATTGGGATGTGATCATGACTGGAAAACGAATATGTAAGTCTGATTAAAATAACATTTATTATTCGAATAAAGATAATGCATTTGCCGTCGGAAAATGAAGAAAAATAGGAATGGAGTAATGGGTTATACTTTTTTTATCATTTGCTAAAGGTGAACCTTTTGTGAGTTGAGATGAACAACCACTACCATTCATGATTTCATGGAATCAACTAAGAAGATAGTTGTGATTTGACATGTATGACTTCATATTTCAAGGGTATTATACCGATGTGGAAAGGTTAACCCTTGTTGTTGAAGTAAAATTAAACTTCAATTGGAATCGTATTCTTTTTTATAGCATGTCTTTTCATTTCCTAATATGGAAATAATACTTGTTATGGATCCAATATGTTGATTTGCTCTAAGTTTTGTTATTGATGCTTAGACCATAGGATGTTATTCGTTTGATTCTTGAATGATAAATTATGTACGTCTATTTTATGATTTTACAATATTTGTATAGTAGTTTGTACGTTGTATGAATTTTGAAGGATGAGAGAGAACATGGAGGCTTTCAGGCAAATAGGTGATTTGGAGCCTGTTCGGGACCAAATGTCTCCATGAATATGCACAAAAGCTTGGTGTTTTTGTGAATTGTCAAAAAAAAACGTGTGGGCGGGGGCAAAAAATAAACTTTTTAGAGGGGCAATTTCTGTATATATTAAAATTTTATAGTACTAACCCGGAAATTTACACTATTAAACCAAAAACTAACACTGTTCATGAAAAAATAGTGGGGGGGGGGGGGACATACTAACCCTTCAAATGACAAAACTAACTCACTTTGTACTTCTAAATTGTTCTCATTTTGTTAAAAAAATATTCAACATATGATGGATATAATAACATCAAAGAAAAAAACAGATATTGTATTTACGGTTGACAAACTCTAGTTTGTTGAAAATAAAGTAACTACGTGAAATTGTTCACGTATTTCATGCACACAATGATGGAAAGTTGTATGGGATGTATGATATGATAAAATATAATAGAAAATATTGAAGTACATATGATTTTGTGATGTTGAAATGATGTTAAAATGTTAATATGATGGTGATTTACAAGCTAGAAGAAAGTAAAAAAAAACTTTCTAAAATAAGGATCAGATGCAGTGGCTCTTTTGATGTTCAAAGATGGTGATACTGTGTAGTTGAGCTAGTGGTGGATCTGAATATTTCAATGGGGAATTGTATTGACCAAAAATGAAGCTTGTATGTAATCCATCCATCTCCATGTAAGGCATTGATTCCTAAAATCCTTCTTTCTATTTTCTTTTTGGATATTTTTTTTAACTTTTTACATGTTTGAATTAACATCTATAAATGTTATGAACTATTTGTGTTTGATCATGTATGTATAAATGTAAGTATGTGTGCGTATGTATGCATGTATGCCGATATGTGAATGTGTTGAGAAATCGTACTTCGATAATCAAGACATGGACGATCTGAAAGTCGCGTAATGTTTTTCAAATTAATCGGATAAAACTCATACTCAAGAAGGATTCATGATTTGTGTATGCGATCTCGTGAACCAGAAGAAGAGGATTGATGATCAATTTTTCTAGAAATCGTTTTAGAGTGATGGAGCCAAAAACTGTCAAAGCCAATTATAATGTTTACAATTACATCATTTTCATCTTGAATTTCACATGTAAGATTTTGAGAAAATCAAATCTTTCATGCATTTTAGTATAATAATATTTACCAAAACAAAATCATGGGCTCTATTCCTTGGACCCCATCAGGAGCTGACACCCTTGGATCACTCTCCAGAGTGCTACCCCAAGACCCTCGCCCAAGGCCGGCTCAACATATTTGAAGGCCTAAAGCAAAAAAAAATATTGAGGCCCTCGTCTATATATTATTCATAAAAACATTTGACTCGAATTAACGAGATAAACAAATATATTTATAGTTTGGTAGAAAACAACTTAGAGTAAAATACAACTTAATTT
Organism: Flaveria trinervia; assembly: GCA_025506515.1. Taxonomy (NCBI): domain Eukaryota; kingdom Viridiplantae; phylum Streptophyta; class Magnoliopsida; order Asterales; family Asteraceae; genus Flaveria; species Flaveria trinervia. The sequence continues at coordinate 1,747,698 of CM046452.1, forward strand.
ACTAGAACAAAATCAATTGCAATAAAAAAGATTAAATGATAAAAAAACAACAACCGAATAAAATAAAAAGAAAACTTAATTGTAAATGTAAATTAAAGTTAAAAACCAACAATATATTAAATTGGCAAAGAAACAATACTAGATTGAAGCGATTGAGTATAAATTAAGATCAGACAATAATAGTTAGTGTATTAGGTAATTAATTATAAAAAATTATTTAAAACTGATGAACCTAAAATAACCGTCAATAGTGAGCAGTCAATGAATTTCTGATGAACCAAGTTTTGTAAGTGTGCATTGATAAACATTCAATCATTTTGTTATCTTTCTTATTTATCATTAAATTCACAAATAGTTATTGGATTATCACATGTATTTTAACTTAGAATATAAATAAAAGTAATTTTTTTAAATTAAAGGGCCCTTTAAATTTGAGGGCCTAAAGCGGCTGCTTTAGTTGTTTATACTGTAAAGACGCATATGCTCTCTCCAAGGGTGTTGTAGTTTTAGAACCCTCGTTACTTAGTGGCTTTGACACTAAGAACAACATAGGTTCTAATGCCGAGAATCATGATAAACTTAAAATTATATGTGCACTCCGCACCTTCAGTCTAGTGTAATGAATATTATGATTATATTAATTATTTAGTTAATTCAATTATATAAAAATATGTAATATGTGTATGAATGTGAGGACAATGTCATGCTTTTGCCTTTTTTCTTGGCAATGTCATGCTTTAGCCCGTATTTACATTCCTTGCATAATCAACATCAACATATGATGATAAGACTGGCGTAGGAGTAAAATATAACCAAAACTAAGTGTACAACCACCTTATTGTTTTCTTATATCATTAATAGTTTATTTGCGTACTATGTTTAATTACTTGTTAATTGTTATTAATCTAAGCTAGTGGGTCATAACCCACGCTCTATTAAAGTTCAAAATGTAAATATGACGATAGTGTTACAAAATTTAATGTTTGGTTTCAACGACTTTTACATTGGGTTTCATCCCATAAAACGAATCAAATGTGAAAAACAAAACAAAGAAATAAGTAATCCATACAAAATATTTATAAGTAAAAACACAGCAAGAAAAAAAATCCTATAAGGACATTAAGAAAAACGAGAAAAAATTATTTTATTAAAGTTTAAGGGCATCAATGTAAATTCGATGAGAAAAACCGATAAACTTATTGAAGTTTATGAGTGTAAAGGATATTTTGCACCATGAAATTTTGGATATATCAGAAAGTTTAATAGTATATATAAAAAATTACTATCTTCCTTGCGAAATTTTTGTGGTTATACTTAGTCGATGGTGAATCTAAATTTCACTACTTGATTGAGATTTTTGGATGACTTTTTGTAGAAAGTTATTATCATTAAAAGATTTATTAGTGTGGTTATATCTTGGTTGTTTTATTTTTTCAGAAAATTATAATCTTACTAGTTGCTTTTTTCCTTGTGAGAATTACTAGCTATGTAGATTACTTTAACTAACAGCAAAATGTATTTCAAGTCTTAGCTAAAACTAATAATTAAGCCATTTGTGTTGAAGCAGGGACGTAAAATAGTGGCAACTAGCACCAATGTCACTTTAGTATTAACGACTACCAATGCTGGTAAAACTAGTATTAAAAGTAAATAGAAACGAAAATAACAAAACCAGACAAAAAGTATACATAAAAACATTAAACCATGAACATGAGACGTAAAACATTAAAAACAATAATTAAGTTAATCTAGAACCAGTGTGTTGTGACGAGGCCGTTAAACGAAAAAAAATAGACGTAAAAACGTTAAACCATACGTGTAAGTCACAACGTGTTAACTCGTAAAATTTAAACCGAAACAAAAAAAATTAAAAAAATGAAAAGCATATGAGATTAAAATTAAAAGTAAAAAGTTGTTGAGGGATAAATTATAAAAAGATATAAAAGTATTGACTTAAAATAAAAGAATTAAATATTAAAGAAAGAAAAAAAAATAATAAATACAATCCATCAAAACACATGATACAACTCGTGATGCATAAACAAGTTGATAATTAATACATTATAAATATCCCTGAAACTTTGTTTTCATGCCTTCATGCCTTTTATACATGAAAATTTAGTGTTGGAAAATAAAACAAAATTACGTATTGTTAGTATTATAAATCTCGAAATATGTGGGTGCTTTGTGTTGTATGTTTTCTCTGTTTTGTCTGCATGCCATCTGCTTTTTCATCTTGCCTTTAATATATTTTGTTAATCTTTTCAATTGAGAGACTTATATTTTCTCTCAATTCTTAATATTTATTTGTCGAATCTGTGTTAACTTACTTTGTCCGAGATTGCTTAATTGTTTTTTTTTTAAATTGATGATAAAGTATTATGCATAGTTTTCAAATGAGCTTAAATGGTTTTAATTATTGATAAAGGGAAATTTTGGTTTTTACAATGATTGTTTTAAGAATAATAAAGTTAGTTTTTAACATTGTTTTTGAAGAAAGTATAAATGTTCGATTTGTCCTTAGACTAGATCAGTGTGAATTTTAGGTTTCTTTTGTGTCACTTACATGTAGTCTTTGAGTGCCATTTAACTATTTAACTCACTAATTAGAAAGAAACTAAGTGTGGAAAAGTAGAGGTTTATAGTGACAACTTGTTTTTATTATAATGTGGATTATGAGTAACAAGTTATTTAAATATGATTAAACATGTTTAATGTGTTTACCCATTGAATTGATGTGAATGTTAAAGATATATAAAACTTTAATTCAATAACAAAAATATTACTTTTCAATATTCTGTTATAATAATTTCTACTATTTGTTTTTGCTTGTAATTTTTTATTTTACCTGGATTTGTGATGCTGCAATGAATTTATAATTAGCTACGGTAGTTGATCTAATAGGGTTACGTCTATATTTGAATTGATGCAGTTGAGCTAAATATTCTAACTTGTGTGGTTACCTGTTCCTTTTGCATTTGTTTTCTATTCATGCTCATCACATATCATTGGGTAGATAACTTGTGCATAGAGTATTTCTTGTATCTGGTTTGATTCGATCTCAATTGTACGATTGTTGATTGAATGTCTTTTCTGAAGCATTAGGGTAAACGACATTGATTTGGGAATAATAAGCATTTGATTTGCAGTTATTGACACTTTGTTTCATCTTCTTAGTTATTCATAAAGATCACAGAGATAATGTAATAATAAAGATAAGAAAATATGAATCGTTAGTGATAAAAACATGAGTATATGCTCTCTACGCGAATCTCATATTGGACGTGTACATGACAGATTCATGGTTCACAAATGTCTCTAAAATTAACAACGCGTTTTGAGCGTATTGGTTGTGGATGAGAGGAGAATTTCACAATTAAGCGTGCTCAGGTGGGAACAATCCAGGGATGGGCGACCTCCCTGGAAAGTTTTCACCCGGGCAATAAAAAGCAAATCCATGAGCTTTTCGTGGAAAAATGGATAATATTATTGGTGTGAGAGGCCAGATGTTACAGAATGGTATCAGAGTCACTCTTATACCGTTCGGGATGATGGGACAAACCTCATCAAGGATGGTGAGTCCCCGAGGGTGTTCAAAGTGACACCTTAGGCCAATCGCACATCCATAGATGGGATTGTGGGGCAAATGTCATCTAGAACGATGAGTCCAAAAAGTAATGGGTGTTTGAAACACTCTACGCAAATCCTATATCGGTCATGGATAGGAGAGATGTCTGGTTCATAAAGAATGTCTTGCATCTAATATCAATAACACATTTTGAACGTATTGGCTGTGGATGAGAGGAGAACTCCATAGTTAAGCGTGCTCAGGTGGGAGCAATCTAGGGATGGGTGACCTTACTGGGAAGTTTTCACCCCGGGCAACCAAATGCAAATCTGTAAGCTTCTCGTGGGCAAAACAGATAATATTGTTGGTGTGAGGAGCCGAGTGTTACACCCAAGGACAATATGTGAAAGGTAATGTTAAGCTTGCACTCTAGACTAAGTCAATAACCTCATAAGGACATTGTACACACCTCATATCTTACATGTATTAAGGTTAGACCCAGAGTCTACGTGATTTGATCCTCCATATTCAAACGAGAACTACAAGCCCCGTTAATGTATATATAGTTGATCAAGTTACAAAGATGTCATATGATATTTATGGCGTACCTCGTGCTTGACTTCGCTCTGCGCTAACCCAAGCTAGACTTAACTTTACACTAACCGTTTTGCACATGGTTTAAGGAGGAGCCAGATCGTTTTGTGATTTATTGTACGTAGTTTTACTTTTTACTTTTTGCATGAGATTGTTATCTCATGGCTTGAAATGGCTTGAACCATTGACATCAAGATTATGAAATAACAATCTTACTAGATGCTCCAACCTAATTCTTCTTGTGATTTGTAACGCTATGTTTTTACTTAGTTAATAATCATCAAATAAAATTTTGGTTATAAGTATCAATCCAAAAATTCATAGAAAATTTGTTTGGTACACATCATGTTTGAGGGTTAACAACACCACCTCATATTACCACCATGAGCCATGGGTCCTATTAATTTTTAATCCCCAACTGATATGGTGCTATACAAAATCACAACAATGACATTAGTAATACTCTTGGTGTTATCCAAAACACGTATATAGTTCATACATACTATAAAAAAATGAATTATACTAGGAGTTATAAACACATGGACATAACAAAATTACATGTTACTCATGTTTGTGGGTTTGACAAAAAACCACGTAAAACTTGTTTAAACTTTAAACTGAACGTAAGCTCGTACATTTCATGTTACTCATGTCATGTCACTTATTCACACCCTTCTTAAAACTAATATATTAGGGTTATTAGGGGCATAATTCAAAACACATAAACTACCCAAATCAATTTAACCTATAATTAAATGTCACGTTATTTTACTTAAATCTACCTAAAACTACGTAAACTGGTATGTGTACAACCCAAACTATTCAAATTTATTTTTTTAATTATCAAATTCAATGTTACAAAAAGCAACATTTCATTTCATCGGCTTCTAAAACCCAAAATGCACTATCCGAGGGCCAGCGGCGGTGTTACCATCCGAAAGGGTACCCCGAATGCCCCTAGTACCCTTATGATTATAATACATTGCAAATAATTAATTGAACAAAAATATGGACATCTTCCCTATGCCGATGAAACTTTTTTTTGAACGACCAAAGAATAATTTTAAGCCCGGTCACCCGAGTAAACCCATCGGCGAAAGGTCATCCACGCCCGCGAACACAGACAACGTTGGTGACCTGGCTCGCCCACCATTCTAAAGGAAACCCACCACCAAAATATCACTGTGGTAAAATCATTGGCCCACTAAAAACATATTGCATCTAATGAGACTCCAACCTATAACGTCCATTTTAAAAAATCATAGAACGTCTGCTTCTAAAGTCGATGAAACTACTGACGCACAAAAGACTCAATACCGATGATTGACACACCCCCATTAACCTTTGCCTGCTAATGTGGGTTGGTAACGATAAATTCTGTCGGTCAAGATTATTGATTAAATATTGTGTATATTTAAATTTATACATCTTCCTTAAAATACTATATATAATATCTATTCACCTAACGAAAAATTATTAATATTAAAGCAAAATTACATATATCTTCATCTTCACAAAAAAAAATTTTACATACTAAAAAAACAAGTTTCAATGCAAAAAGTATAATGTTTTTTAAGTATGATTATTTTGCAAGTTTAGAGAAGAAAATATACAACTTTCTTATATAAAATTTATCTCTCTTTAAATTTGTAGCATCTCGATTTTATCAAGTTCTGAGTATATAATAATGGGTATAAGTTATAAGAGTTTAACGGAAAAAAAGTATAGTATAATATATTATTAAAATATGTTTAATTAAATAGATAAATATGTTTTTTATGCATGTATATGATAATACGAAACTTAATAACTTTTACATGGACTCAAAACTAAACCATTATGAATTTGTTTGTCATGACACCTGATATCATCCACTAAAGAACATGGATTCAACCTGTTTATTATTTTCAACGCACAACCTTTTAGGAATGATCACAGAGTCATTTTAATTTCAGAGACTTGAGCAAAATAATAAAAAATGATAATTTTGAACGGTTAACAGATACATAAGTGTAACAAGTTTGTCTATATAGCTTATGAGTAACTAATTTTGATTCCACAATGTGTATTTGGGTCTACTTTTATGCAATCCAAATCAAGAATCTACAAATTCACAATAATATGTTTTATAATATGTTTTATGCACGGCCAATTCAATTTATTTGAGGGTCCAAACCAGATTATAAAACTCAGGTTCTTTCGTAAAGAAAATATATTTATTTGATTAAGACGTTAACACATGAAAATATAATGAGACACGTGTATTGAAACCGATTTATAAAACATACACAATCACACGTATTGTAGTTAGACTGAGCTTTAGTTTAAAGAATTTCTATATATACTGATCATGAGTTCTCGTAATCAAACTGAAAATTAAACGAAGACCCCAAATAACCTATTGCGACATAATTTTTAAAACATAAAGAAATCACAATAATAAATGTCAAAGTCCTTATCCCAACACTTTCTCATATATTCACCAGACAAAAACTATAAAACCATGTGTAAATAATCGAATGGTGATGTATGATATAGAATATAATCAAGAAAATTGAGAGCCCCTAATAATCGACTCACCGTTGCATGATCATCAACATGTAAAAAGTAAACCAAAGTTAATTTTATCAAGCCCGAATCATTTTGCTACAACTTTCTAGCAAATGGGACGTTGATGTTGATGCTTTTTTAAATGTGGTCATTGTGAGACAATGACCATATTTATATTATGCCACGTGTCCATTTATCATAACTGACAATCAAATTGAATAAAGTTCGTGTTGGGTCCAAGCTAGGTCTTGAACCGGTCCTAATTCGAACCCTTTTAAAAATATAAAAAGACAATATTGTTTTTATCTATAAGAGTAAATATATATATATATATATATATAATATATATATATATATTATATATATATATATATATATATATAGTGTATACTAGACGACCATATTTGTCTTCTTATCCTATCCCAACATTGAGTGAATGGGTTGTCTGCCATAGATTTGGTCCACCATCCTTATTGTGGCCATTCATAGTAAAGGATCCAATTAAATCCATATATGGAACATCCCTTTTCAAATTGAAAACGAAATTTATAAAGTATTCTGAAAAATAATAGTATTTAATAAATAAAAGTTTTCATCTGAAAAGTATATTGGTGTGACAATATAATTTATTATAGGTCAACTCGGTTTGTATTCGTGTATATCTTTTTGTCAATTTTTATGTCTATGAATATAAAAAATTAGATATTGTCATATTTACCAACATAGTATACAATATGAAGGGTTATATAAAAAACACATATTTTTACCAGAAAAATGAGAACAAATTAAATTTTGTATTTCTTTTTCAATCTAAGTACTTTCAATATAACAAAATGAATGAAAATGCAATTTTTATTTATCTAACATGAATTCAAAATAATATAAACAAACATTTTTTTATAGAACCTAAACATGTGTAAAACATGTATGGGTTATATTATTTACACATAATGTACATGTGTAGTTAACATTCAAAAGTTAAAAAAACATATATAAAATTTATTTTACAAAAAAAATATTTTAATGATTTTATATACCATGCCATACATATTTACTTGTAGAAAGTAAAAAAAAGTTAGAATGTCTATTAATAAAATAATTGATATAACTTTGTTTTTTTCCTCATAATAATATAGACTTTCAAAACGAACGTCAAAAATCATGAAACTCGTAGAAATGGTAGATCTTGCAATTTTTGTCACTGTCACGCTTTTTCGCAATCTCTATAAAAAAAGTCAGTGGACAACATACATATCTTTTAAAAAGGATTTTGACATGTCGTGGGTAAGATAAATCATAAATCTCTTTCACGTATTCTAGTATTAAAATGATCTATTTCACCATTAGTACAATTACACTATTCTTTTTAAGAGGCATACTTCGATGTTACAAATATATTTTGAAAGTTTTTAATTGGTCTACTCACAATTAAAAAAATTATGTTACATATATAACTCGTATCTAGTTACATATAAGTAGATTCATTAACTAAATTTATCCATCTATAACAAAATAACTATATATAATCCTATATACAACAAGTTAATGTTTAAAATCTTTTGTAGGCAAATATTTTGGCTTTTCCACATTTGAAAAGCCATTTTTTAAACTTATTTATAAATATATATTTGTAAATAATATTCTCAGTAAATATGTCATCATTAGTTATAAAGATACATACAAATTTACAAGAAAAAGGTGGAGACAGAGGAATGGGCAAATCTTATCATCTCCTTAACCAATCATAGTCTGCTGCACTAAATCCATGCCTGTGGGAATTTGGATGTTCAAAATTGTAATTTAATAAAGTTAAAAAAAGATATAATTTTATATTAACAACCATAATAATAATATAAATATTAACCGGGAATATGAGATAAAAATGTTGGGTCTTACCGGGTCGGGTTGGGTTACGAATGGATTGAAACATGTAATATGTTTAGTGTTTGAGTGAACATGTATCGTTTAGCTTATAAATAAAAAATAAAAAAATTAAAAGTGTTACTATCCCAAATAACATTTAAAGTATTTCTAATTTTTAAATTCTAGTTAGGTAAAATTCTTGTGTTGGATATTCTAAATTTCATTAAACTCATATGAGTTGTTTGACTCGTTGACCCACTTATCCCAGTTTAAATTATCAGGTTACTTGAGTTTTATAAATCAAACATGACTTGTTATTCAGATTATAACTAATTATGTCTAGATTAATATATTTCTTCTAGCCAGCAAACAACACAAATGACACCGCCCCTAAAAAATATGGATTGTGAGCTATAAAAATTATTCATACAACACTTTTTAAGTAAATTTATAAATTAAGTTTGGATAATGCATATTAACTGTAAGCCCATTTTTATCTTTGTTATTTAAAAGATCAATATCAATTTTATCATTTTGTGTCCTGTGTACACTTTTGGCAAAGTTTTCCTTTATGATAAATTGGGTTGTTGTTCTTATCTTTAGAAAAAGGTGGATCCCGCAAGATCAAACATCGTGGTCCTTGTGTTTTTCTAAGGTTGAGATGACTACAATAGCTTTTGGTGAATTTCCAATCAAATGATTTTTTATATTTTTGTATTTTATACCAATCTTAACTTTAGTTAGTCACTATAATATAATTAAGTATGTAATTAAATTTATATTTTTTATAAAGAAGCTGGTTTCACATTGCGGTGGATGGCGTTAGACAATGGAAAAACTAACGTCAAAACATTGCTGCAAATCCGTGGTTGAGAGGGTGTAAGAAAAACAAAAACTCATGCCTCGATAACATTTGCAACCTTTATAAAAATGAAGTTGATTTGGAATAAAATTTATTTCAAAACGTGAATAAAAATAAGCATGCACGAGCTGCATATTTGAAATTTTATAAAAAAATCATGACTTTATAATGAAAAAAGAAACAAAAATTAGTACCTTTGAAACTTTATATGAAAAAACCCAAAATGTTTACATAAATTCACATATTGCAGTCAGTGGGTTGATGATATTCAAAATTATTTCAAAATACTGACAGAAAAATTCACTCAAAGCTTTGTAAAAAATATAAGTGTTAAGAAACACTAACGTTATCTTGTTTATAACATTTTAACTTTTATATAAGAAAAAAGACGACCAAAAGAACATTTTCTTGTGTGAGTCATGCGTGCTTTTGAAGTACGTATGACATTGTGTTTGAATGAGAAGTGTGTCGAAGCGTAAAGTGTGAGCGTGTGTGGCATGCAAAATATATATACCCAAAAAACATGGCTAGCTAAAATTCGAACCTTAGTATGCTGGTTCAAGGGAGTGTATATATATTCATATTCAAATATACTTTTTATTCTTGGTTATCAAGATATATAGTTTATAATACTATTTTTTTCAAGTAGGGCATATGGCCATATTCATATATTTTGTTTATTCTTTTATTCATATTCGTGTCAATATATATATACTAATTACCAACTTTGGTATGCATCATGGTTTGTATCATATGCGTTTGTGGGTTGTACCTACCTTCTTTTAAATTTTAACTTTTTCTATTTTAACTCAACATTTTTATATCTTTTGCAATTTAGCCCTAACATATTATTATATTCAACTTTACTCCTATATACTTTTTAGATTTTATAATTTTTTATGTTACGTTTCAGTTTAAATTTTACGAGTTAACACGTTGCAGAGTGTGTGTGTTTAACGTTTTTACGTTTACTTTTTCCCGCTTAAAGGGTCCTTCACAACGTGTTGGTCTAGATCAACTTATTTATTGTTTTAAATATTTTATATTTTGGATGCATGGTTCAACGTTTTACGTCTACTTTTTGCTCGGTTTTTTTCGCTTTCTATTTATATTTTAATACGATATTTTTTGGTGTTGGTAGTCGCAGATGATGATGTGCCATTGATGCTACTTGATATGATTTTACGCCTCCTGCTGCAACCCGAGAGCTTAATACTAGTTATGTAGCTAAATTCAATAGTTTGCATGTCGAGCTTGACTGGAAATTTAAACGAGACAGTTTGGCTTTGCCTAAGTTCTTATAACCAAGCTAAAATTTCTACTTAGTTTGAATTTGAGCTGGCTCGGCTAGACTACGTTATTTTAAAAATAAAATAGTATTTAATAAAGGAATTGAAGGTGGATTGGACTTAGAATTTGGTATTTGCTTCATTGGTTAGGTTAAAAAGTAAACATAAATTAAAACTAGATAAATAAAAGAAAATATTTAAAAGTTTTTGAGTGAGCCAACGAACTCACTCACTTTGACGCTGGTACTCATCCTTTAATTTATCCATGTCCACAAGGGTTTAAATCTGTTTACTTGTCTATTTTTACTTTTAGAGGAAGTGCTTGTTATGTGGATTTCATACTCATTTTTATTTTATTTATCAAATTATTGTCTTCCATCAATATGTTTTATATTATTATAACATTAGAGTGGTACAAATAGATTATTACTCACAAACTGGTATGTTTTTAAACCAGACCAGCTTTTTGTTACGTGATCAAACCGTTTTTTTCTAACAAGTTTATAGGTTTTGTAACCGATTTTTTAGATAAAACGGTTTTTTTCCGGTTTAATAAGGCTTTTTCCCCTTTGAACTGATTTTGGCCGTCAGACTAATAAACGGTATACAAACCGGCGTTCAAATTGGGTTGGGAACCCAGTTTGGCTAAAGCTGGTTTTTTTTAACCAGATCGGTTATTTCCCGAACCGTTTTTTTGCCCACTTCTATTAACAATTACATAATCACGTGAGCTCGATCTTATAATGTACATCGAGCTTTCTTAGAAATGTAACTTATAATATATTATTACTAATAATTTCTTACAAGAATATAAATATAAATATGCTATATCAGGACTGATTTAACATTTTATGAGGCCCCAATCAAACTAAAAAATAAGACTCTTTTGTTGAACGCAATCTAATCAAATTTCTTTGAATAAAAACAACAAATCAAAGAGAATTTGATATACTAACCATAAGTTCTTAATAGTTAATTTCTTTGAGCAATAAATATGCAAAAAAGGACCAACCGTTGTCAATCAGATTGATCGAAGTGGAAGGAACTAGGAATGGTCATTTACTTTGTGAATTGTATGGTTGTTTATTCAATAACATATCAAATCATCAATATTGTCATCGGAACTTAATTATCAAGTATTATTCTCGTTTCAAAATTACATTGATCAATAAAATACCAAAACTCGTTATAATTTCTTTTAAAAATAAGAGCTCTTATTTTTATGGGACCTCAAACTTGTAACATCACAAATTACATTATAGAGCCAATCATGTGCTATATCACAAGTGACTTGTAGAGTTTGTTTCAAGATACATCAAACTATGACTATATGTAATGAATTTGTACACCTTATGCAACAATCACATGTAAGACAATGTATAATATTACTTAATTTATAATATATTAATTTTCAACTTTTCTATGCGTAATTTTATCTTATGTCTAAAGTGTTTTATAAAAGAATAATTAATTTATTTTTAACCCAAACATTTCATATTTTGCAATTTGATCTTACAACTTTAACCCCAAATTTTTATCTTTTATAAAATTTTGTTTTACGTTTAGTTTTGAATTTTGCAAGTTAACACAACGTAACATACATACGTGATTCAACAATTTCTACGTTTCGCTAGACTTTACGGTCTAAGTTTAATTTGTGACTTAACACAACGCAACGTGCGTGTATAGTTCAACATTATTGCGTCTATTTTTACCGTTCGACAAGTTTGTCGCAATACGCGGGTCCTAGATCGAGTTAGCTAAACTTTTTTATGTTTTACGTTTCGATCTAATTTCTCTGCATTAACACACCTCAACTTTAGTGTTGGTAGTCGCTGGTAGTGGTGCGATATTGATGATTCGGCATAGTTTTACGCCCCCGCCGCAACACGGGGGTTTGATTCCGGTTAGTATTAAAAGACAAGTTTATGAATAGTGATATCATGAATTAGTATTTTCAGTATGCAATGTTAATCAGTCTTTACATGTATTTCATAACAAAGAAATAACAAAAGTGCGTTAAGTTGCGCGTTATCTATTTTGACATATGTGGTGTGGGTTCGATTCCTTTTATGAATTTTTTTTGACCTTTGCCGTTCGTTTTCCTCTCCTATTAATGTTCTTTTTAATGATTGATGATAATATATACACATCTATATATATATTATGTGTATATATATACACATCTATATATATATATATATATTCAACGGTCAACTATTTAAAGCTCAGAGCACAAACAACGCTAGGTAGCACAAACCTATCAACCATCAATTTCCGAAAAAACTCGTCACCCAAAAATCCACCGTAAAAAAACACAACACACTATCAACATTTTGTTGTTTGTAGGTATCAAACTCACGACTTCCAATAAATAAAGTAATGAGACTACCACTCAATTGATAATATATAAAATAATTTAAATAATGAAAAATGATATATTTCTCCTTTTCAATAATGATGGATGGATATGTATTGGGAGAAGTGAAAAGACATGTCAATAAACTCATCCACCACTATGTTTTCTATATGATGTTTGGTATTGACCCTATTGAAATTGTTTGTGATTAATGTGTATACGTATAGTGAGTGTCGGTGTATGCATACTATGGGAGAGAGGATTATTGTAACACCCTGTCTCAACGTGAAACCAAGGTCACTTCAAATGTTAACAGAACATTATAAATTCAAAATAATGCTTAAATTACGAACGTCAAATTAAAATATCAACTTATGAAGTCTAGAACATCCACCAAAATAAATGTTAAATCAAAAGTTCAAGTCTTATGAAATAAAAGAAATAAATCTCCAAGCATGTGTTCCGAACTCCTACTAGCTCTCATCACACAGCCCCGATCAACCCTGATTACCTGCCGCGAAAACAAAAAAGCGGCTGAGCTGCAAGCTCAGTGCGCGAATGTAGATCACAATATACAGAATAATATATATATCGAAGCATGATGTTAGGGAATTTGAAAAGAAACCAAACTGTTAAGTTTAAAACATCTCCATCGAATCCACCCTTTACACCAGAATAAACAAAAATATAATGGCTGAAGCAACGAGGGTTAGGGTTGTTGATACCGAGTAATCTACAAACAAATATATATAAAAATGCACATCCACAATGCCAACATATCATATATCATAATCACAATGGCACACTGGTCGCGACTCCAATGCACTCCTAATCGGAAGGTGTGTATGACACTACACAACTCGACCGCGAACTAAATATATCATCAAAATCCTAGGACGCATCCATACGCATCCCAAATAATCCAAAAGCTCTCTCACGAGCATAATCGTATAAACAAAGTGGAGACGCCGTAAAGTGATCACACCGTTACGGATAGTGTCAAGTCGTTGGTAGCCACAACGACACACCTATGGTACCTCCATAGGTAGTTGACTCGGTATCCCTATCTCCTGTCTACAAATTTAAGGTTCTATGGCGCATGAGTGAATAATAATCCAACCGCACCAAGTATATTCATCATGCGTAATGATCTTAATTTGAATGAAATCAAGCACGGGCACACAAACGATACGTTCACAAGCATGTCAAAAAAATATTTTTTTTTTCCATTTTCTTAAAAATAGCTCAGTATCACACATCATAGTAGCTCGACAAACAGAAGCAAATCATAATAAGGAGTCATAGATCAACAGAGTGATTTCAAAAGCAACATTATCTATAGTAAAGCACAAAAAAATAAAAAGGAACATCTGTACCTGAATAAATGTCTAAGCTCTTGATGCCTCAAGGTTCCACCGATGAGCTTACAAATCTACAACGAGTGGTCCGAATTCTAATTTAGCATATATCTACATATCGCCTCTCTAAAATCCCAATCTCATTTATGATTATATTACTTAATGGTGTTGGTCTTATTATTCTTTTAGCGTTGTTATATTTGTATTATTATAATCATACCCTTATGGTAAAAATACTTTAGATATATATAACCTACTTGAATTGTTTACAAAAGAGAATTAATGCAGTAACCATTGGTTTCAACTATGTTTTTTTTAACCAATTGATTTAACAGTGACTAGTTCAATTAATTCATTAAGAAATGTTTTAGATACTTAATTAAATGTGGGTTAGGGTGGAGTGCTCGGAGCTGAACAAGTGAACCAATTAAAGTAGAAAGATACCCATTGTGTAGTGATTAAAGCAACTTGAAACAGCATCAACAGACCAGCAGCGACCACGATATCAACAGGAGTTTGACCAACAAAAATCGATTAAGTTCTAAGCAATTAAACATGATTTGATCTACGACATAATAAAATGAGCAGTACGCCTAAACCGAGAAATATTATCCAAATTCTTTATTCCCTTCATTCATAATTCTCCACATATCTGAATTGGATCAGGTAGCTTTTGGTGGGATAAAAGAATTGATTTTTGATCTTATACTTGGCTTGAGCTATGTAGATAAAAATTGAAATAAACCAAAATAAAGAAAGATTTTACACCTATAAGACTAACACATAAAGAACAGAGGAAACAACACTATTATGAAACCAATTAAAAGGAGTGAAAAGAACAGAAGCAAGAAGGTTTTTTTTAATTTGAGTGGAACTATTATCTTAAGGTTGCAAGGATTTTTTGGGTTATAATATTGTTTACTACTGAGTCATATAGTGTTTAGAATAATTAAAACAATAAACCATGATCTTCAATGAGTTGATATGGGTCATAAGAAAACAGTGCAGAAGTTGTGAAATTCAAATGGGTAAGATATAAAAGAAGCATTGCAACACTACAACAGGAAACATTCTTGAACTTTCCTTTTTCAACTTCGATGACAATGATCTTAATTCATGTGTTAAATTAACTTTTAATTTATTTGACTTTGGTATGATGTTGGTAACTCAAAAAGAAGAGAATTTGACTGTATGAACAAGAAAAGAAGAGTATTAAGAAAGTGGCAGTAGGTAGGGAGCACTAGTATTGTTTAAGATTAACAAGGATGACCTCATAAATTGGTTTGCTTATAAAACTACATGCCTTTATTTAATTCGTGAGATATCTAAAGTGATTTAACAGAATATGTTTCAATTAATTTATGCCAATCAAAAGAAAGTTCATTGGCTGGAACACAATCAACAGACCCAATCAAGCATTAAAACTTAGAATATATTGATAGTTACCTTGGATGCGAGTAGGTCGTTTGTTGGTTTGCTTAAATGCCGAATTCTTCGCAACTACAACGCTAGTCACAATCGCCCTTTTAAGTCATGACAGAAAGTTTAGGGTAGAGACGTGATGGCTAAATTGGTTGCTAAAACCCGCAAACCTACTGTTGTGTAATGAATGAAGTAGGGTTCGATGATTTACCTCAAATACGGGATCAATAGTTGGATTTGGGAGGCTTCAAACCGAGGGTTTACAGCCTGCGCTCTGGTGGTGTTCTACAACGATTCCTGACCCGAAGTAGCAAGATCAAATGAGAGATTGATGAGATCGTACGAGAGATGAGAGGGGCTATTTGTGAAGGGTGTTTTTGTGGGAACGGTTTGAGATTGGGGATCCATTTAACGTCATCGTAGTTACTTGGAGATGAGGGTTGAAATCCCATGATCATCGGGGTTTTAGGTTTGGGTTGTTGCAGATAAGGAAGAAGGAAGAAGTTTGGTTTGGGGGTGTGGAGATAAACTCCAAAATCACGTTTTCCTTTCCTTCACAATTTTTGTGTTATTACTAATTTAATAATATATAGGTATTATTATTTATGTTTGGTTCTTTCATTAGATATTTATTTGTTTATTTCAGTTATGACTATATATCATACATGTCTAGCACATTAAGTGGTGTTGAAGGGGCCAAGCAGCCTTAAGCGAGTACACGGGTTAGGCGGCATTGCAATTTTTAATCACATTGGGGTTATGGCGTCGCCAGAGACCTAACCCACCACATGTCAACCGTGCCCGCACATAAACATATATGTATACATATATAGTTTATCTTTTTGTACAAAGTGTATAAAATTATCATGTAAGAAGGAAGATACACGTGTGTAATTTTCACGTTGAGAGTGGAATTATCACCTTGCGTATTATCAAAAGGTATTGAATTATCAAAGATAGATAATCGTCTTTGTGTAATAATTTTACTCTCGTTTTATACATTTTGTATGAAAAATAAACATGTTACTTTAAACTTTAACCCTTTATATGGATATATATACTATTTATTACTATTGAAACCATTTTGCGATACGGTGTTAAACTACATATCAATCATTACAATTAATTTTTTAGATTTGTTACATTTTATTAATACGCAAGTTACTGCTGATTTTACACTGTGAAAAACAGAACTTTTGTAAATCTACTTTCTCTTTTTTTTCGATTTAAACTAAATGCAAACTATATATGCATCTAAAGGTTAAACAAGATATTAAATTTTATATATAAAAAATGTTATATACATTTGAAAATAAATCAAACGTAAATATTACACAAAAACTATTACACATCTCTATATTAACAAATAATGATCTTATATAATAAAATGTTATATACATTTGAAAATAAATCAAACATAAATATTACACATCTCTATATTAACAAATAAAGATCTTGAGTGTCATTTGTCACTTTCCATGCCTCACAAACTTTTTTCCCACATCTCCCATCTAATAATTATACAAATTTTCTTCAATTGTTTTTAATTTTTTTTTGTTTTTCTCCGATTAAATAATTTCTATAGATATTTTTATAAAGTATTTTATATTTTCTAAAAAAATAGGATTATTCATAAAATATTTTCACAAATTAAACAATATTTCTTTTATTCTTTTATATAATAATTCTAAAACTAACTATAATTCTTGTAAAAAATGTATTAAAGACTATATAATATTCTATAAATATGTATTATGACTAAGAGAATGCCTTACATTTTAACAACCCGTATAATACACGGTCTTTCTAACCTAGTTTGAAAATATAATCAAATAGCTATATTACATACGAAAATCTTTTTTTGTGACATATCATAAATGATATTTCTGCTTTCTTTTTGTCATGTATGTTTTATTGGATTTCTGGTAATAACAGTTTATACCTATGTTAAAAACAGACTATATAAATTCATAAAAAGTATAAAATTACAACTTTAAAAAATACATTACATATTTTAGACAGTCAAAAAACAGTCCGATTTAAAAAAAAATATAATACATTTTTTAACTTTTTAAGACAAAATTTAGGTTTTAAGATAACTGTCTCTATATATGTGTGCATGTATTGAAGCTTTACGACATGGCATTAACCCTATTTAAATTTAATTGGCTTTTGAACTAGAGTAATATAAATTATAATTTAGTACTGCATGTATGTGTTTTGACATAGAACACTCCACGTGCACGTTGCATTGTAGACCATATAACACTATTGAGAGCATATATCATTTAGAATTTACACATAAAAAAGAAATATGAGACCACATCTTATAATCATCTTTAATTTTGTAGTATCTTTTTTCATCTCAACGTCACATCACGATCTTTCATCTCATGTTGCAATCCTATTTCGCTTTACTTTATCTTTCATGCTTTTCAGTATTTTTTTCTTTTTTGTTTTCCAATAATTAATATAATGTGTAGCTTTTAATACGTATAATTATGATTAATGTTTCATACAAACGCTTTTTAATTTATGGTCTCATTTTATACGAGCTCGTCTTGTTTTAGTGCGTGAACTTTTAGTTTCGTTGATTAAAAAACTCCAGACGACCTATCTAAGATCGGGGGGGATCCTCAATAATGACAACCATTTCATTCTTTCACAGACTGATACATACGGACGGCACTTAACGTGGCTAATTTTGGTTATAACTATGATTGATCCGATGAAAATTGCTTTGGCCTCACTTGGTGATGACGATGAAACAACCTTCATGTTTAAGAATAAAATGCTAGATGCGGCACTTGAGTTCATTGTGTAGGGGGTTGTGTTGGCGCACACCGGATGTGTTAAATTGCCACCCTACTACCTACGACTCGTCCATAAATAACACATATTCTTCTTATTATTTGTTACGGACAACTGATGATATCATATATGAGAATCGACTTGCAACAAACTAACCTGACCAAACAGTGAAAAATGCAACACTGCGTTTAGCATCCACTCGTCACATGAAATACAAACCTTATAAACTCCACCAAGTCACCATTGAGCGAGCGATGAGCCATTCAACCCTTATGTTTTTTATTTATTTAAGAAATATAATTTTTATCCAACCTTTTAAAAACTGGGGTACAAAAATGATGCTCACGGTCGATCCATTGAGTGATGAATATCAAACAATATATTCTTGATGTTTGTTTGATATGCATTTCCAAAACAATAATAGACATGGTGTTTTGTGTTAGTCAATTTTATTTACAAGTTGCTATTTATTTAATAGAAGTAAATAATCAAAGCAATCTTTGCTGATGTTTCATATTCTTATTTGAATCAATTTGAATAAAATAACGTAAAATCATGTGTATATATTCTTGTAATTTTAAAATCTGTATAACTTTAATCAAATGATGTCATACAGATTGTTTTCACGATTGGAATTAACAATATTTTCTTCTTATTATTCATTAGAGTTGCACAAATGGGTTCCAAACCTAAACCAATTCGTGTTGGAGCTGGTTCAGTTAAATCAATAAAAAATTAGACCGGTTGAGTTTCAAATTAGTTCGATTTGAAATTGGTATTTTTTTTACCAGTTTAAGTAGTTATGGTCGGTTTTTGACCACCTTGGTTTGGTTTAAGCAATTTCTAATCGGTTTTAACACACTTGTTCGGTTTTGGTTCAGACCGTCGGTTTCGGTTCACAACCCGCTTTGCTTTCATATTAAATACAAGATTTATGAAATATATTATAGCATTATATATTTCTTTCTGAAATATCAATTTTTTTCTGCGTTTGAAGACATCACATTATTGTTTAAACATGTTTATTAACATTAATCAATATACCAGCATGTTACGTCAATAGATTAATCTACAATATGTTTTAAATACAATGCAACTTTAATAAATTTAATACCGAGACCTCAAAAAAAATTTTACATAACCACAAATTAGTTTTTATAAAGAAATTTAACGATCTAAAGTTATTGAAGAAAAATCACAACTGGTTTACAGGTAGACTTGCAAATTTAAAAACCTAAAGGTTGAAATGGAAATTAGGTTGGGCACCGTCCTTGTAATCATACTACTAATAAATGATTAGATAAGGTGACACTAGTCATTCTTTTAATCATTTTTTTATTTTTTTCTCCGCTCATTTTTTTACTCATTTCTATGTTTGTAAATAAAAATTAAAAGACACGTGTTACTCTACTATGCATTTTTAGTTTTCTATTGGTCCTCTCTCCTATTAGTTATAGGAATTTCCTTCATTCTTTATGCAACCCATTTAATATAACATTTTTAAACTTGATTATATAAGAAATTTCAGAATTTGTATTAAAAAAATATATAATATGTCACAAATAGGTGATATGTCACTCTTATTAATGCAATCCATCTAATACACTATTTATAATCTAGTTGTGTATAGAGATGGCCAAAAAACCAGTTCGGTTAAAAAAACCGGAACCAGTTTGAGGCCCAAACCGGTTTGAAACCTGTCCCGAACCGCCGATTCTCATCCGGTTTCCCCTTCTCAAAGTCAAACTTCGATGACAAACAAAGGAAATATTTGGGCTTATAACGTTGATGTAGTTCGGGAGTAAATGGCGCAATTTGTAATTCAAGAAAGTTTGTCATTCAAACATTTCAACAACGAACGTTTGACTCGACTCATTCAACGAACTCTCCAACCACGTTACACCAATGTAAGCCGTGCTACTCTTCGAAGAGATTGTTTAAAAATGTAGAAAAAAGCTAAAAATGAATTAATATCTTATTTTGAAAATTTACAAACCGGTGTTAACTTAACTAGTGATGTTTGGTCGACACCTCACGGTTCACCGGACTCGTACATTTGTGTCACCGCCCATTGGGTTGTATCCGATTCGTGACAAATAATGAAACGTACGATTGCGTTTGAATTGTATGATTATCCTCACACCGGCCAAAATATTTTTTTATCTTATTGATAAAGTTATTTAAACGTATAAATTAGAAAGAAAAAAATAGTTTCTACATCTTTTGATAATGCGTCAAACAACACTCTTGCGATAGATAATTTAAAATTAAAATATAAACCAATATGTGAGGGTGTGTTTTTTCATAGTCGATGTGTTGCGCACATCATAAACTTAGCCGTTCAAGACGGTTTAAAAACGATTGAAACAATTAAAGATTGTTTTAAAAGAATGTTACGTGATATTTTTAGTAATAACCAAAGATATACTAAATATCGGAAGTTTTATAAAGACGCAAATACCAAATGTTTAGGTCCGAATTGGGACGTACCAACACGATGGAATTGCACATGTAACATGTTTGAAAAGACAATTGAACAAAAAGAAAGTTTAATAGCCTTTCATAATAGTTTGGTAAGTCGGGGAAAGGCAAATTCTTACCATCCATCAGGTTGGGTCATCATGGAAGAAGTAACAAAAATGCTTCAAGTTTTTAAAAATGCAACTACATGTTTTTCTGGAGTTTATTACCCAACGAGTATGTTGGTACTTCATCAAATTTATTTAATTACTTCAAAATTAAATGAATTGTCGTGTAGGGGTAGACCTTATTCCGATATGATACCCCCAATGAAAAAAAAAACTTAAAAAGTATTTTGAAAGAAATGCCTCCCGTTATTACATGTGTCGTTGCTTTAAACGCTTGTTTAAATTTGTTGGGAGTTGAAACTTTACTTGATAAAATTACTTTTATTTTGGATTTAGAAGTTGGTAAACTAATGTATAGTAAAACTTTAAAAACTACTTTCAACAAACAATTACAACAAATGTATGATGTTTATTTATTAAAATACGGGGAAACATCACAAATCCATGATGCTTTAAGGCATGCGGCAAATGCCGAATGTTCGAATGATTTAATGTTTGATTTATATAATACTTTAAGGGATGAATGTAATAAACTTCAACGTGGTAACACTCCGAGTAGTGAATTCGGGAGGTATGGTCTTACAAAATTTTTATCGACAATGACTCCACATGAATTTAAAAATTTTAACTTGTTGGCTTGGTGGAAATGTAAGGAAGATCAATTTCCAATTCTATCCACCATGGCTCGAGATTTACTAACCGTCCAAGCTTCTACGGTAGCTTCGGAATCTGCTTTTTCTGTTAGTGGTAGGGTTATATCAATAAGACGAACTCGACTTACTCCACAAGCGGTTGAAATGTCAATTTGCTTGAAAGATTATTTGGATTTCGCGGAAAAAGTACAAGAAAAACGCTCACTTGAAGGAGAACTGGAATATGAAGCGGAATTATACGAGGACGAGGTAGAGAGCGGATTAACACCAGGAATGAATGATGATGAAACGGCATATGTTAAATGTTTAGTTTTAAAGATTTGTATTTACCCTTGTATGTTATTTAAATTTTATAAATGTTTATATATTGTTTAAATGTTAAATTGTTTATACATGTTATAAATTTTTAAATGCTTAAATTGTTTATAAATGTTTATAAATAGTATATATATATATATTATATATATGTTTATAAATGTTTAAATTGTTTAAATATTTAAATTGTTTAAATGTTAAATTGTTTAAATGTTTAAATTGTTTAAATGTTTTAAATGTTTATAAATGTTATAAATTGTTTAAATTATATAAATGTTTTATGTTTTAATTAAAAGTTTAAAATTTTATTTGAATATAACAAAAATCCAAATTTTCAAAAAAAAACGGTTTGGGCCGAACCAATTTGGGCCCGAACCGGTACCAAACCGACCAAAACCGGTTTGATAAGGTTGGGTTTTTATCATTTGAAACCGGTTGAACCCGAACCGGTTTGGGGCCAACCGGTTTTGATTAAGTTTGACCAAACCGGTTTCGGTTTAGAACCCGAATCGGTTTGGGCCCCCAAACCGGTTTGTACATGTCTAGTTGTGTATATAAAAACATAAGGTTGGACTTTAGAGTTCAAAACTATTAGAATAAAGCCCGTAAGTAGAGTTGAACATAAAAACCGGGTCCATACCCGACCCGGCATACCCAACCGGACCCGGGTCCAGGTACAACCCGATACCGGGTGTACCCGGTTCGTACCCGGAAAAAACCGGTGGGTTGTGCCCGGTTTGGGGTGTTTGGAATTCGTAGGAACCGGACCCGACCCGGAACCGGACCCGAACCGTTGAACCCGGGTTGGACCCGGTTTCGACCGTTTTTTTTTCTAGTCGTTTTTAACGGCTATATAGCCGTTGGGGACCAAATTTGACCGTTTTTTGTTGTTTTTGCCTCTAAAATAAGTATAAATAGGTGTGGGTTGATATGGTAAGGTACCCAAGCTTCAAACACAAAAAAACATACGCAAAAAACGCAAACAATACTCTCGTTTACTCTCGTTTATTCTCAAATCTCAATATGGCTCACTCTCAATCTTCCGTTGGTCAAGGTTCATCGAACTCTCCAACCGTCGTTCGTGTTCTTCCACACAATCGTAACATGGATGTTTGGTGCAATTGAGATATGGTTGAGTTGAGTGACGGATCTGTAAAGGCTCGTTGCAAGTTTTGTGGAGCTTTACTTGCTAAAGATTCTAACACGAATTTAAACAAACACATTACCAAGAAGTTTTGTAAGTCGTTGAAAAGTAATCCGGATTCGCAACAAACACAATTGAGTGGAGACGGTAGAATCTTTAATTACAACATTAATGAGGTCGAGATCGAATGGAAAAGTTCGTGATTCAAGAAGCTTTGCCTTTCAATCACTTCGACAACCCTTGGTTAACCAACTTAATTCGAGAGACGCTTCAACCTCGTTACACTCACGTAAGTCGTACTACACTTAGACGTTATTGTTTAAAATTATGGAAGCAAGCAAAAAATGATTTAATTGTATTATTTGAAAATTTAAATACTGGTGTAAACTTAACTAGTGACGTTTGGTCGGCGTCACACGGTTTGCCCGAATCGTACCTTTGCGTCACCGCTCATTGGGTAGATCCCAGTTCATGGCAAATGATGAAACGTACGATTGCATTTGATCTATTTCTGTATCCACACACCGGAGAGTATTTATTTTACTTTTTGGATAATGTAATAACTACTTTTAATTTACAAAATAAAATATTTTCAATGGCATTTGATAACGCTTCCAACAACACAACCGCGGTTGAAAAATTAAAATTAAAATATCTTCCGATTGCAAACGGTGATTTTTTCATACTCGTTGTGTTGCACATATTATTAATTTAGTAGTACAAGATGGTCTATCCGTACCATTTGTTGATAGCTTTATAAAAGATTTTCGATTTATGTTACATGACGTTTTTAAAAAAAAGTAGAAAAGGATATCAAGATTATAAACAACTTTGTAAAGATACAGAATCTAGATTTTTAGGGCCTAATTGGGATGTACCTACTAGGTGGAATTCGACTTGTCATATGTTTGATTGTGCTTTAAAACAAAAAGCACTTTAAAAGCTTTTCATAATAGTCTTTCGGATAATTGCGAAGCCGACCTGTTTCCGGATTTGGGTTGGAAAAATATGAACATTTATTCGAATTTCTTGAGGTGTTTAAAAACTCAACTACAAAATTATCGGGAGTTTATTATCCCACTAGTTATTCGGCGCTTCAAGAATTATATTTCATGGCTTTGAATTTTAAAATTTTTCAAAATAAAAATAGTATGTTTAGAGAAATGATAGAACCAATTAAAGACAAATTTAAAAAATATTTTCTTGAGTTACCACCCGTTTTTACTTGTGCCGCTGCTTTAAATCTTTTTCTAAATGTTGCGGGGGTAGAATGTTTAATAGACGAGATAAATGACAATTTGGATATACATGACGAAAACCCGAATTTTTCAACCGAGGCAAAAGAAGTTTTTAATAAAAGTTTGAAAATTATTTATAATTTTTATTTAAATAAATATGGACCTAACGTAAATATAACTACGCAAAGAGAATCAACCTCAAGTGCTAGTACCTCGTTTAAAGACCCCGTTATGACTATGTTGAATGTTGTTCGGGATGTGACGACTAAACGTCAAAGGGGTAACGCCCCAACAAGCGAACTTGGTATATATAGTACGACAAATTTTATTTTAACTATGAGTACTCAAGATTATCATGCATTTGATATTTTGGCTTGGTGGAAAGGAAAGGAATCCCAATTTCCAATTCTTTCCGCTATGGCCCGTGATTTACTAAGCGTCCAAGCTTCTACGGTAGCTTCGGAGTCTGCGTTTTCTCTTAGTGGCAGAGTATTATCATTACGGAGAACAAGATTAACTCCGGAAGTGGTGAAGATGTGCATTTGTTTAAAAGACCACTTAGACACGATGGATCGTATACAAGACAAAACAAATCTTGAAGACGAAATTGGAACCGAATGTAAAGTACACGATGAAGAGGTAGAAGAAGGAGTATCTTCTGGTATATCCGACGAAGAAATAGCATTTGATGAAGCCTCTCGAAGAAAATAGTCGATTAGTTATTGATTCGTTGATGTATTTTTTAAGTTATTTTAATAAATAAATAATAAATTAATGAGTTATAAATATTTTTTAATGTTGTTATAATAATAATAATAATAATAATAATAATAATAATAATAATAATAATTGTAATAATAATAATAGTAATAGCAATCATAATAATAATACTACTAATAATATTAATATTAATAGCAATTATAATAGTAAAAAAACCCGGTTCTGGACCCAACCCTAACCGGGTAGGCCGGGTAGGGTTTTAAGTATGCCCAATC
Organism: Flaveria trinervia; assembly: GCA_025506515.1. NCBI lineage: Eukaryota > Viridiplantae > Streptophyta > Magnoliopsida > Asterales > Asteraceae > Flaveria > Flaveria trinervia. The sequence continues at coordinate 1,773,307 of CM046452.1, forward strand.
CGACCCGTACCCGAACCCGGGTTCACCCATACCCGGTTCCAAAAAAACCGGCCGGCCCGTATCCGGTTTGAATCCGGTTCCGGGTCCGGCCCAAAACCCGGTTTGCCCATGTCTACCCGTAAATGTGGTGGGCCCAATAAGAAGATGTCTTAAGGTTTTTATGGGCTTATGTAGAATTTTTGTAATCCAATAAGACAAGTTCAATACGAAGATGATTTAAGGAATTGAAGGGCTTAGAATCTTAGGCCACTCAACTTTGGGTTACAGTTTAAAAAACTAATCATCTATAATCTACGATAAATAATTTACATATATATCGATACATATATCTGTAATCTATATTATATGAGGATAAAAAGATGACAATATAATTATTTTATTCAAAACTTATAAGACACCACATACAATTCTAAGCTATGATATAAATGTTTTATATAGTTTGCCCCAATTAAATAAACTTATTCTAGTTAATATCCTACTAATATTATTAAGGTATTATATAATAATATATGATTTTTAATTAACTATATTAAAAATTATCTTAATAAAAATACTTTGAATTGATATATAAATTTATATTTAGTACTTAATGTAACCTCTTAAGAGTCATTAAGAGTCTACCTCTTAATAGCCAAATACTAAATCTTGATAAATTATATTCTCTCAATAGTTAACAGGTAGTCTTAAGTTTAAATGCTTAAGATTTAACTATTAAAATGTTACATTTTAACCATTTATATTTAACGTTATCTTTTAATTATTAAAATACTATAAATCACTAAATGATAACCTTTTAATGACTATGAAGGGGTTATTTTAAGAGGCTACCAAGTAAGACAGGCAACAACTATTTTTTATTTATAATTAAATAGTATTTATTAAGTATTGTTTTATTTAAATATTTATGTATATAAATATTTTTATAATGATAATAATGATGATGATAATAAAATAATATTTTCTAGGTATTTTATGTATTTAATACTTTAGTCTCATTTAGATAAAATACAATAATAAAATAATTTAATCTACCAAAACAAAAAAATTAAAAATTATGCTCGAAACCTAAACATCTATCTATTTTAGATAACATAAATTAGACTAGTAATTTATATGTTAGTCATGTTTATAAGTGTATGAATATACTTCAAAATTTACAAGTTTGGTTTTATGGTTGGGGTTCGGTTTTTTCGGTTTCTATTACACGCAAAGCCAAAACCGAATCGAAAAAATCGGTTTTTAAAAAATTATAAAACCAAACCGTCGGTTTCTTATTAGTTTTGGTTTTTTTGGTTCGGTTGTTTCGGTTATTACTGTTATGGTTCGGTTATTTTGGTTTCTTGCATACCCCTAACATAAATAACCAAAGAACATAAGACAAATAGATGCACCCACAGCAATACACGCTCATTCCCACTAGTACTTATATAAGGATGAAAAGATGACTAAATTAATATTTTTAGCTACAATTTAAGACACTTTAGGGTTTAGTTTTTTTGTTAACTTTTCCATAATACCAAAATTACCCTTTAATCATAGTATACATGTAGCCAAAGCAGGATCGACTCAAGCCCAAGGTTAGTAAAGCTACGACTTTAAGCCCCCAATTTTATAAGGCTTCCAAATTTTATTTATTATGTTATATGTGTAAAAAATTAAATGAGATAGGCATCCAATTTAATGAAGATTTATCATTTCTCCCTTCAATATATTATAAATAAATTTAAAAAAAACACACAGTTTTGATTTATTATATCAAACGACAAATTCGAATATAGATTTGCAAGTATCCTCTAAATATACTTCTCAAGATTAGTTTCTTTTTCTCCAAATCTAGATTCTAAAAATTTTGAGTTCTAATCTTGATTGTTGAATCGCATTGTACTATCATGTCTCTTTTGGTTTAATTCTCTACTTAGTGTTTAAATTTTAATTTACAAGTCATATATTATTTAGTCACTTGTCTAGTGAATTAATGTTAGAATATTTGTAAAGTTGTTTTTTGTTTTTTGTAAAGTTGCTTTTTTTTCTAAAACTTATATCAATATCATGTTTTAAATGTAAAAACATTAAAAAAAAATATCCACAAACACTAAGTAATTATTATCTTTTGAATTTATATAAATTAGTATTTATAAACTTTATAACAATATCATGTTTTATATAAATTATTATGTTTTAAATATAAAAACATCTCCTTGTGACCTGCATATTTAAAAAAATATAATGGTAAACCGTTAACACCAATTAATCTTTTTTAACTACCTCTCTCAACTTCTTTATCAAATTACATTTTCTACAAATCTATAATCTAGGAAATTAAAAATCACTTGTATAAACTTTTAAAAAACGTGAGGTGAATACTAATGTACAAGTTATTCAAACCAAACCCTACAAATTTCAACACACCTACGAAACGCGCAGGTTTACACGCAAGTTACATTAATAAACTTGTAACAATAAAAGTGTACCCACTTTAATTGACTGCTAATATTTGTCCCTAAAATAAGAAAGAGGGTGTTTGGATATTGTTTTAACAATAATCATATATACGGTTGCTAATAAGCCTTAATACCGTTTAAACCGCATAAAATCGAAGTAGTTCAATAAGTTTGAGATCCAAACAAAGTAGAACCAGTCATGTAAACCAAAAAGGTTCGTTTAAACATTGCTGTTTATTTCCCCTCTTTAGTTTTAGTAAATGTAGGTATACAATTATGTATTTTAATCATAGATCATAGATAATATCTACCATTTAAATACTTTAATAAAAGTAAATTTAAATAAAAATTGGTTCAAATAAGAAACCTTTAAAATTGAATCATTATATCGTCAAACTAATAAAGTGTCTGGTTCATCCGCTGTAATATCCCGGGTTTCAGGGTCAGATATAATAGTTAAAACACAAGAAATATGAACTTAACATTTCATATATTGTCATACGAGTAAGAAATGATTGAAACGACTGTTTTAAATTTAATATATATATATATATATAATATTATATTTAAACAAGCTCCGTTTTTATCGAAATAAGCTCGTCTCAATGACATATTTGGAATTTTATAAGACATTATATATAAAAAAGCTATAAGAGAAAAATGAAGTAAACAACTAAATTAATTATAACAATATCATAATAATAATGTTAAAAAAAACATACAGAAGAAGCAGCGAAGAAAGAACATTGCTTGAAGAAGTAACATGTTTGTCTACCTGCTTGCTTATAAATAGATACTTTAACGTTGAATTTAGATTATAAGTTTTTTTTAGGAACGCTCTAGGATTAAGAGAGTCTCAATTTTTTTGGGTATTGTTATTAGTCGTTTTTGGAGCTTTGGTAGAAGCGCGAGTATGGAGACTCTACATCAAATTGTCGTAGATAGTTTTAAGGTATGTTCTCGGTTAAGTTAATGTCAAGTTAATTAGTATTTATTTTAGATTATTATTATTAAGGGTAGTTTTAGCGTTATCAGTATTATTATTTTTAGGTGTTAGGGTTATTGTTAGGGGTAAGTTTTGGGTAGCCTAACTTTAATTAGACATGGACTGATCACTCATGCTTAAACAAGGTAGTGTTCACCAATATCCAACCATGACAATAACTAGTTAGTTTTGTCATTACCTAACCCGTGATTACGTAAACTGTATAAGGACCTAGAGATATTACCAGATTGTACTAGGAAAAGTTATCAACTATTGGGCAAGTGCTAAACATGTGAGTTTCTCTAAACTGTTTTTCTAAAACAGAATGTGATGTTCTGATAACTAATAATAATTGAAGAGTTGACTATCAATAGCATCTGTGATATGTGACAATGCTTGATAGGATGTTTGAGGGCTGCTTGTATGATTTTACTTTAGCTAGTGGAGTTTGTAAACCTAGCCTGGTTATGTAAATTTATAATATGCTTACTCTTCTTATCTATTTGTCATGGTTGTATCTGCTTAATGCAAAAGCCAATATCAATACGCTTTGAATTTTGAAAAATGCTATGTTTATGGACTCACAAACTTTATGTTGAGTCCCAAATATTTTATTTTTATGGACACGCATCCTAGGTGCCCAAGAGATTGCAGAAATTAGAGATTGCAAGCTAAGTTACGAGGAAATAGAGGTCTAGAGCGCTATTGAATATTCAGATCTTTAATATAGTTAAATTGATGTAATCATATTATCTAGCATGACAAATATAATGTATGCTTTGATGTATAATCAAAGTTAGACTTCCGTTGTGAACTTCATTATTAGTATGTGTTATGTATTTCCGATACGTAACGCTCCCTAAGGTGTGCCCTGGGAGGCTGGCGTTATAAGTGACGCCCAACCCAGTCAATTTTGTTTGGTTTTTCGTTTTCTAAAATGATAGTTAATTATTTGTATAGTGTTAAGCTCTTGATTGATTTCAATACAAGTATTACCTGTGTAAAAATACTTGAAAAGGTTTTATAAGATAGTATAGATGGTTTTTGTCATGTGAAAATGAAATATAAAATAGGGATTTTTGTATTTTTTTTCTCTTCTTAAGACCATAAATATATTCTCTAGCTAAAAAATTATGTTTTCCTTTATTAAAACAAATATATATATATATATATTATATATATATATATATATATTACATATTTAAACATTTCATTCAATTAACTAGTTAAATAACTATATTACCTGTTTTTACTAAGGGATATTCATGTTTAATTATTATAATTATTTAATTTTTAGCAATTGTGGTTTGTATTTGTAATACAATTTTGATTATCTTTTATTGTTGTTTTGAAATAAAGTTTTAAAAGAAATGTAATTTTTTTATTTTAATTTTTATAGAAGACTCAAACTAGATGAAATATGTAATTGATAGTTTTAAGAAGTAAAACATGTAAACATATTTTAATGAAAATATGAGTAAAATAATTATTCAATAAATAATTTTAATAAAATAGGTAAATATGTAGTACTAGCTTTAGTTTCTCGTGTATTACACGAGAGGTGGAGAGTTAATTATTAAAATAACACAAAAACGTAAATAAACTAAATATATTACACGGGTTGAAATAATAAAATCGATTAGTTGTTGATTGTTATTTATATAATACTAACTTTAGTAAACCGATATATTACACGAATTAAAAAATAAAAATATTAATTATAATAAAAGTTTATAAAGTATAAAATGATATTTTAAAATAAAATATGATTAAAATTACATATGAGTTATAATTATAAGATATAACTAAACAAGTAATAAAATAATAATACTAGTTTTTAAACTTTAGTTTTTAATTTTTTTTTCCAAAAAGATTTAACCATTCTTTCAAAAGAAACCGTATTAAAAATATCATTCAAATGTTTTTATTATAACTCCTAATTTAATTATTTTTAGTTTATAAAGAAGTTCACTTTTTAAAAATATTAAATTTAAGATATTTCATATTTTAAAAATGTTTGATGCTTTAGAAAAACTCTTATTTTATAAAGAATTGTTTTCCAGAATAACATTAATAAAAACACATTTTTTATTAATTTATTAAGAAATATTTTTAATCTTAAAAAAATTAAAATGATTTAATATTTAATTTAGATAACTATTTAAGATGAAAGAGGGACGGGAAAAACAAAATTAGGGGGCTTAAGAATGTGAAAAGTGTTCACCAAGTTACTTTTATTATTATTATATATAGATATAGATATAGATTATAGGTTAGTGACTCGTGTGTTATACGGGTGGACCAATACATAAAATGACACACGAGTAAATAAATTACAGTAATATGTATATATGATAAGTATATATACGATGTTGAAAAGATAAATTAAAATAATTTTTTTATATAATTATATAAAAAAGTACAATATTCCATAATAGAAACAAATGAAAGTAGAAAATTGAACGTAAAAATGAAGAAAAAATATTAACTAATGAACAAATTTGATAAAATCTACAAAAGTATGTAACGATGATACGTAACTAAGACAAGGAACAACTAAATTTAAAATACTAATTTTTTATAAAGATATAAATATTTATATATATAATAATATTTAAAGTTATAAAGAATGAGTAAAAGGCATAGCAATAAAATATTGTTAAAAACTAACAATATAAAAAATATGAATAATGTTATGAATTTAAAAATTAATTAAGAGAAAAATATTATTTCAAAATAGGATATGTCAAAAACATTTATTTTAATAAAACGCAATTTGTTAAGGGTAATACTAAAAATAATAACTTAATCATTATTGTCAACATGAACAAGAATTCTTATTAAAAATGTTAAACAATTAAAAGTAATAATTGATTATTAATATAATATTTATTGTAATTGATATGAGTTAATTTGTAATTGATATAAGTTAATAGTTTCCAAATTTATAGTAACTCAAAATTAAAGGATGTAACGACATGTGACAATACACATGTGACGCTTAGGTGGACATGCTAGAAAGACACCACGTGTACCCATAATTAGTTTTTTATTATAAGTTATAGATATATTTATACTATATATAAAACATATAAAAAGGTATTTTAAGATACCATGAAATTAAGAACAATTACTTTGTTAGATGCGTAAGATACAAACACTTTCAAAGGTAAATAGTATTTTTTTAACATTATTTACAGATTAACCTTTACATTTAGTTACATAATAGCATCTCCAATAAACATTTTACATACTTCAAAAACAACCACATGGACATCCATTGAGTTTGTCACCGTTGGCCGGGGATTATTTGATACAATTGTTAGTCTCCAAGGATACCAAAAAATTAATATATATGGGTCCATGTATTATATATATGGATATAAGAAAGAGAGAGAGAAACAATGAGCGGTTAAGAATAAAAGATGGTGTTGATGTCACAATGTTTTTTAGTTATCTTGTTGGAGTGTCATCAATGTCGAAGTAACAATCAAATAAGATGTTTAAATGTGTATTTCTATTCATCTTAAACTAGTTAGAATAAGTAGGGTTGTTGATTATCATGAAATTAGTGGTTGGTGTATTGTACTTTGGTTTATAAGAGATTAATTTAATACTAAATTATTAACTATCGTCTATTGGCTATGAAACAAAATAACTAAGAAAACAAATTAGATATAATCAAACTTGATTAAGAAGATAATTAGAAGATATGGTAATCTACTCCGGTATTCAGGTTTGGTTTTCGGTAATAGTTTATGTGACACCCCATATTTTCAGGTAATCAACGTTAACCTAATTGTCTGTTAACTTATAGTTACTCGTTATTAGATTTATCTTTAGTCATATATGTTTATCTAAAGTTCTGCGAGCGTAACAATAAATGAACAATTATAATTACTATAAAAGCTAAATGGAGATTCATTTGACAATTTCAATTACTATAAAACCCATCCATTCCATAATACCTCCTCTTTCATTGAATACCCTCAAAACCCTTTGCAAACTCCTCTGCTGTCAACATTACCACCGATCGCAACCCTTTCGCGAGTCTTTAGCCTTCGGCGGCCATTCGTTCACGCGGCGATCCCCTTGCAGCTTCCTACCGTGGCCTCTCGACATCGATTCCGTGCGGTACGTATCCTTAATGCTCAGTTAGCTTCGGTACGTATGATTTCATGAACCCAGGCTACGTTCTTTCATGTATGTACGTATGCGTTATTGTATACATGTATGTGTGCGTGTTTGATAACGTGGATGTATATTGCATGTCCCTGCGATTCTATATTGATTCGTGGAAGTGTTGTTTTTGGGAGTAGGTTGCGTACGGTATGTATTCATGTATGGTGTAGCGATGTACGTATATATGTTTCGTTCTTGTTTGTTCGGGTGGTGGGTTAGGTACTCGATTTTGGCCTGTAATAGTGTGTGTGTCTGTGTGTGTCTGTGAATGTGTGTATGTGTGTTAATGTGTACGTGTGTGTGTTAAATACATATTTGAGTGTTATGTAATTCATGTGTAATATGCATGTGTGTGTGGTGTGCGACCTGTGTGTGTGGTGTGCGACCTGTGTGTGTGGTGTGCGACCTGTGTGTGTGGTGTGCGACCTGTGTGTGTAGGATTTCAGTTGTGGTGGTGAACATGCATGTATGTGTATGGAGAGTCGTGTGTATATATATATATATATATATATATATATATATATATATATATATATATATATATAATGTGGGGTGGGTGATGCATGGTGTATGTTGATGACTTTTTGGTGATAAACTCATTATGAATATCGAACATGTAGGTTGTGATTATAAATATGTATGCGTTCATAGATGATTTGTGTGGGTTACGCATGTATTAGGACACATTATAAGGTGTAGTCTGGGTGCAAGTCATGGGTGATAACTCTCTCATAAATACAATTTAAATAAAGAAAAAGGGTGATCTCTGGTTTTTTTAATAAAGAAAAATAGTGGTCTTTGGTTTTAAGGTGTTTGGTCTTGGCATTTGTAAACAAATCTCAAAATTAAAGTATGAATTCTTTTATCTCAAAATTGAGTTGTATCGTGAAATGGACACATACACACTTATATATATATTTGAAAATATAAAAGATGGATGGGTCTGGGTAAAGCATATATAGCTAAAATTCTCAATTTTAACATGTTGTGCTCCATATACATGCATGAATATAACAATGATTTTTGTAGAATTATTTTGTTAAGAAACTATTATATTTTATCTACATTACGCATGATATAAGACTGCTAATAACTTCCTTTTCAAAAGACCAGATCAAACAAGTATTATGCATTACTAAAGTGTTATAAATATTCATATATATAACAATTAATACAAGTAAAAGGTTTTGTTAAAAACATTTCTAATTTTCACCGGAAGCCTAATAAGTCCATAAGCTTAACCAATTCTACAACTAAATGGTAGATTTGCGTGCTTGTTGAGCACAACTTGGTTCTGCGTTGCGTTTTTATTTTTGGCTAAGGTACGGATTCCTGATTCTTGTCTCATATCTGATTCCCGTTCATCTCTAGTTTTGATTCCTGTCATGTATAGTTAGTTTGCTTTTGATTCTGTTATAAGTAGCTAGACTAGTTTATATTTTTGAAACTGTTACCCGAGCTCTCCCTATCTTGGGGGTGACCAAGACGCGTTATTGTGGCATCAATAACGTGGCACCAACCGTGGCGGTGAGCTGAGATCACGACGTCTCTAAAGAGGACTCTGAAATTATATTGGCCTTCCTGTTGTTATTATTTTCTCAGAGGCGTATGGATCGATCCTAGGTTAGTCCTGTTATTTCCTGATGGACGGCTTTACACCACTCCATTCAGGACCCTGGTGAATGGCCTGTATGTCTGCCCACACTCCATTCACATTGGTTCACGGGCTAGTTACATGTGTTCCCTCTCTTCAGTTATTATATGATATGATTGTTAGCTCGGGTTATGTTCTATTCGATATTATGTTATTCTCTGTTATTATCATATCTGTATATTTTTGTCATCTGTTATTTTGTTTACTGAGCGTTATGCTCAGGCGTGCTTTTGTTTTCGTGCACGTCAGGTCAACAGGCCATCCGGGAGGGGAGTGAAGAGTGAAAATCTGCATAAAGGAGATTTTATTTTATTGATGTAATCAACTTTCTTTTTGGGTTTTAGACTAGTGTTCTCTTTTTGGAATTTGGACTTGTAATTGTTATTAATAATAGAATTATGTTTGGATTTTGATTACTATGATAGTGACACATCAGCCTTCTCGGGTTGGGGTGTTACAAGGTTAATCGGAGACCCAATCTTCTGTGTTACATTGCTTTGTTGTCGTGCATTTAAGGTGAGTTCTCAGACCTATTTTCATATTATACTCTCTTTTGGGGGAGAGAAACATGTTGTTTTCATAAACGTACAATGCTTTAGATTAGTAATACTGCATATACTGGTTTACAGTTGTGATACCACTACGCCTCATCGGACTGTTAATATGGTATTAGCGAGGTGATTGTTAGTAGATCTACTGGGTTTGACAAACCCCACCCGGGCTAGTCGCGCTAGTTTGACTGGAGGTCAAACGGGTGAATGGGTAGCCTGTTTTATAGTGTTGTGGTCTAGTATCCATAGCCGGGGCATTCATTATATTATTACCGTGAAATTCATACACATAGTGACTTGTTGTTGGCTAGCAATCTACTTATATGCTTTGATTACTTAATCTGGATTTTATTACTGTTACTTCTTTTTTTTGATAAATCTGTGAACTCACCAACTTTGTGTTGACACTTTAGCATGTTTCTTTTAAGTTCTTAAGCTGCGTACGAATAGGAACATCTCACATTGTATTCATCATCATAGAGTCAAATGAACAATCTACATATTTTTTTAAAATTATATTTATTTGGTTTGCGCGTGTTTGCGTTGTTTAAATTATGGTTTATACGCTTCCGCATTTATTTTCATGTTTCATATTTAATTCTGATTTTAAGAAAACTTTATTTAATTTGAAAATTACGTTGTGTCGTTTGGTGTAACTAATGGCTAAGATCCTGGTATGTCACGCGCCTAACGGTATTACCCTGTTTGTGGAAATTAAGGGTGTGACAGTTTAGTTCAACTTGATGGAAAATTATTAATAGGGATTCTATACGTGCAATGATTAAGTGATATCGATAATCAATACTTAATGGGTCTTAATACGCAATACCAATTCAATTAATAACCAAAACTCTACAACTATACGATTCGTGTGATATCATATGACATTCAAATAAAGGTTAACTAAAACAACTATCTAAATAATCAAAACACAAGTTAAACTTATAAAAGATCTTAATGGGTTCTAAAGTTCAATCCCAACACAATTCAAACACAAACGAAAACCTTATCACATAAAATCTATTACCCGAAGTAGATCACGAGAAAATTAGTTGCTCCTTGTTTTTGAACGATCTTCAAAACCATTGTTAATGGGCATATTGGATTATTGTATGTTGTCAAAAAGATGTCGAATGATGATTTCAGGGTTAGGAAATCTCAAAATTTGTCTCGAAACGTCATAGGTCAAATGGAGAGAAAGTGGTGGGTGAAACATAACAAAAACGTGATTTTATAGGTGTACATGAAGGCCCTGGCGTAAGCTATGCTAGCCAGTGTAGCCTACGCTGGGGTGCTTTCTATTGTTTTAAAACTGAAGCTGACGTAGCCTATGGTGGCTACGATAGGAGCATTTCTACTACACTTTAATCTTTGTTTCTTGATCTATCAAATACCTTGTTTCATCATGCAAGCTTCCAATTTGATTATTTTACCTACAAAATCATTTTCAACTATTGATTAACCTATTCAACATAATCAAATGCATAAAATGAGTAATCATGCTTAATATATAACATTTAAACACTTAAAATACATTCCAACACACTCGCATCCGAGTCAGTTTTGAAGATGTTAAAGAACGTGTGTTTTTTTAACGTGTCAGTTTATTAGTCATGTTTTTAATTGTTTATAAAACTTTCTATTGGTGATGCTCTAATAACCTTACAATCATCGTAACTTAAATAAAATTTTACATTAGCTACCCATAAACGAAAAAAACTTAATTTATTTTAAGATTCCAGCTATATCTTTTAATCTATCATGTTTAAAACTTTTTGAGACTACAAAAAAAGACTTAATTTGTTTTAAAATTTTAGCTATATCTTTTAATATCTCATGTTTAAAAAACTTTTTGAGACTATATCTTTTAAAATTTTAGCTATATCTTTTAATGTTTTGGTATAGATTTTTAATTGAGCCGATCTTTAGTTTATGAGTTACAATTAATTAATGTGTAAATGTACAAGTCGTCATGTAAAACTAATATTTTTGGTGTATTAAAGTTTAGGTTAGAAAAAATATAAATGATTTTTGTAAAAGTATTACAGGAATAACAAACATTAGAAACACGTATTAGATTTAAATGTTGTCGCCACTGCATTGCGCGGACATCACCTAGTGTTTTAGAAAAGAGAAATACGTAATTGATATGTTGACTTGGGTAAATATGTAATTAATGATATTAGAAAGAGGAAATATGTAACGCCCAATTATCTAATATTTGTTGTTTGCCTAATTTATTTGTTAATAGAGCAATATATATAAAGTATATATACGGTTTTTTCTAATAAGACTACTTTATAAAAATTAGGAAATTATATTAAATAGAAGTTTATTTAAAAATTTTCTTCTTTTAAAATCAGTGATGTGAAGCGACTCTAGAATCTTTCATTCAAGAAAAATATATAACAGATCACAATATGTTATTCGAATTCCAAAACTCAATTATTACGACCGCAAAAAGAGAAATTATAATATCAAAAACTTTTGAGCACCATTGATATATATTATTCGTTCAAATAATTGTAGTCAGTCTGCTCTAATATATCATTTTGAATTTATACGACGTGAAATGATTGAAATAATAGAATTTTAATTATAAAAATAAATATGGCAGGTAATTTTTTTTGCACGGTTTTTGCATTAGAATAGTAAAGAAGTATTTAATAAAATGGGAAAGTGAAAAATCTATTTTTCCGTTGGGTTACCGGTCCGATCCACCCCAAATCGTTTCCATCTTCAAGAATCAGTTCAGCGTTTGCACTGGCAATCGGAAACGGTTCAGACCGGATTTTCTATTTTTTTGTTTTTTTTTAATTTTATTATTTTAATGGGTTTAAGGGGCAGGTTGGATGATTAATTTTAGTGTTGGATGTATGATTATTGTTAAGTTTAATATATAACTATAAAATACATACATAAATTACTTATATTGAATTTTATATAATTATGATGTTATCCGGTCCTTAATTCCGATACCACCACCAAACCAGTAATGCGTCTGATTCGACGTTCGATCCGGTTCTGAAAACATTATTTGTGAGTCATTCTCCCCTCATATTCACAAGTATAAACCTTTAGAAAGTTATTATTAATATTCTTTTTGAGCGGAAAAATTATATATACTAATATTAGTTAGAATAAGTAACCAATATCAGAACAACAACCAAATTACATAAAAAGTAGTGTTTTAATGCCACTCTATCCATCCCAATGTGATCTTGCTATTTAAATTCACATACCTAAAAAACGAAAAACTAACAACGAAATAAAAATGAAATTTAATTCAAATCACTTGCCTGAAAACCCACCTAATCCAAAATTCAATATGACCCACCAAGTTCACATTAAAATTGCTTCAATCATTAATTTCTTCTTTTGATCATATGGTTTGAATCCAAATTAAAAAAGAAGGGTTGCAATTTAAAGAAAAAAAGTTTCAATGAAGAAGCTAACACACCATAATTAAACATTCACCAAACACATGATCCACCGATTGAGAGCAAAAAGCACACATGTTATTCAAAATATCACTAAACCATAATGTTTACTCTTTTGTTATTTTTCACATAGAGCATTTTGGTTATCAAATCCAGTTGGTTGTGTCAAACATGTTTACAACATTGTGTTACATGTTTTTATTATTATGTCTTATGTTTTGAATCATTCATATTATTATTTCATTATTTTATATTTATTATATAAATTTGTTATTATTCTATGATTTTGTTTTACAAATTAGAGGTATAGAGTAGTAGTACTTTACTATTATTTTTTTAGATCTCATCATTTTCGAAACACATTGAATCAATAAATACCGGTCATTGTGTCAAAGTTTTATCATCACCGTCTTATATGTATTCATTATTATGTTTACTTCTTAAATCATTTCATGTTTTTTTTAACTATTTTTGTGCATTAGCTGAATTTATTATTAATTTATTACTATGTTTTATATATTAAAGACACATAACAATGTTATTTTGCCATTATAGTTTTAAAAACGCTTTTTTCAACATACAATACTAATGTTTTGAATAAGACAATAACGAGTAGAAAAATACCCGTGACACACTGAAAATAAAATCTGTTTGAAACATATTTAAAAAAAAATTATATATAACAATCTCATACTCATATTAAATATATAAAACATCAGTTATCAATGTGTAATTTAAAAAAAAGGAGAAAAAAAAGAGATCATTAATATTGTACCTGTGAAGACTAAATGTTTAAAAAAAGAAACGAAAGTTAAAAGAAGGTAAACTGTACCCGTAAAGATTTTAACATCGTTTACCAACATTATCCTTACAGATTGATCTTAACAATTTAATTATTAAAATAATATATAAAATTTTAAGATTAAATAACATTTTTTATTTTTAATCAAAATTACGAAATTAACCAATTGACCTAAACGAATTACCAAAATAATCATTGACAAAAAAAATACGGAAAGGGACAATTGACATTGACCCCTCGCCACGGGCGAGGAAAACTCATAATATCTCGCTCACGTGGAAAAAATTTCCCTCACCCACGTGTAATATCTCGCCCATCGTAAATTTTAAATTAAAAAAAAGATCCAGCGAGGGGTTCATATATCTAGGCGAGGGATAAGTCACATTCCTCACCGAGTCAGCGAGGGGCACTTCTTACGAGACGAGGGATTTGACCTCCTCTCAGCCACGTCAACGAGAAAAGGTGACATTAGCGAGGGCACTAAAACCAAAGTGAGGGAGACGTCAATGTCGGTGAGGGATGTGACATATCCCTCGCCTGGTCAGAGAGAACTCGAGAATCGAGGCGATGATCATTAATATAGCAAGGACTATTTAAATGGGGAAGGAGAGTGGATGGGTCTCCGAAAATTTCAAAAAAATTTCAAAAATCTTCCGGAAAACTATAAAAAAATCTTCGTTAAAAATCTTTCAAACATCATGATGATGGAGCACGAGGTTAGTTTTTGTTTAATGCATTCTACTTATACTGTTATTTTTATTATTCATTGCTTTTATTATATTTTGAATTTGTTTATTATTTTTGCAAGGTTCTTATGCATCTAATAGTATTACTATTAGATGTAATATAAAAGTTGTAAAACAGAGTTATAATAAATTAAAAAACAATCCTGATCATCTTTTTATGTTTAACAACACTTCTTTTACAAAATGATTATTATGTGAATGTATTAGTAATAATGCATCACTTAATCATTTAGTATCATTTAATTCATCAAACGTTATATTACTATATAAACTAAAAACATGTTAACACATTACCTTTTAATGGTAGATATTTTTCAACACCGTTTACAAAATATCATTTACCACCACTGCATAATATGATATTAACTTATATTTTAAAATTTTTAGAAAATTTTAAAAAGAAGGTTTGAAAGAATGTGACATTTGTTAAGGGTTAACATGGTATTATATAGGGGAAAAATAAAATTAAATTATATTTTTAAGTATTTAAAAAAACAATAAATATTTAAAAATCTCGAATTTTTTGATTAAATTTTTTTTAATATTGGGCGGCAAGAGGGGTATTTTCGTGAATACGACAAGGAATTCTCATAATCCCTCGCTGACTCAGCGAGGGAAAGGCTTACACGTTAGCGAGGTGGGCGAAGGATTATGTCAATCCCTCGCCGGGCACATATTTCAAGGCGAGGGATTCTCGTATTATTTTGCCACGTCAGCGAGGGATGACATGTGACGGACTGCAATTGGATTTTTCTTTTTAAAATTTTATTTTTGACCGGTTATTTTGATAATTACTTTTGATCAATTAGCCAAGTTTGTAATTTTCCCTTAAACTAATCCGTGAGAAAAGATAAATTCACTATTATAATAAACACCAATTATTTCCATGAATAGAAAAATCACTAAACTAAACAACTCCAATATAATACTAGTACCACCGAGTACAACATTAGAATTGTCAAACCAATGTACCTTCACATCGTAATATGTGTACTACCAAAACACAAAAAAATAATAATAAAAATAAAAATATTAATAATAAAAGTAGGATCACTAGAGACGGCTGCGTGGTTAGAGTGACAGGTGGGTTAGCGTTGTCTGTGACGAGGCAGTACAAAAAGAAGGTCCAAAAATGAGCTGTCACGTGCAGAAGGGCGGTTGCCGACGATGCAGTAGAAAGGGGCTGTGACTTTAGCAGTACCCAACAGCACCTCTTAGTTGACAGCCATAATGCGAACAGGAAGCGATTGTTGTATTTTCCAACTCGGATTCCGCCCAACTGTCTCTTGCCTGCCCATCTTTGTAATGGATAACCTTATTATTTTATTACCTTTCTAATTATATACACATATATATATATATATATATATATATATATATATATAAATAAGAACTTTCAAATGAGAACCAAAAAATTGGAAAAAACTAAAAGAACTATTATAATCACATATTCTTATTTTTATTTTTAAAAGGTTAACCAACTTTTTGTAAAGAATCAAAGAAATCATTTCTAGCCACATATTTTATTTTATTTTTTTTAATTTTACTCAAAGCATATTTGTTTATAATATTTTTACGATAAAATTACTAATTATTTTAAATCAAAAGTCTTATACATCGTTTATGTTTTGATTCGCATTATGAATTTGTCATTTATGTTTTCGTTTTCCTATTAAAGTTGTTTTGTATTTTAAAAATACACTTCAAAACTTGTTTTGCATTGAATTTTATGTGTAGATGCACATACACATGTATGCATAGATGCACATATTCATATATGCATATTTTTTCACTTACGAACACAAACAATAGTTAAATATTTATGCATATTTGACTATGTGGCTAGAAATGGTTCATTTAGTTCTTTACAAAAAGTTGGTTAACTTTTTAAAAATAAAAATAAGAATATGTGGCTATAAATGGTTCTTTTGGTTTTTTCTAATTTTTTGGTTCTTATTTGAATGCATCTATATATATATATATATATATATAATATATATATATATATAATATATATATATCTTTCCGCGTTGCGAAGGGGGTAAAATCATAGAAAATAACATAAATGTCACACCGTTATTAATTATTATTAACATTGAAATTGTGGTGTGTTGATACGAAAAAATAAGACCACACACGTTGCGACGAACCTGTTAAAGGGACTTGCGCGTTGCGACGAACCTGTTAAGGGGAGAAAATAGATGTAAAAACGTTAAAAGACACACACACGTTGTGTTGTGTTAACTAACATAATGTAGAACGATACGTAAAGTGAAACGTAATATTGGTGAGTCACACATGCATGTTTGTGTCATGTTAATTTGCAAAACATAGAACGAACGTAAGACGAAATTTTGAAGAATATGAAAAGTATAACTGACCAAAGTTGAAAGTATAATTTTGTGAGACTAAATTGAAAAAGATGAGTAGTTTTAGGTTTAAAGTAAAAAATAATAATATTTTAGAAGGTTACTTTGCAAAATAAAAAAACTTGTGGGTTAAAAGTAAAAAAATAATTTAAAAAAAAAACTCTCTATGCATAATGTACAACACCATTATGCATAATAAATTGGTAATTAGTAATATATAAATATATATATGTATTTGAAAAATGGTTTTGCGCTTGTCATTTCTGAACTAAAACATAGAACTATAAATTACAATCGCTTCATCTTGTTTCTAAACTAAATTTACGTCGAAAAACAACTCAGTTTTTTATTGTCGAATGAAAACACATTATATTTAACTCGATATATGTTTAAAAAAAATTATATCAAAATGTAGACAAACTCAAACACATATAAATATAAGGACGTAAACGTTTTATACTTGACCTCCCTTATTTTTTAAATAAGTTTACGTCAAAACGTTGAGGAACGTTAAAACGTAGACCATCTCAAAACATATATAAAAAAGCACAAAACATTTTATTTTTTACCCGACTTGTTTACGAACTAAAGTTACGTCAAAACATAGACGAGCTCAAATTCATTTCCACACGTACATACATACATATACCTATATATATATAGATATATTATAAAGTTAATAAAAAGTTTCAGGGGTGAAAGTGTAAGAGACTAAAGTTAAGGGTTGAAAATGCCAAGCATTTACAACACACCTTAATAACCATTTGTTTTTAAAATTGCTATTACACGATTAAAATAACAAGTTTTAATATTATTCTAATTGCATTTCTTAAATTAGTTTTAGCTCCCATACCAAATTGATTTGTTATTATTTTATTACTAGACAGGTTAATAAATTAGGTTATTTTTTTAATAAAATTGTCTTTTCTAAACCTTCATTTTGACTTGAACTTGAAAATAAAAATAAAGAATTACCGGATCTTTAGATTATTTAGTTAGGAACCTATCACTTGTAGTGTAGTAATATTATGAGAAAATTAAACTTGTTTGAGGTTTCTAGTACTATGCAAATTTTTTAAAATCGGACCGAACAGTGAACGGACGTCTTACCGGTCCGATGGTCTGACCGGCTCAACCGGTCGGACCCTATATAAGATCTGGATAAAATTATAAGTATTTTTTATAAATATATTAAAAATTACAAATATATATATATATATATATATATATATATATATATATATATATATATATATATATATATATATATATTATATATATATAAACCGGTTCAACCGGTCCGACCACCGGTTCAACCGGTCTGACCACTGGTTCAATGGTAAAACGGTTTTAAACACCGAACCGGACCGGTTCCCGGTCCAACCGGTCGGACCCTCAGTTTTCAAAACCATGGTCCTATGTAGAAATCGGTGTATGTTACCAGTGAGTTTAGAGAATATGAATGTACTCTTTAAAAGAAAATTCAATTAGAAAATATGTGTACTAAAGAAAGTTCGAACAATATTATTCTTAGATTGTAATCAATGACCAGAATCAAAGATAAGTCAAGATGGCTCACAAAATATTTATCAAATGAAAATTCAATTGTCTCGTATTTTAACTAAGGAAATATGGGTTTTATTATTAAATGTAAGGGGTTGTTTGGCAGCTTCTTGATCAATCTCTAATAGTTCAGATATATAAATGATTCAGTATTTAATGGTTTAAATGTTTGCTTCGCAAACAAATATCTGAACATGTTCTGCTATTGGGTGCACCTGAATCATATCATATGGATATCAGATGTTGAGTCATGACTTCTCATTGCTAGCCGATGGGTCGTATAATTTGGTTTACTAGTTTGACGAGTTGATTAGTGTTTCACAATACTTGTAATGACGACTTCTTTAAACATAAATTCAAGACTTAAGAAAATGATGAGTATGAAAACTAATATTAGCGAATTTGAGCCAAAGGATTGAAATTTCATGACTAGTTGAAATGAACTAAAGTATGTCTAAAATAGTCACATGACTTTGTTAATCATATAATAAAGAAAGGTTTATGAAATTCAAATATTACGATGAATAAAAGTTAATTGTATAATATCAATATTAATATAAATCCTCCAACTCCAAGTCAATGTTATCAATTGAATTCTTTTGTCTTTCCACTACGTGGCATGTTCTAAATGGAATAATTATTATAATATTTGATATTCCAAAATAAATAATTGTGTTTACTTCGTTTAAATTTGGTCTTATTACTTGAAAGCATCTGCCTTGTTGTTTACGTCCTTCATAAGATCTTCTAATCTTCCAGTTGGTATCACGTCAAGATGACGTGGCATGATATAGATTTATTTAAGTTTCTCAATGAATAAATGATTTTTATATCCAATTTCTGTAATCATAAAGATCATAACTAGGGCATTTTTCAAAAAAGAGAATACACTCTTGATCAAAGAAACATAAGATATGTGTTGTAGGATATTTAGAAGATGCATTAAATATTCAATTACATAATAAATTATTTTGAACATTTTGTAAAAAACTAATGAAATATTATATTTTTGTGTTTATATATATACAGAGAACATGCTAAAACTATTTCTATTGCTACTATTTTCATAGGCACCCTGGCCTTTCACGTATGCATGTGCGTAATAAATTCTTCGAACGTTCATTTATCTCTCCACTCTCTTCCTTACCTGTCTCACAATCCCGTATGTGTAGACGGATATCTCTTCGTCTCCCTTATTGTATATCTATTATCAAGAACTCGTCCCGGATGATTATTACAAAGAGAATCTCAGAACTGAGGAGCCACCATCTCCAACCGACTCCAATGATGATTATACACAACTTGTCGTCGAAGGAATGCAAGAGAACATGCGACATATAAAAAAGGAACAGGATTGAATGCCAATAGAAGTTTGTCTTACGATGCAGGAGATGAAAGTCTAAATCATAGAAAAAGAGCGAAAGTTGGTGGTTGTCGGGGGGAGAGGTTAAGAACATGTGGTAGTCGGAGAGCACTGTAACCACTGACATTGCTAAATAATATATAGTATAATATAAATATGAATTTAAAACTAGATAGAAATAATTACATTAACATCATCTTATATTTCACTTTTGATAGTTCTATATCACTATTTCTTTTGAATGTTAGTTCTTATATATATATGCTTTATAGTCCTCTTAAATGAACAAATAAACATTTAAAATTTATTAACTCATGATATCTTGATTTTCCTTTTACAAAACGTATGAAATTACATAACAAATGTTTATAATCACCGGTAATAATATATATGATACACCCATGTGTATACAATACATATAATAAAGAATGCATATACTTACAAATTGTTATACACACAATTACACATGGTTGTATACGCAATGTGTATACGTAGAACAATAATATGTTTACATTATAAAGAATGAAATACTTGATTAATGCAAAACTTTCAATACGGAGGCATCACCTATTGCAACATGTTGTTCCTTGGAGGTATTAACAACATACACACACACATAAAAAATATGAATATTTTAAACTCTCCAAAACTTTTATCATTTACGTTTGTTTTTTATCTTTTTTCCTTAGTTTTTAACAAAAATAACACTCTTTTTTTCGAAAAAATAAAAACATTAATTTATTTTTAAAAAGTATCCTTCAACGGTTTTAATTTCAATTTAAAAGTCTAACCGTCATAAATTTCATTTCAAATGAAAGTTTTAGTACAAAATTAATATTTCTACATAACTTTTAAATAAAAATAATAGAATACAACTCTTTACATTTCTAACTATATTATTAAATACCTAAAAACCTAACATTTGTTTTAATTAATTTAAACTGCTTTAACTAATGTAGACAAGCATTCACGGCTCTCATCACACATATAAATACACACACACGAATTCACCAACCATCAACAAGTTCTTACACCCAAAGCAACAACAACAAAAAGTATCCATCATTCTTACAAAATAACACACACAAAAACCTCAAAATTCACCTCTCAAATCCAATCACCAACCCCAAATCCCCAAAATCCACCACTCAAACCCTAACAAATCGAAGATTCCGATATCAAAAACCCCAAAACCCCCAATTTTCACCGTCGATTTCGCCTCAATTCCGATGTATCACCACGACACCGACTTTCCGATCGACGTCGCGGCGGCGGTCGCGGCGGAGTCAACGTGGACGCGATACGAAGACAAGCTGTTTGAAGACGCGTTGGTCATGTACCCCGATGACGTCATCGGCCGGTGGCAGAAGATCGCCGCCGCGGTCCCCGGTAAGTCGCCGGAGGAGGTTAGGGCTCACTACGAGGTGTTGGTTCATGATCTGTTGCAGATTGACTCAGGTCACGTTGAGTTACCGAGTTACTCCGATGATGGCGATGAGTCGGTGCTGAGCTGGGACCCCGAGTTACGAGCGAGTCAGATCTCGTTCGGAGTGAACAAAGGGTCAAAGCACGGTCACGGCGACGGTGAACGGAAGAAAGGGACGCCGTGGACGGAGGAGGAGCACAGGTACGTTACGCTTTATCACTTGTACATTCTGTTTCGAAACCCTAACGAATCGAATATTCCGGTGGGTTTGCAGATTATTCCTCATCGGACTTCAGCGGTACGGGAAAGGTGACTGGCGAAGCATATCGCGAAACGTCGTCGTTTCACGGACTCCGACGCAAGTCGCGAGTCATGCTCAAAAGTACTTTCTTCGTCAGAACTCGATGAAGAAAGAGAGAAAAAGATCGAGTATTCATGACATCACCACCGCGACAGATACTGTCGCGGTGTCGGTAGCGGTGCATACAGCACCGCCACCGACTCAAGGAGATGAAGGGGGATCAATACACATATAGGGTATGAACAAAACTTTGGGTATAGAATGTAGAAGTACATATGTTAGAGATATGTGTAAATGTTGTTACATCTATATATAGAATAATAATAATATTATTATTTACTATCCAAGTTATAACAACCTCATTACAATTAGTTGTTGTAGACTTATAGGTTTAGATTTTTAGAAGCTAGAACCTTAGATGTGTTTGGATGTGTAATTACAAGTTGATTAAAATAATAATACTCAATGTTACAACTGTTTGATTATATTTTTCAAATATTTAATCTATGTTTGATTATATTTTTGAGTGGTAAAAGATAGAATGATAGATTGATGTGTTATGATTTAAAAATTTCAATGTTTGTAATTGATTTTTCTCTGTATTTCTGGTTTATGTTTAGAAACTTTTGATTGTAAATAAGGTTGGTATGTTGTTGTTTTGAAAAAAACTATTTTGAGACTGAATTTAAACATTACAAACTCAAACACATTTAACCTACTTTAATTACTTTTAATGTATTAAAAATGTATGTTACATGATTTAAACCCTTATTTATTTACCTTTCGGT
Organism: Flaveria trinervia; assembly: GCA_025506515.1. Classification (NCBI taxonomy): domain Eukaryota; kingdom Viridiplantae; phylum Streptophyta; class Magnoliopsida; order Asterales; family Asteraceae; genus Flaveria; species Flaveria trinervia. The sequence continues at coordinate 1,795,918 of CM046452.1, forward strand.
GGTCCTATAATAACAAATGTTTTATATGTTAAATCAATATTATAAGTGTGTGGGAAGGTGTGAATACCAACACATAGGGACTAGAAAGATGAATTGAAAATGATGTTGACCATTTTGGATAAGTCTTTGACCTGTGAAAGTGAACCATCTTTGGCTCATTCCACCATTCACCTATCACAATCAATCTTTCCTTTTCTTGTGTTGTAACTTGAAAGTACTTCAAGAGTGGTAGTTCATTGTTCATGATTTTAGTTGTTAGGGTTGATTAAATGTCACTCATTTTGGGTACTATTGTCTATTTCATCTTTTGGTGGTTTTATTTGAACATCCGTAAATTTTAAATTAACATCCGTTGACCCTATACGTTGTTTATGGGTTCATATGCCGCGCATAGGGTCGACTGACACGAGAGCCAACATATCCTATACGTCGCGTATGGATCCATACGTGGCGTATAGGGTATTTTCTGACAAGACCAGAGCAGACTCGTGTCGGGGTGGCTATACGCGGCGTATGGGTCCATACGCGGCGTATAATTTTCCCAAATTTTTTCTGTAAAATTTCTATGTATGGTGAAGAACCTATACGCTACGTAAGACCATACGCGGCGTATAGGTTAAGATGTTTTTTATATATTATTGTGCGTATAAAAATTTTTGTCGGCTTTATTTTATACGTTAAAGTTGATACTTTGCGTATAAGTATATTTTGTAACATATTAATCGATAATTTTAAATCTTAGTTAACAAATAAAACATATAAAACAAAACAAACATTAAATGATAATATAAATAAATAACGGAGTTTTTAAATACATAACAACATAAAAGTACAATTAATAATATAAAAAACTATGGTGAATCTAGGTAATGTCGAGGTTGCTGAACTTAATAGCACACTAATGGCTAATAGCAACAACAATACCAATGGGAACAATAGTGGTGCTAATGGAGACATAGCAACAATCAAAACGGGAATGATCAACACGGGAACAATCGTACTTGCACTTTCAAACACTTCAACTCGTGCAAACCCACTAGTTTTAGTGGAAAAGAAGGAGCCACGGGACTTCTCGAGTGGTTTGAAGGTATGGAGAACACATTTATTATTAGCGAGTGCCCCGATGAGCTCAAGGTTCGCTATGCCACAAGTGTTCTTCAACAACGAGCGCTAACTTGGTGGAATAGTGAAAAGAGAAACCGGGGAACTGAGGTTGCAATGGCGATGCCCTGGGAGGAATTCAAAGATATTATGATCCAAAAGTTCTGCCCAAGAAGCGAGTTACAAAAGCTGGAGGAGGAATTCTGGAACCTTAAACAAGATGGTGGGAATCACTTGGCTTATTCCACCCGACATCATGAGTTGAGTATGCTTCTACCACACATGGTGGACACCGTGCCCCGTAACATCGAGAAATTTATCAAGGGGGTGCCACCTCAAATTCAAGATGCTGTGGTGGGTAGTAGGCCCACAACTTTAGAGGAAGCGATTACTATCACTGCACAGCTCACCGAGAATCATATAAGAGCTGGCACGATGTCGGCAAAGGGTTCCAAGGCTATGGTGAAGGTGACACCCGAGGCAACAAAGGAGGTAAGGGCCGAGTCATCTTCCCAAAACAAGAAGCGTAAGTTCATCTCGACACGCAACTACGCCGTGACCGCTCCTAATGCTCCTCAAAAACAAATGATGGTTGCGAATCAAGCTCCCATGGCTAAAAGTTAAAAGTTACAACCCAACCCCCGCCCACTCTTAAACCCGTGAATCCGGCGAGAGCTCCGGCCATTCTCCGGCTGAGCTCCGGCGGCTTCAAATCACCCGTTTTTTCTTCAAATCTTAAACCAAAACCGACCCAAATCATTCTTTCTGCAGGTTTCGAACTTAATTGCCTGATTTAATTGAGTTAAACCATCGGTTACTACTCGAATCATCGAGTAACCGAGGCTATCTAATGCAAAGAACCTTTTGAGCGTTTAAGGCTAATAATGATCAAATTAACTAAACTTAAACGAACGTTTGTCTGATACTAATCATTACAACTCCCAATTTCATCTGAATCAAACGCGAGCATAAGCATTCGATCATCACTTTTTTTCGCGAACCTGCAACTACTCGAATATCATCTTCTGAGCATCAAAACTCAAAATCAACATAGGGCTTCTCATCATTTAGCTTACTCGAAGCTTTCTGTGAAACGAATTAGAGTTTCATCATTGATTATAACCTGAACGAATCGCAACACAGTCACGACTGTTCTTCGAGTGTTCATCATCGATCCGTGCGAAATTCGGGTAATTGAACATACATACATACTCGATTTCAGTTGGGGAATAAAAGCCCTAACAATTATTTGTTTAAAAACATCATTGATGCTTCAATTTGGGGGACGATTGAACCTAGGGTTCATACGATTTGGGGGGATTTGGTGCTTGGTGTTTTTGGGTTTTAAAACGGGATTATGACCGCGGCTGAGAGCCTTGGTTCACTGGTTACCCACTCACTTCGTGTACGAGAGGTCCCAGGTTCGAACCCGGCGACCTCCAATATAATTTTTTTGGGCTTTTCAGCCTTTAAAAAAAGTATTTAAAATTTTCTGAAAACTATAATAAAAATGTTTTGTAAATTTTGTTATTTTTAAAGCTATCCTATTATTTTCTATAAATTTATCACTTTAACCACCTTAACAATTTTCTTATAAAATAAAATTAGCAAAGTATATTTTATAAAATTAGACTTTATATAATATTGGAAAATCATTTAATTATTTGGACACTATACAATTATGGATTAATCATGATAATTATAGAATTTATATATTTTATAATTAACCTTCACAAATTATTATAAAGGATTTAATTCCTTAAAAATTTGATACATGACATTTTTCTTGGACTAAAACATATATATGATTTCGCTAACCAACGTCATCAAATTATTAAGATCCTCAAATACCAAATTGAAACCCTAGTCTCGTTTAACCATTAAATAGATTATTAAATTGTAACCTTGTATATATATATTTTGTTTTAGGTGCATTGTGAAAGATTACGTTGAATCGTTGCTTATTATTATTCATATTAATCATCAAATATATACTATTTAATCAAGTGAGTATTCTATACCCCTTTTTCCTATTTTCACACTTTGGGGTGAAACATGTTAACTTATACTATTGCACTCATAGACTTATTTGAGACTTGTAAACTTTATGGCAATCCATCATGTTAAGTTGTGGTTAGTTGAACTTTTGTGATTACCATGTTATGGCGTTATATGTGCAATCATTAACTATTGCTAGCCCAGCGAAGTCATAGATCTATGGGTAAGACAAGCCTGCTTGGTTGATCCAAGTACACTTAGCTGATCGTATATACTTTTAACGTTTGAGACTTGTAAAACATTGTCAAGGTTTGATTGTTGCATGGTCCATAGCATCCCTAATCACTATATTCACTAACTTATGACTTGAATTGCCATATTTTATATACTTATGTATTGAAAACTATGGAATGCTCACCAACATTTTTATGTTGACTTTTTATTTTTAACATGTTTCAGGAAACGCCCAAGTTTGATTCCTACACATTGAAGCTTGCACAATCTAGGAATGGACCTAGATTAATAAATAAAATAGAATGATTTGTTACATTCTATGTTATGCTTTTATTTTCTTTGAAACTTATGTTTGTAATGTGACAATTGAAACTTATGTTTAAATTATATTTGGATTATTTAATAGCGTTATGTGGCTGTGAACGATCTTAACTCTCACTCCTCGACGTTTCCGCCGTCAAGGTTGGGGTGTGACACATAGCCCTTGGTATTCTATCCTCAAACAAACTCTGTATGAAGGAATCTATGTAGTCCACATCAATGTGAATTTGAGTAAGTTGCTGAGAATGCACAATTGCAAGTGAGGATGGTGAGTCCTCAATGTCCACTCTCTCTAAAGAACTCCCAGGTTCTGTAGCTGTAATGACTTTCTCCTCCTTTTTGGTAGCATCACCCACTTGCATAGGTGAGCTGGAATATAGGTCAATCACATCCACGGGTTTTGTGTTCCTGGTTGAGCTCTTCTCAAGGGTCTCCCAGCTAGTTTTTTCTTAAGATATGAAATCTCAAGTCGCTGATCATTGATCCTGTTGTGTAAGGTAGTCACCTGAGATTCAAGGTGACTAACCGTTGAGACTAAATAAGTGCATGTTTTAGACAGTTTGTGCACCTTTAGTCTTAGATTCCCCTCATCTTCATCAGAAGAATCATTGGGGTATGAGATGATTGGACCAAATTCCTCAGTCTCACCACCAGCTGCAGGTTCTTGGCTGCTGAATTTCCTCTGCTCACTGGCTGTCTCAGTTGAGATGACAGTGGGCTGAGTTGCCATGGTTGAGGTCTTATTGATGTAATCACTTTCAAAAGTGAGAGCCTCTTCCATATGGACATCCTGAACAGGTTCAGAAGTGTCCATCTTAGTAGTAGGTGACTGATGGGGGCTAGAAATAGAAGCCTCATAAGCACTAATTTCTCTTTGAGTAGGGGAAAAGAAGAGAAAATCATGATACTCACTGAAACCTAGATCTTCATTAGTTTAGAAATCAAGGTTAGGAATTGTTTGGTTGAAATCTATAGGCTGGGGATGGTAACTGTCCCCTGAAGGTTGATCACTTGAGTGTTGAGACTCAGAGTGATGGCTTAAGGCAGTTGGGCTAATGAGCTCATCAGGCTGAGCATGAGTAACCTCAGCACTGATCCTTGAAGAGATGGGAGTGGTCTGCTCCTCAGGAGAAGTGGGAGCTCCAGTGTCCACTTCTTCCTGTAAGGTGAGTGTATGGGGACCTTCACAGACTGAATATTTTGAGCAGGGGTTCCTTTGGATTTCCTTTTGTAGGTGAGGGTGATTTGTGGCTGTTGAGGTGATAAGGAAACATTAGGTGTGGGTTCAACACTAGTTTGTGTTGCTAGGTTGTCACCTTGAGCAACGAGCTCTAACATTTTTAGGACTAGGGCTATTTCTACCGCAGAGAAGCCAACAGTGGGCTTTCTCAGTATTTTAAAGATGCCGGGCTTCATCTGTCCCATTTAAAGAATGTTATCTGTTTCTCTTAATTGTGAGCCCAGTTCACAGTTAAGAATGTACTGGACATATCTAAGAAACATATAATATTCTAAGGAGTCTAAGTTAGCAAGCAAATTGGTATAAACAAACTGAGAATACCTGAACTTGAGCCCTTAAACCATTCCATGGATGATGAATGAGAGATCCTCAGGAATTTGGTCCCATTCACCATGCTTGTTTGACAAGTTGTGGATGACCACATGGAGCAGGAATCTCCACTAGGATGAGACCTTCCCTTTCCTAAAGGTCTTTACAGGGAAATCTCCCTCATATCCCATCTGCTCAAAAGAATGATTAACAGCTTCCTTTGGGAAGAACACCTCACCTTCTTCATCATGCAGCTGAAGATGCATGTTGATGATGGCCGACGTGATACAGACTGTTCTCCCCTGCACTATGGCAGACAGTGCCTTCTCCCCATCTATTACGACCTCTTGGCAGGTTTTTCCAGAAATCAAGCAAATGATCCTTATAGAGTGGAGGAATAATGGTTAGGGGGTGAAGTAGTTTGACAAAGCTAAGAATCGACAAACCACTGAGAAATAAGGATCTTTCTCAGAGCTTAACAGAGCAACCTGATTATGTTGCCTGTGTAGCTGCATTGTAAAGTTGGGATCATTTCTGTGAGCGAGATTGGCCATTGTGAAATAGCTTAAAGATTAAGAAAGAAGGAAGAAAGAAATTTCAGAGAGAAATTTGGGTTTTTAGGTTTGGAGGAAGAACAGATGATAGAAAGAGGGAGAAACCGTTGGGTTTATATGTGAAAATGATTTTTCAGATAAAGTTTAATGAAGTAGGATAAACTTTGAAATCCGGATGTGGGTCCCACCTCTGAAAAAGTAGTTTACTTTTGCTCAAAAAGTAGTTTTCTTGGAAGTCAAAAAGCTTCCGAAAGTAAATTATGTACGCAAGTTTTAATTTAAAAAGCTTCCACAGCTAAAATAACTTCGGAAGAATTTCTGAGAGTTTTGAAAATTTTGCTTCGGAAGAGAAATTAAAACTTGATTTCTTTGTATATAAAACAACAAAGCTTCTGAGAGTTAATTTTGCTTCGAAAGAAAATAGTCGTTAAAAATGAATAAGTGTTTGAGACGAGTATTTAAGCTTCGGAAGATAGATTGAAAACCTCTTCCGAAGGTAAATTTCTTAGACAGTTATTTATTTTGAAGACATGATTTGCTTCCGAAGTTAAAAGCATAACTTCCGAAGTATAAAAAATTGTCAAAAATCTAAGGAAAGTCTTCAAAAAATATTTTCATCCAAAGAAGACAGGATCTTATGAAAATGATGAACTAGACAACTTAGGTACACATATTTTAAGAAATAATAAGAATTAGTTTTAAGAAAACCTACTCAAAGTTGATCATCCCAATAGCTGATATTAGATATTTAAATCTCTGTTCATCAAAAGCCTTTGTAAACAGATCAGCATATTGTTTATCTGTGTGAACTTTGACTAGTTTAATTTATCCCTTTTCATAGTTATCTCTTATTAAATGATACCTGATATTGATGTGTTTGGTCTTTGAGTGCTGCATAGGATTCTCTGTGATTGAGATAGCACTATTGTTGTCTATGTTAACCCATAGTCCAGCATTTGATTCTGAATCCAAAGTATTTGAGCACAGTAGCTTGCAACAGTAATGTATTCAGCTTTAGCAGTTGATGCAGAGACACAAGATTGTTTCTTGCATTGCCATGAGACAACCCTTCCACCAAGAAACTGACATCCCCCAAATGTAGACTCTGCAGTCATGTTGCAACCACCATAATCACTATCTGTATAAGCATACAGATTGAAGTCAGGATTCTTTGGGTACCATAAATCAAGTGTTGAGGCACCTTTGAGGTATCTAAGAACCCTCTTGACAGTGATGAGGTGAGACATCTTAGGGTTGGCTTGATATCTTGCACAAATACATGTAACAAACATAATATCAGGCCTGCTAGCAGTAAGATACATAAGAGGCCCAATCATAGCCCTGTATAAGTGTTCATCTACACACTCCCCCTCAAGATCAGGTCCAAGGGAGTGGTTTCTGGCTATGGATGTCTTAGCAACTTTACAATGAGTCATGTTGAATCTCTTGAGTATGTCCTGAACATACTTTGATTGACTTAAGAAGATGCCATCTTCAACTTGCTTCACTTGAATTCCCAGAAAGAAATTGAGTTCCCCCATGGCACTCATTTCAAATCTGTCTTTCATCAGCTTCTCAAAGTCTTTGCAGAACTTTGGATTAGTTGAATCAAATATGATGTCATCCACATACACTTAAACTAGCAGAATGTCATTTCTCTGTCCTTTGATGAATAGATTTCCATCTATAGTACCTCTCATGTATCCATGTTTGCAAAGATACTCAGACAGTGTCTCATACCACTTCCTGGGTGCCTGATGCAACCCATCAAGAGCTTTGTCAAGCTTGCAGACATAATCAGGATGATCAGGATCTACAAAACCAGGTGGTTGTTTGACATATACCTCTTCATCAATCACTCCATACAGAAAGGCACATTTTACATCAAGCTGAAAAACGTTGAAGTTCATGGATGCAGCAAATGCCAGGAATATCCTAACAGCTTCCAGTCTTGCTACTGGAGCAAAGACATTAGTGTAGTCAATCCCTTCTTCTTGTGTGTACCCTTAAACAACTAGTCTACCTTTGTTCTTGATGATAATGCCTCTATCATCCTTCTTGTTTCTAAACACCCATTTGGTTACAATGGTAGTCTTCCTATAAGGAAGAGGACAAAGGTTCCAAACTTTCTGCCTTTTGAATTGAATCAGCTCTTGTTGCATAGCCTCAACCCAACTTTCATCCTTTAGAGCCTCATCAACTTTCTTTGGCTCTATTTGGGATAAGAAACAAGAGCGAAGACAAACATTTACTTCATGGGTTTGTCCTCTTGTTCTTACCCTTGTGACAACATCTCCAATGATGTTTGTGGTGGGGTGAGACTTGTGGATCCTAAGCTGAGGGATCACAGTAAGTTGTTAAGAAAGATCTAAATTAGAGAAATTTAGATCTGGCATAGATGTTTCTCCCACCACATCAGCACATTTATCAAGAGAACCTTGATCCAAGCAGTGTGTGACATCATTGATATTGTCATCTATGGTGTGGTTAGTAGCATCAAGAAATTCTTGATCACTGTCACCACCACCATTGTTGTCTTCCACAATTGAGGCATTCTTATCTGGTTGTGGAGCTTCTGAGCTGGAATTTGAAGGCACCCTAGATGCATCAGCTGAGTTTGTTATTGTAGTGCTAATAGAAACCTCATTTGCAGAAGTAGTTTCAACTGGAGCTGAAGATGTGTGACTTGAAGATCTTTTCAGCTCAATCTTGGATCAGGATCACATGTATTTAGATTTTCCGCAGATCCTGAAATATTCTCACAAGATTTGTTAAAACAGTTTGTAACTAAATCAAGATCAAATAGCCAATGAGGATCAGAACCAACCACACAGGGTGTGTGTTCATTGAAAGTCACATTGGATGACTGCTCAACAATTTTAGTTCTGAGATTGTATACTCTATAAGCCTTAGCTTGAGAAGAGTATCCAATAAAGTGTCAATTATCTGATTTCTCAGCAAACTTGGTAATTTGATCTTTGGTATTCAAGATGGTGCAAGGACATCCAAATGACCTAAGAAAGCCAATGAAAGGTTTCCTCTTGTGCCAAAGTTCATAAGGAGTCTTGCCATGAGTCTTGACCACTAAAACTCTGTTCTGCACATAGCAGACAGTGTTGACTGCCTCTGCCCAGAAGGTGATGGGCAGCTTAGAGTCAGACAACATGGTTCTTGCAGCTTCAATCAGTGTCCTGTTTCTCCTCTCAGCAACACCATTCTACTGAGGAGTCTTGGGAGCACTATATTGTTTTGTAATACCCTTTTCATCATAAAATGTATCAAGGATCTGGTTCTTAAATTCAGTTCCTTGATCATATCTTATGATCTTGTGATCAGATTGATTCTCAATATTTAAGATGAAATTCTTCAGAATCTTAAGAGTCTCATCCTTAGTTCTAAGGAAGAAGACCCAAGTGAATCTTGTAAAGTCATCTGTGATCACTAAACAATAAGAGGTCCTTCCTAGACTCATTACACTGGTGGGGCCAAAGAGATCCATATGCAACAAGTGTAGGGGTGTAGTGATGGAGTTCCTTTCCTTAGGCTTGTGAGATACCTTATGTTGATTCCCTTTCAGGCATGCAACACAATGGTCATCACTTGTAAACTTTTTCTTTGGTATTCCAGTTACCAAATCATTCTTAATTAATTTATTCATGTTCTCAAAGTTTACATGGCACATTCTTTTATGTCATAGGAAAGACTCATCACTATTGGCTTTAGACAGAAAGCATAAAACTTCTTCAGAGGGAGATGTTACTTGCAAATCCATCTTGTACATATTTCCTTTCCTAGGGGCTCTAAGCAGAATGTGCTCATGAAGAATGACCACACCGGGCTTGAGAACAATGCACTCATGTTCAGTAAAGAGGATGTTATGACTCTGATCACAAAATTAGAATACACTCAGAAGATTGTACCCAAGCTATTTGACAAAGTTTACCTTTTCAATGCTGAGCTTACCATTTATGACCATGCCCCTTCCTGAAATGTAACCACCTTTATCTCCTCCAAAAGCAACTGGTCCTCTATCAATCCTTTCAAAGTTCTAGAGTAGTGACCTATTGCCTGTCATGTGCCTGGAACAGCCACTATCAATGATCCAGACATTCTTGTTTGTCTTGTGATGTCCCTGCACAAAGAAAAAGATTAGTTACATTTGGAAACCTAAGCCTTGCTTGTCTTGGACTCAGAAACAGAAGGTAATGCAATAGTAATAGATCTTATGGTTGTGCTGAGAGGATCTTTAGCTGTTGTTGATGGGGAATTCTCTATCACTTGGTCTTTTTTAGACTTCCACACCACCTTTGGAGTCTTGGACTTGACCTTCAAAACTTCGAAAGCTTTTGAAACTTTGGAAGTTTTGATGACTGAACCTTCAGAAGATTCTGCAGACACTGCAGCAGACTTCAGTGCTTCGGAAGAACTTTTTTCTTCTGAGACCAACTTCTCTTCCGAGGGTAATTTTCCACTTGCCTTCTTCTTAGATTTGGAGCTTTCGAAGTAAACAAATTTTCCTTCTGAAGCTTGAATCTGCATGGAACTCTTTGAAGTCTTAGTCTTGGTCATATGGACAGTACCTTTAGGATTGTATGGACAATCCTTAGCAATGTGAGTGGTACTTTCACATATGACACACACTATTTTCTTTTTCACAAGAGTCTTCTACTGGGAACAAGACTGTCTTTGGTCACATCCATTCTCCACCTTCATCTTTGAAGATGCTGAGACAGTCCTTTTGGGCTGGGAACTGTTCGTGGAGTTTGATGGTCCAGGCTGTGCAGCACTGGTACACAGCAGATCAGTCTTCTTTTTGCTACTGAGATGATTTGAACAAGAACCAAAACTCTTAGTAGAAAATTTTTGGTTGATGTCTTCAGTCCTTACTACTTCAAATCCTACAGAGATGAAAACTTGTTTCTGCTTAGAGTCAAAAGTAGCCTTGATCTCTTGAGCCTTCCTTGTTTTTCTTTTGCTCTTTGTCATCAAGTTCTTTCTCATGGACTTAGTCATCACAGTCTTTTTCTCCACAGAAGGATAGTGGCCCTTCTTAAAATCCTCCTCTTCACTCTTCTCAGAGGAATTCTTCACTATCTCTTCTTCATCCTCTTCACTCATAGAATCTATGAGAGAAAGCTCATCTTCACAAGTTCCACACCTAGGAGGTCTTACAGACAAGATTGTGGTGGAGGAGCTATCTCATTGGATCCCAGTCCCTGCCTGTTTTGATAGCACACCTTGTTGTGCAGGGATGACGATATCATGTTCTTGAAGGTCTCTTCTTTAAGAACACTCTTTTCTATCCTGGCTTTGCTGATCACAAGCTCAGCCTGGCACTCAGTCAGCTTGGTTATGAGATCTTTGATTTGAGTCCTAAAATCTGTGTGCTCATGTTTAAGAACTGAAATGGTTTTCTCTAAGTTCTCTATCTTCAGTTTATAATCATTTTCAGACTTTCTAAAATCAGATTTTAAAAAGTTTAAGGACTCAAGATCAGATCTCATCTCCAAGTTATTGGACCTGTATCTATTGACTTTACCATGCATTCAGGAGTACAGAGATGTTCCAATACCTTGGCTTCATCATGATCTGCCATCAATGCTTGGTTTGGAGAAGCATCTTCCACCTGAAAGCTCCAGTCAAAGCCTCCTTCTTCAATAGCAACAGCAGCCTGCTGCGTTGACTTCTCATTCTGGAGAGCTTTGTCAGTGTAGTTAGGTCTGGACTGTGTTTGGCCACCACTTGTTTTAGGTGTCTTACACACTTTGACAAAGTGGCCCATCAAGTTACAGTTGTAACACTTGACTTTGCCTTTGTCCAGGCCAAACTTTTCACTGGTTGTATTGCTTGGAAACTTCCTTCCAGTCCTCTTGTAGAACTTCTTGGCTCTGTGAGTGAGAAGAGCCATCTACTGGACTATTTCCATATATTCCAGATCATCTGGATGAATACAGTCCAGATCTTCAAGAGTGAAAAGAGAGTTGTCATAGCTTTCATCAGAAGACACAAAAGCTTGAGAAGAGCTTGTTTTTTGGAATGGGCTTCCTTGAGTGTAGTTCTCCCTTGGTGTCTCTGGGAAGGTGATGAAAAGACCCTTTGGTGAGTTGTCAGGATAGCATATGAGATGATGTTGGGGTTCTATGCTATCCCTTTCAACAACATGTAGGGCTGAACCCATTTGATTGTTGGAGTTGCCAGATAAACCTTACATGTTCATCTCCATCTGGTAGCCACTGAAAATCCATATAACTCTGTCAGAGTAAGAGTTTTGAGATTTTCAGTTCTCTTGATCACCACACAGTAGTGTGTCCACTGCCTATGAAGTGAGGATATGAACTTCCTTACAATGTCTCTGTTCTCAAGAGAAACTCCTCCATCCACAAGGGTATCCATAATCTCAACATACCTAAAGTATTGCTAAGTCATGGTTTCACCTGTTTTGAAGGTGAAGTTTTCAAACTGCTTCAAGAGATCTTTCTTGTTCTCCTTGGCTTCAGAGGAATCCTAATACATCAGTTTTAGTGCATCACACAACTGCTTAGCTCTTTTGTACTTATTGAAACCTCTGTACACAAAGTTTGCAAGGGCAGTTTGAAGGCTGTCATGGCTTTTCTGTCAATCTCTACTCTCTTCCTATCGTCATCAGAGTAGTTAGTCACATTCTTAGGGATCATACCAGCACTAGTAGCAGAGGGGGTGCTAGGTATGAAAGGTCCATTTTTAATAGACTCCCATATTTTTGAATCAAGAGACCTGATGAAACCTTCCATTCTCAAACACCAGGTATCAAACTCATCAAGAGTGATCAGTGGGGACTTGTTTATGGTTCTGGTTTCCATATCAGTCTTAGAAATGGCTGCCATTTGCAAAGTTGAGTATTTGTGTGTGTGAGGGATTTTAAGATGGTGAGATCTTATATCAAAAGCATGAAATGCTCTTATACCAATGTAGGACCGGTGAAGGGGGTCACTTACACAACACCACAAAGAGGAGATTAACCAAACTTAATCAAACAGTAAACTAGATTAGCCACAAATGAGACATTAAGAACACAAGTAATATAAGAGACAGAACAAGAGAACACTAGTGTATGGTTTTCAAGAATGCAGTATATTGCTTTCTCTATGTTATATTACCAGTGTTACAAAGCATATTAGAAATATACAAGAACATGAGATACTTATACTACATCCTACAGTCGGCTATACTTTTGAAAGCTAGCTGGATACAATTGACTAGACATAAACAAAATCAATTGTAGAGTCAAAAGGCAGATTGCCTTTTGACTAGTGACTATGACATGCCATAGCTCACATCCTTATTAATTACAAAAAGGATAAAGTACATGAAGTAGAAAGTTACAGACTCAAGACCTCAATGTACAATTACCAAAAGCATGGACCTTTTCACCAACTCATGTAAGTTGGTGACATTACAGAGATGCAGCGGAAAGGTGTCCAGCTTTATGGAAAAGTACATCAGATAAAGCATGTGTCAAAAGTCTTCGGAAGACTTTGTCTTTAAGGCTTCGGAAGATTTCATCTTTGGCTTCGGAAGATATTGGTCTTGGCTTCGGAAGATTTCACACTTAGAATATTTCTGTTGCATGTGTGAAACTTCCTAAGCATTCTTCTTCAATGCACTTGTGCAGCATGCAGGATAGACTTTGGATGTTTGGGTTGCATCAGCCTCTTCATGAATCTCTACACGACTCCATGGCGTATTATACTCGTAAATCTCCGGCGTGGGAGACTCACACAAACGTGCCCATGCATATTTAAACTTTCGCCAGTCGTCTTTCGTAAAACTTGCTTTACAGTGTTTCGCGATATTCTCATTAATATGCCACCTGCATAAATACTTTGAAGCATTCGGAAATACTTTAACACATGTGTTTATTAGAGCAAGATCTCTGTCTGTTATTATGACTCGCGGCTCCATACACCTGTTTAACATATCTTTCAATCTATTAAGCACCCACTCAAAATTATCTTCTCGTTCTTTACTAATAAACGCATGAGCAACACAAAATGTCTTGTGTGTCGAGGTCACACCAACAATCTGAACAAACGGAAGTTTGTACATGTTTGTTTTATATGTCGCGTCTATCATCAGCACGTGCGGGAATGCACGCCAAGTGTCGTATAATTTTGGATGACAAAAAATATATCTTCTACGGTATTTGTATCGGGATCTTCCCGTGTGTAATAAACGTACCTTTTAGAAGATAAAAGGTTTTCTAAAACTTGTATTGGTGTTTCACCGACTTTCTTTTCACTTCTTATCTTATATTGAGCGTTGTATACGCCTCTAGTTATGGATGCGTTCTTTGGACTTTGCTTTTTCAAAGCTGATAAAATGTTACGAGGCTCCATGTTCTGATCAGTAAGTTGTTCCACCAAATTGTATTCGTTTTGAGAAAACCTTCTTACAAATGGGTGCCCCTCCATATGTTGAGCGGGATCATGGTTATGTTCGTCATTTCTCACCTCTAATTTCCACGAACGACGTTTTTTGTCGTATATCCCCACTAATTTAAAAGGACATCTGATGTTTTTGCTACCAGATCGTCTAATTGTTGCTTTACGTTTGTGTTCACCACCACGATCACAGATAAACCACACCTTTACGACCAGGCCTTTTTTTCCTTCGATCTTCATGTAATAATAATGTAACCATTATCACGCCCCCTACTAAAAACACAACAGACTAGCTCATCAAGTGAGAAAAATTATTGACATGTTTCAAACGATACTTTCGTGTTTTGATTTTCAGCACTCGAGAGATAGTTTATATTAATTTGTTGCGGGTCATAACTTGATTCTCGGTAAAAATCAAACTCATCATCGGGAACATAAGGTTGGTTTAAATCTGGCAATCGTTTTTCGTAAGCAGATTGAACGTACGAATCATCTTGATTACTATCTGCCACATACGAAACGTTTGAATATTCACCAAACAAATAGTATCCATACGCGTCGTATAGGTGTTGGTGGAGATGCGTCCCACACCCATACGACCCAGGCCTATACGCCGCGTATGGATCCATACGCAACGTATAGGCTCACTGATGTGACATGGAATGCTTGGCATTTATGAGGTAGACCTATATGCCCGCGTATGGACCCATACGCGACGTATAGGTGGGTGTCGATTTATAATTGTGGGTGTCTTTTTATTAGTACCATTTGAAAATTTGTTACTTTTGTTTATGATTGTGTCATAACTAACATATTTATTGACAAAATTATGTGACAACCATCTTTCATGTATTCACATATAAAATGTATGCCAACCTTGTAATTTTGTCTCTACTTGTAAGTTTATAGTGCATTTCTTGGTCGTAAGTTTATAGCTTTTTGGTCGAGAGGGCGCAATGGATGCTTGATTTTTCTTATGGTTATGTTGGTTGTACACGGCAATGGAGAGTAAGTGTTGCTTATAATTGTGAGTTACAAACTAAAACATATTATTATGAGAACTCAAATCATTAATTCCTTCTTATTAAAGATGCTAACCAATAGAGTTATATTATAAATCAAACCACCACCACCACCACCTTTAACCTTTAATCACAACCATCACCTTCAACCTTCAACCATCACCACCTTCAACCTTCACCACCACCACCACCACCTTCAACCTTCAACCACCACTACCTGCAACCTAAACCACCACCTGCACCTTCAACCACCAACACCACCTTCAACTACCATCGTTGGCACCTTCACCATCATCACCACCAACACCATACCTCCCACGTAACACCAACAGTAGTGTTTCACTCGTCTTGATTCGGGGGTTTTTGCTTCTAGAGTTTCTAAGTTTTCCTTCGATTCAAACAATGGAGGTCCCAACGAAATCCCTATGCAAGGAAGCATCCGTGATGATGGAGGCGGCCATGGTGGTGGAGGCGACGGTGATGGTGGTGAATGAAGGTGGTGGCGGGTGGGGTGGGAAGATAATCCGGGTGGGGAAGGGTATTTTAGTCATTTAAAAAAATTTAACAGTTAAAGTTAATGTTCATTCGTTTCAGAGACCATCGTTGTTACGTTTGTGCAAAGTATTTGAGCAACTTTATAATTTCAGAGAGTTAAAGACCAAAAGTAAAATCGGGTCTAACCACAGGGACCACCTGTGTAATTAAGTTTTGTTTTTAACGACAATTCTTTTTAAGTTCCAACTAATTTTATTCTTATAACTATTTAAACTCATATCATATTTATAAAATATTATCAATGTCACTAGACAATAAACTTCGGATCAAATAATCAATTACACATAATACCTCAGGTCAATGCCTGTATATTATTATACACAAGATATTAGAGGAAGTTGGTTTCTCTAGTAATGAACCCTTTTTATGATGAAAAGGGAACAACATAAACCATCGCTTTGAACTTTTGTCACAATAAAGAAAAAATAAAAATATGAATAAAATGATCTGTATAAAAGGAAGTTATTGTTACATGTGTAACCAAAAATCTTATTTTTCTGTGAAAGCTCCGAACAAGCAACCGTTGCACAATGATCATTTAATTCTTGAGCCCCTCTTTAATCTTTCTTATAGTTGCTCGAGTAGCATGAAAAGATGCATCCAGAATACCTTGGAAGATGCTAGTGTTGAAAACACTAGTGGGAATAAGTTGAATACCAGCGTTAGCACTTCCAAAAGCTGAAATAGCCAACGCGGTTCTCTAGTATCATTATTATACTGGAAATGTACAAGTCCTTTAGGAAACACAAAAATATCACCTATTTGTAGACTTTGTTTGAAAAGGTTGTTATTAGTATCCACAAACCCTACTTGGAGAGACCCAGAAACAAGAAACATAAGCTCTGAAGCCCTAGGATGTGTGTGAACCGGATTAATTGATCCTGCAGGAAACTCAAGAATCATATATGAAACACTTTGACCATTAAGCACCGGAAGCTCACTCATGCTCACTTTCAATGCCTTAAAGGAGGCAGGGTACTCACCACCTACCAGCTGGCGCATTCCAGTGAATGTGAAATAGTTGGCATCGATGGTGTCGTTAGGTGCCACGAAGTCTGTAAGGATGTTGGGGTCACTAGCGGTTGCTATACGAAGTATAGCTAACATGAAAATTAGGTTTAGACTCATCTGTGAAGTTTAAATAAATTTTAGGGGTGTTTAAACTCATTCTGTTGAGAGTTCGAGACTTGTTTTTTTATAACGTGATAGGAGATTTAGGAATAAACTTTTGGAAAATACAATGTTGCTTATCACGGGTTTAGCTAGCTGGTGTCTAGGAAAATATGTTTATTTTCATTGTCATATTCATAAGATACAAATTTTTGTATTTATTAGTTAAGTTTGAAACATTTTAAATTGCCTTTTATTGTGTTGCTGTCATTTTTTTTTGCTTTTATATACGAGTAATTCAATTTAAACTCTAAAGAAATATTGAATCTATAAAAATATATGTCATACCTGACAAGCTTTTAGGCTAAAATTAAATTACATATTGACATATCGTAAATAGTTAAACAAGAAATATCGTATAGTTTAAGATAATTTAAACCTGTGATTAATCATTTTAATATCGTTAGCCAAAGTGTCAAACATATGTTGGATTTGATTTATATCATTAAGAATTGTTATTAGCTTGAAACTTTTAGCGTTTAAACCAGCGATGTTGAGACTACATAAATGAATACTAAATCATTATTAAATTAAAATTAAAGTAGATAATAAATACAATTATAAATCATTATAAAATTAAAGTTATATTAGAGAATAAATATAACGTAAATGATAATCATCATAGTAGTAGTACTAATTATAAGATAAAGACTAATGGTGTATTTTTTTGACACTATTATCACACTAACAAAATAACCTACCCGACATCTTGAAGTTTATGTTTCTCACTAATACATTTATTCTTAAACTTTTATATCTACTACAAATATTCTTTATATTCTTATATAAATTAACCATAATCACATAGTTGACATTGAAGCCCTTGCCAATGAGAAGATGTCATAGCTCATATTCAGTAACTTTATCAATTTCCTCCACAATAAGTCCGGAGCATAATCTCAAAGGTTAACTATAAAGTTAACATAAACTTGATGTAATAACATGCCATGTGTTTTTTATGATCATGTCATCACCTTATTCTTTAACAATTTGTTCATTATTGAAAATAGTGTAGAATCACAAATCTCACATTCATCACCACCAAAACAAGATCTACCTTCTTGAGCAACCTAACATAACCAAGGATCTACCATTACTCTTCAAATTGGACCCCTATTTCATCACACATTCATTCTAGCCGCACCACCACCTTTGCTATCAAACGCCTTGTGCTCCACACAACCAAACCAAACAATTCCGGTGCTTCTCTCAAAACCGCTATAGTTAAGTCTATAACATCCTTTGATTCTTCATTTCTATTCTTGGCTCGCTTAAGATACTTGATATCTGAAACAGGTTGGATAACCCGTTCTTATTCTCAACAACCCCATAACCCGAATTCTGACTCTTTTTTCATGAAGGGAGTCACTTCTTTTCGTACATTTATTAAAAAAACTTGTTGTAGGTTAGCGACTATAATCACACCATTGACTATTTTTTCTTCTAAAATATGGAAAATCGGGTGTGAAGTCCCGATGGGGCATCCACTACAAGGAAATTAAGCTCACCTTACGAGTGGCTGACCAGCACACAAGTGCATTCAACTTGCTACTTCATGCTTGTTTGGCCTTAAAAAGATGGTGTCTGGCTGACCCGATATTGACTGACACCCAGTGGGAGTTAACCAAGCCCTGACAACTTTTGACAACTTTTCTAACTCATGCGCATGTGTTTTGTCAGCGATATTTATCGTATTCAACTCTAATTTGGCCCATACCTGTCACATCCAATTCCAATTAAAAGTAGCCAATTTTATGATAGATGTAACTCAATTATTCCTAATTAACACATATTTTGATGCATAGAAATTTACTTGGTCAATAAGTAACTAAGTGTAAATACGTTTCTATATTGTATTAGAAGACAAATGAAGTTTATTGAAATAACTTATTTAGTAATGAAGTATTAGTGAAAAGTAGAACCCAATTCAAAAATTAAGGATAACTGTAAGGACAAATGTGTTGCCAAGGTTTTTCAAGAATTAAGGTTTTTCTATAAATTTTTTAACTTTTTTATTGTGTTTACTATCAATTGGCCTTTATACTTTGTAAGGCTCGTGTAGAAGTGAAAATTTATTTTGTATATGGACATACTTGTGTAAATAGTAACATGAAATCACATCTCCTTTTTTTAAGCTATACATTTATTAGAGTTGTGATCATTGATATGGAAATAAGTAATTCAAATGCGTTTTGGGTAACATATCCAAAAGATGTACTAGAAATATTAATGTTACAAAAAACACGTCACAATCATCCGCGTTTTACGATTTAGTTTCACCGAATATAAGAGCGTCAACGTAGGATGATTCATAGACCTCCTCTCTCACACGAAACGTGGGTCCCCCGATACGTATACCACCATAGGCATAAGTTTTTTACCAAGAAACCATATCTTCCCCACTTCCTCTACCACCTAACCATCACAAAGCATACAAACATGCATTGCAAGTGCTTTCATAAATGTTTGGTTTAGGTTTATGGATTTTAAAACTAATACCAATAATTTTTAAAACATAAGAGTTGGTATAAAAATCTTGTCAAACTCGTACATATATATAATTTGAAGAAAGAAAAAAAAAATCATAACCGTTATATTAAAATATCACATAAAAATCTATATAATTTACTATTATCCAATAGATGCACTGTTTGCGTATAGTTTTGATGGTTGTATCTATTTCTCTTGCAATTATTCTATATGAAATCTAATCTTCTAAATTTTGATGGTTATGTAACTAAATAACTTTTTAGACACGAACCCTCTCCACTAAAAATAATATCCCTATTACGAAAGAGTACATTTCACACGCATAAGATACGTCTAGCTATTTTCATGCTAAACAGTGGAGATGACACTCTAGCAATAAACCTCTAGCACACACGAGTTTAAACTCACCGATAAAATTGTGTCACGTTAAATCATATTAAATCATGATAAAATTATGTCACGTTAAATCATGTTACAATAGGTGGACCATATTATATTATTATTCATCCATTTTCAATCAATCTTCAACTGTCCTTCATTGCAGTTCTTTCAGGTTCTTTTTCTCTATCTCCTGATAATCTTACTTTGTAACATTTTATCAAAAATTTACTTCAATTTTCATCTATGTTCATGCATTACCTTTTGTAATTTACTAGAATCGAGACCATTGTAACTCTGTTAACTTTTTAGAGCTTCAATTCACATATTATCACTGATTATCAATCAATTTCAAACAAGTTCGCTAGTATATGCTGTTGATTTCTGTTTCATTGAATACTCCAATGTATCGTAGATTGATGTGTTGATCTTTGTTTTTGCATGAAATCGATGGATTTGGGAAACGAAATTAGGGTTTTGGAAGATGAATCGAAAAGGATTGATTTATAGCTTTGTTGCAAAGGGAACTGTTGTTTTAGCAGAACACACTGCTTACTCAGGGAATGTTAGTACAATTGCAGTTCAATGCTTACAGAAATTGCCTTCTAACAGCAGTAAATACACCTACTCATGTGATGGATACAACTTCAACTTCTTGCTTGATCTAGGGTTTGGTATACTCACACATCTTAATTTTAGCTCACAAAGTGTATACAGTTAGGGGTTGTTTGATAGCCTTTTACCTCTAAACGGGCGAGAGGTAAGGTCTGTTTGGTTCACTTAAAAGACATCTCTTAATGGTGCATGGAGCCTTTCAATGGGTAAGTTTTCGAAGCATGCTGACTGATTCAAAGGCTACTTTTTATTTGGTCAGGTCTTTTAATGGCTTAGCACAAGGTTATCAAAACAATCCCTACCTGTGATGAACTTAGGGTTTGTAAAAAAATTGATTATGTGATTGATTCAATGCAGTTTTTCTTGTTGTTGCTGATGAATCGATGGGGAGGAGTGTGCCATTTGTGTTTCTTGAGAGATTGAAGGATGAGTTTAAGCAGCTTTATGGTGGAAGTATTGGAGGTGATAATTCACTTGCAGATGACAGTGATGATGATTTGTTTGATGATCGGTTTAGTATTGCATATAATCTTGACCGTGAATTCGGGTGCGTTGACTTTGTTCTTTTTGGGAAATTTAGTTAAGTTTTTTTGCTGATGCTTAATAGATTAATGATATATGATGTGCTCTTGTTATAGGCCTAGGATAAAGGAACAAATGGATTACTGTTTGAATCATCCGGATGAGATGAGTAAGCTGTCTAAAGTAAAGGCTCAGATAAATGAGGTCAAAGGGATTATGATGGACAACATTGAGAAGGTATTTTTTTTGTTTAATAGTCGTATATGAATGTATATATGTGTGTTGTTTTGTTTTATAGCACATTAAACAAAAATGATTAAAATAGGAAACGTTTTACCTTTCAATTTTGATGAAAGAGTCTTAAATTGCCCAAGTAACCACACAACTTATTAGCATCCTTAGATGCAATTGCCTAAGGTCCATTCTTCTTATCCATTTTAATAAATTGAGTATCTATCAAAACCCACAAGCAAGTTAGGTCAGATCTAACACAAACAAAAAGTAAATAGATTATGATTTGGCCTTGATTAATGATTTCTTTACTTGCTCAATCAATATTGAAGATAATATAAAAAGAATACTTAACATTGTGACTTAGTCTAGTGAGCCTTTAAAGAGCTAACATGAGCAATTCATCCTTTCAAAAGGTGAGTTGCTCTCCCATGATATGCCCAATTGATTCTGTAATTTGCTTAATATTCCTAGCTCCATTATAACTTATAAGTTTATAATAATCTTATATATTTAACTTCCTAACTAAACATCTAGCACATGTTTTGCATATCTCTATCCCTTTTCATACCAACTGTGCATTTGCTTTTGTAATCTTCTGTTTACCCCTAGAATAAAAAAACATTGAGATGCATAAAAGATACACTAAGACAAGATCCACATGTTAGCTATAAATGGACTTTTAAGCAAATCAATGTTTCACGTGCACATTAAGATATAATTAAAGACAATGGCTCCCTGAAAAAGCAGTTATCTTACCTACTAAATGTAGTATAAAACACGCCAAAAGCGTTGTATTAATTAAAACCTTAAAGTTATGGAGTATATATATTGAGACATAATCATCCATCTACTTTTGTGCTCTAAGGCCTTCTCCATCAATGAGGGGGGATGGGCGCCCTAACGGGCCTCCACGTAGGCTGCTCGCCCACCTTCTCGCCTCTCTCCTCGCCCTCTCGTAGATGACCCTTCCTCTCCCTTCCTTTTCTCCTTTGTGGTGACAATCTCTTTCGGTCTTTCCTCCGCATCAGATGGATGCCCTCTCGGGCCTTCCATAGGAGAAGACCTAAAAGATCTCTGTTATCAAGTGGCTCAATAGAAGGATATATGTGAGATATACCAACAATCCCTCGATTAATATGTGTTTGCTGTTATTTTTTGTATTATTCAAAGATTCTTAAGTGGTTACTTTTGGTTTTGGCAAAATTATGCCTTGTGCAAAATAGGTAATTAAATCCTTACACTCCTAAGGGCACTGATCTTTATAGTAATGCACACTGTTTTACATTTAAACTGCTTAATATTTTGTATAATACGACAAAATAACCAGGAAATAAGGTTACATGCCACCTAGTAAAAATAAACTATTTTCCAGAATTTAGTGAAGATTAGAATAACTAAGAAATAACAGACGCCAAGAGTGAAGGAAATAGGGAAAATAAAACCTAAACCTAACGCTTTTAGTAAATTCTTTACCTTTAATATTCCATGTTCATCACACAACAGCTAATCTTTTATGAATTGTATTAATTTGTTCTGTAGTTAGTATATAAAAGCCACTTATAGTACTGCACCCAATTAGTTCTTAAATAAAAGCTGTTTTTAGCGGTTATTCTAACTATTAAACATTATCAAACGCTTGCAGGTTTTGGATCGTGGTGAGAAGATTGAGTTACTAGTTGACAAGACAGAAAACCTTCAGTTTCAGGTAACATTTTTACATTCTTTCATATTCTAGTTCTTGACCATTAAAAATAACTATAGTTGTCTGCGCCGACTCATTTTTACTTACGAATCATTTACTTACGACTATTCTGTTTATCTGTAACTGGCATTAAAAAGGTTGACTAAAAAGGAAAAAAGGTCAAAAGTTCATTTTAAATATCAAATACTCAACTTTTTCTTTAAGGTCACCTTACTCACCCCAAAACCCACTTAAAATATCAAATATTTAACTACGCTTCTAACAAATCCACATTGTTAACAATTTTTATCCGTAACAACTTCAAAACTACTATTTGTCATATGTCTTAAGATTATACAATCAATATATACGGTTTGATGAGAGTAAACATGCATGAGATTGGTTACTGGTAATTGGGCTGGTATTACCTAATACCATATATGTCTTGAACGTATGAAAAGTTAATAATTACTCTCATATCTAGTCCCATGCTTGTATACATTTCCCGAATGTTTGGGGTCTCTAGTTTTCACTTTGGGCTTGGGTTTTTCTACCATGTATAGCTACATCCTACATTTAAACTACCTTAATAGACCACCAATGTACGCATTTAGTTTCGTTTATGCATGATCCAGCAATGTTTGAGAATTGTAAAATCACAAAAACACACTAGTTTTTTTAACATAGAATCGTTGTGTATTGATATCCTGATACAGTAATATTATTATCCTTACAAAACGTTTAAAGGTATTTTTGTCATCAAATGTTTTTGACCGGTTTTGTTTACTGGATGATGAAAAAATTCGAAGACATGAGTGGTTTCCACATACATTGCCCCTTCTTTTGACCCTATTTGACATAATAATTTATAAAAACTTTAACTATTCTGGACAAAAATGTTTGGACCCGTGTGTAATATCTAACATTTTGACCCGTTACCTAACCCGCTCATTTGGATGTAGGCTGACATCTTCCATATACAAGGAAGACAACTGAGAAGGAAGATGTGGCTGCAAAACGTACAGATGAAGATTATGGTTGGGGCATCCATACTTACGCTTATCATAGTCGTATGGCAAATGATTTGTGGTGCTTTCAAATGTTGAAATTTATTTTTATAAGCATCAGGCCGTGTTTGGTTCACAAATCCCAGTCCCTTTAAAAAAGATTATCTGAGCAAACAACGACCGCTGAATTTGATGTAGTTATTGTTGTACAAATTACATGTCATGCTGTTGGTTCGGTTTGTAAAACCCCTATCAATAAAGGAGATGAAATTCAAAACCGAATCTACGTGGTTTTCCACGTAGGCGTATTGGTTATGTTAATCTTGTTTTCTGTTATTGGTTCGAAAGTAACACAATTGTCGTACAAAATTGATCCCATGAACGCTCAAAACTCTATGTCGGGTAAATGGTAAAACTTGCAACGTGCCAAATTTGTTCCAGTAAACTAGGAATAGTAAATTTTTGAAATCATCCGCTTGTGTAAACAAAAGATGAAGTATACAATGCGTATTGGTATGAGAGATCAAATGTTACACCGTTACATATCATGAATTAAAAAATATATATCGATGGAAACAACTAAAGTAATTCAAGTAATTAGAACTATAACTAGAAAACTCTAAATTGCATCAACATAATTAAAAAGATTCAATGCATATCATTCAATGAAATTATAGACACAATTTTTCTATTCTTTTCAGAAACATAAGTCTATAGACAAACATTTAACTCTCTACTTTCTACCAAAAAAATAAAATCACAAAAATAACACACGAATGAACTTAACTCACCACTCACTTCTTTTACTCAAGTTAAACACCCATTCTCCTCCTAACAAACAATACCACACATAAAGCACAATCTTTAACCCTTCTAAAACACAAAACCAACAACCTTTTTACGCCACCCGCGTCATTGATTCGCGTAAGATCTTGAACAATCGACTTGCGTAGAGGAATGTTGGTGTATAGCTCTTGAAGCTCCGGCTTCCCTCTATAGATCGTGTAGTTTCTAAACCTCGGGTTTGGAGTAAACACGCCCTCGTTCTTCAGCACATCTTTTAGACTAGTGTATGTGTGCTTCGACATGATGGAATCGAGAGCACGAATCGCGATTACTTTAAGGTTCCATAAAAGGTTATAATAATGTTTGTATTTATAGATGGGTTTAAAGGAGGTTTAAACATGTGATTTAGAGTTTAATGATGATTCAAATTGGTGTGTTCCTAATGTTTGTTCATGAGTTAGATTAGTGCGTATAATAAGGGTGGTGTGTGTGTGTGGGATAATGTGAAATAATATTATCCTCGTTTTCTTCTTAATCTTTGTTTGTCACATGATTAATTCTCTTGGTATATTTTTAATATCATGGTAATTTTTGTTTTAGAGTTAATCTATGATTAATAGTTACAAGGGTGGATTGATCATATTTTTATATTGTTTTAAATAAAGTTGTTTTGTTGGATAACAAATAAGAAGATATATTAATGTTGCAACCAAAATCAATAAATATAGTTTAACGTGTCTCATACCCACAAATTTTAAATGTTAATGATATAGTAGATATGTTCATAACTACGTGATTTTAGAATTTAAAAGATTACAAATCAATTTCTTGAATTTCAAATAATTGTTAAGATAGATATCCTACATTAATTATAACATCTAATCAAGACCGGAAATTTTAATTAAATTCTATAGTTTATTTCATGTATATTGTGTTTTTATATTAAATGATAAGTGAATTACAAATATAAAAAATATTTAAAGTTTAAAACGGTATCAAATAGAAAACTAGGTCATCAAGGATATATATTTTGGCCGGTTGCTGTCAGGTAAATTTATATTGTTTTTGCCTTTAAGAAAAGGGAGATTTAATATTTAGTTTAGTATTTTAAGTTAAATATATAAACAAAACTAATTTTTTTTAAATCACTTCATTTTTCAATAATTCTGAGTCACTCATTAAAGTGTCTCATATTATTAACATCGACGTTTTGATTTTTAATTTTTTTTCTCTTAGTATATATTCATGTTATTTTATTTAATTGATATGTAAAGATTGATAGCATTTTATTTTTATAACTTTTTAGAATTAGTAATATATCGTTAGCGAACCCAAAATGAGCCAACAATTTTTATGCTTTTAACATTAATTTTTATGTCTTTTATTTCTATTCACATCATAAAAACAAGATGTAAATAAACTGGTTAGGAAAATCTATATGCTTATTCTATTTGCTTAGATTCGTTTCTCTTTTGCGTCCTATTTCTTTTGTGATGACGACCAATAATCAGACCACGTGATAGAATAGAAGAGCGAGTTGACTTACCTGTCCGGAATATAACACAATGGTTAGACCACCGGTCTTAGCATCCATAGATAAGTCTTTGGCATTAAAGTATGTGCCCAACGACAACTTGTAAGCATTAAGTATCGAAAATCTACGTAAGATCTAGCCTCCACGCAATCATCCGACAATTACAACCCCTATCCATCGAATAAAAACTATATCCAATGGTAAACTCATTCCCAAAATCTGTTCTATAAATAGTGAAATATTATCATCTGAATTATTAGTTACAGTTTACTTTAATCATGTGTAAATAATCTTTTCACCTTATACAGAAGCAAAGATTTCATTCCCAACCACCTACGCTTACAACATTCAATTATTCTGCATTCGTCTAATACTTATTATCTCGTCATAATCAAGCCGGTCTTAGTATCGAGGCTATGTCCAACACTTATTTGTTTTACATAAGTAGACAAGCCACTAATATCATTGTTGCTTTGATCCACATCATGTTTGTGTGGATTATGGGCGCAACAAACCCCAAAATGAGCCAACAATTTTTGTGTTTTTACAACTATTTATGTAATTTTTTTTCTATGTTTTAGTTACAACTTATATTAGTTTTTAATAGAAAATTTTCAAGTTATGACGTGCCACCTAGGTTGAAGTTAGCGGTTGGCATTCTACTTCTCCTTTGGCACATTTGGTCTTTTATAATACTTAAAATATGATTATTTTTAATATCCATTCAATTCTTTTATAATTTAACATATTTGGGTTTAAGCACACAAATCTTTGGTGATGTGGGTTCTCTCTGCCTTACGTTAAAACTTTCGTTTTAAAAAATCATTCACATCATACATGAATGGTTTAACTGAGTATAGTGGAATGAAATCTCATCTAAGTTTGAACTTGACTTGTTTAGATTTATATTTTTGAAGCACGAGCTTCGTTTAGGTTTGTGCTTGACTAGTTTATTAATTATTTAATTTTACATAATTACATAGTTGGTGTAGTATATATCATTTTGTTATTTTTATTGTAATTATGTGTAATAATATATTTACATTTATTATGTAGTTATATATTATACAAAAATTATTATATTGGTGTGAATAATAAGTTTGTTTAGGCTTGCGAGAATGATCAAGGTCGGTGCACAAACTTAGAATTGAGCTTGTTTATTAAATGAGCTCCAACTTAAGCTCGAGTTCCTTTGAATATAAGTCAGTTCA
Source organism: Flaveria trinervia (assembly GCA_025506515.1). Taxonomy (NCBI): domain Eukaryota; kingdom Viridiplantae; phylum Streptophyta; class Magnoliopsida; order Asterales; family Asteraceae; genus Flaveria; species Flaveria trinervia. The sequence goes on from CM046452.1 coordinate 1,823,300, forward strand.
AGATTTTAAAAATCAAATCTCCAGTAGTTCATAAGTTGTCTTACTCGGTTACACCCGTACGTACAAATTCAAAACAAGAAGTCATATAAAAACCAAAATACATACATGTTTTTTTCATTTGATAATATCTTTTAATTTAAAGACCATATGATTTTTATTAGTGATAAAACAGGGTTGAAACCTATAAATTGTGAAATTTGTTTTTTTAAACACATATATACAAATAAAATATAACATAAATAATAAAATAGTTTATCTAAATTAAAATAAAATTTATAAACATATTAAATTTAATTGTAAGTTTAAATACTTAAATAATTACAACTTAATTTTTGCATGTTAAAAAATAATGGTGTACTAGTAGAACTATGTCTTATGACGTGATTATCTAGTTAGTTATAGGATTAGGTTCAAATATAAATACTTTTAAAATTAAAAAGTGTAAGAACTAATATTAACTATCCATCTTTTTAATCAATGGTTGATATCGACTTGTAATAAAAAGTTTGTTAGAGATATATTTTAATAACAGTCATTTTTGTTGACTTTTTGCAACTTCCTCTATAATATTAAACACTCATAAGCCTTATGTACAACATTATTTTTTATAAAAATCACACCATAAAAATGAGTGTTTTTTATCGTTAAAATGAGCACAATATTGTTATATAAAAAGATAAAAAAAATTATTTTTTAAACTCATATCTCGTCATTGTGTTTTTAATATAATTTATTGTGTCTTTTTGTTAGTTGTTGTGTTAATCTGAATTTATTGTATTTTTCTAATAGAATAAAATCTAAAAAATATAATGACGGAATAACATTAGTGTGTAACTCTAATATGTAAACTACAATAATCATTAACAACTAATTGATCAAATAGATTAAAAACGATGACAAAATAATACAATGTCTAACTATGTATTCGTCATTGTGTTATCTTGAGTACTATCGTTTTGAAAAATACATTGGTGAAAAAACATCATTGTCTACTTCTAATAATAAAAAAACTTATTAATAACAAAAAGATTATATAATATATTAAAATTTTATTACAAAAACAACACATTGTGTTATTTCAAACATTACGAATTTCAAAAAATAATTATTGAAAGTATATCACCATGTCTTCTAGTGGTAAAACACAATGATAGATAACAAGTTCATAATTTATAAAAGAGTTATTGGATTTTAATAATTTCAACTTTTATAAATTAGCCGGGATTAATCCCAACTCAGTTAATGTTTATGGACACTTCCAACTTTGAGCTTTTTTTCCTACAATGATTCCTTACTAAGTGATAGTTAACACCGTTAGTTTTTTGATGATGTGAATACTTATATGACCTAAATACTAAGCAGAAAGTTGAAATCAACTGTCAGATCCGTCAATGTAAAACTTTTGCAACCTAAAACCCGTAAATATTCACCTTCTGATTTGAACCACTTGACTCGTTAAAGGTAGATTTCAAGTGATAATGACTCAAAGTTGGCTTCATTTTATCAAAAAAACTAACAGTCGTTAACTCTCAGTTAGTAAGGGATTGTTAAAGGAAAATAAGCTCAAAGTTAGAAGTATCTGTATGTATTTACTGAGTTGGGATTAATTCCGACCAATAAATGAAAGTTGGAGTTATTAAAATCCAATAAGCCTTTATAAAATAATGATAAATATACGACAAAATGATCTAAAATGTAATACTTAATACATAATTATGTAAAATATATGATACAATTGACTTATATTTGACACAATGAACATATAAAACACAATGAGCTATCATATTTGACATAATAATCAAATGTCATCATGTTTAAAACAATAAAAGTACACAAGATAAACCACAATATTTCTTACGTTTTTTTAGATTAAATATTCTTTTTCCTATAATCTTACCCTTAGTTATAAGGTATAGATTAAGAGTTGTATCAAAGAAGTCCTTTGAGATGGAAAATCAATCTAGTACAAAATAACCGAATATAAATAAAATTTAACTAATTAAAGATAAAACATAAATGTTCCATTGTCATTTATCTATGCGACCGTATTCAAGTTTTAGTGTATGTAAATCTTACCAATTTAGAAATTAGAAGAAATTACATAAGAACATATATCATCGGAAGTTGATATCTACTGATAATTAAATGCGGATGATTTCATATAGAATATATGTCACGTTAGAAATCTTTATAGTATTCGGTAAATATACAAAAGATAACAAGTTAAACATGTTATATAGATAGACTTTATAACTTACATTTAATTTCAATTAGTAGTTTTAAAATATGAAGAAAAAAAACAAAGAAGGTTGTAATACGATATTAATAAAATATAATATATTTTTCCGTAGCATTATTAAGAGATATGCAATATGTATTAATACAATTTCGTTTTATGTTTTACAAGTTCAGAAAACAAAAAAAATTATATGAACTTACCCCTTTAAATATTTATACGACATATATTAAATTTAAATTGTAATGCTCCCATCTTTAAATAATTTTGGTTGTGACACCTAAATTCCAGTTCTTTTTTTACATTTGCTTTTTTCTTCTGTTTCTACTAGTCTTTAGATCGATATAAACGTTTAAAAAGATTAAAATAGAAATATATAAAACCTCAAAAAGACTACGAAAAAAATTGAGGCATTAATTTATAAAATGAAAGGACAAAAGGCCATTACACAGTAGGGTTCTTATCATGATTTAATGCACGATAACAATATAAACATTCATCTAAGATCTTTAGACTCTTATTATTGAATTTCTTGTTTTGTTAATAAATATCTATCAATAACGTTTATAAATAATATATCAATAAAATCATCATCTTTAACTTGCGATCAATATTTATACTATGTTGTTTTCACTCATTGTAAATCTTAACCATATCTAAATCACTGACACATTAAACAGAGATACAGCCAGAGTTGTTATCATCATGGTGTCATTAAATCTATCGATTCTTAAAAACTAACCTCTAGCACAAGGCGGGATGTTGAAAAGTTTGGCCTCGAGAAGTTGCAAAGTAATAGACAAGGTACAACTCACAATGATCGAATCAAATCAAAAACTTCTTAAATGCAAGATCATTGAGAAAAGGTTTACGTATTTTATGTCGTCGAGAATGCAATATCATGTCGCATGCTCATTGTTTGAATCAATAAAGATACAAGTAAAAAACAAAAAACGGGAATAAACCGAAGAAACATCTCCTTCAAAATAACAATTTCATAACATAAGTGATAAAGTCAGTCCTGTATTTTCTAGTGGTGGATACACTTACACTTGTTGTTTCTGCTGACATTTTGCTTCATTGGGAAGGTTACCTGTATCCAGAAGGATTAATATAAACATTAAGCATAGTTCCTTATTTGCGTTTAGACGAAGAAAACCTAAAGACGAACAAACCACAAATCATCAATGCAACACCTTTTGTTTTATAAACGACGTGTGAGAAATATTTGCATGTTGATAAACACATATGTTGGTATACTAACATCACATGTGAAATTGCATAGACATGGCTCAATGCATATTTGTAGAAAGTATTTGCGATCAAGATTTAAAAAACGACCTTTTTATATTCATAAAGTTTGCAGCTTTTCTTTTAAAAACGTTAGTTGTCTTAGTCAAGGTGTGCATCGAAAAATATTCAAAAATACTGGTGTCCTGGTGTCACAAACTTATATTTTCATATACCTGGGCATCAAACACATACACATATGAAACAGCTGAAACCAATAGTTCATTATTTAAGTGGTGAAATAGGAAGTATACTGAATCTCCAATTGTGCATATCTAAGCAGATCAAAATTCATTACTTTCAATGATGCACCGTGTATTCATCCTCTCTTTAGATGGTAATTTACATCAACCAAATCCAAAATGCAAGTTACAAAGACGCACGATATTCAAAGCAAGCCATGGTTGATAAAGCAATGTTTTGTAAACCAGCTAAGGTTTGTTAAATTGGAAATTAAACTCAAATTTAAAAACCAAACCAACTTTCAACCTACATTAAGTGATCAAATTAAGTTCATCATCTTAATGGCTGAAAGCAACTAAAGGTACTCCTAGAAATAAAAAAGAATCAACTCCACATTTAAGGCTGTCTAATGCTTAAGACTAATCAAGAAACACGAAAACCACGGTTCAGTCATTCAGCTACAGAAAAGAAACACACTGCTACCTGAATTTGTGACAGAAGAGATAAATCATCATAAAAACCCTTACTTTTTAAAAAAAAAAGAGTCCTTCATCACTGTAAGATACTTCAATGTCTCTGAAATCACTATATTTCTACTTACAAATGCATACATAACATCCAAGATTATTTGTTATCCTGATATTCAAAGTTCTATTGCAAGTGCATATCAAATTCAATAGATAATGTAGCTCAATAATCAACCAAAGTAACAGTAATACATTAACAGGCACATATCATCAGATGAACAGACATACGTCCTTCTCAACATCAATCAACAAAAAAACTCAAAAACAAAATACCAATCCCTACACTAATCATACCAAATTTCTCCAAAGTACAATGTCTCTACAATCAGTAAAATTCTACCTCCAAATGCATGCATAATCATCCAAATTTGCTTCTTATTTCAACATTTCCGGATATGCAACCTTCTATTACATTTTAATGCCATTATCAATCACTTTTCAAATACACTACGATCATCAGATGAACACACACACATGACACATCCTTCTCAACATCAATCAACTTTCACACTGATCATAACATATTTCTCCAAAACAGAGATCCAACTGCAACATTGATCAATCAAAACACCAAAACACAATCAGCAACTCACCTAAACATCTATGTTTTCACGCAATCACTTCTGTGGAGCTGGAGTACCGAGCAAACTCGCCTGTTGAAGCTCGAGCTCGTTGAACTGAGCCTCACGGTCCATCTCAATGATCAGCGGAACCACGAGGATCAAGAAGGTCGTTCCGGCGATCCACGCGGCCTTGCCGGTGCTCTTGAGAAGCTTCTTCGCCACGAAACCGGCGTCGGAGGCGACTCTTTTGCCTCTGTAAACGATCGGAGATTCGGATATGATGATGAAACCCTAGAAATCACTCCGTTGGTGCTTGATTTCTTCGCCGCCATGATCGATCGTTAGGGTTTTAGAGATTTCTCGTTTCGTTTTGGTGTTGATTTTAAGGGTTTTAGCCTTTTAGGGCTCCGAAGAACCTTTTGTTCTTTTTAAAAAAAAATTTAAAAACGGAAAAAAATATTGAATCTTGCATGAAATACATACAAATTTAAAAAGAATAACTAAATCGATTCAAAAAAAATTCATTGTAATAGGGACATTAAACGCGCAAAAAATAGGTGTAAAAATATTGAAAGATAGATGTAAAAGTAAGAAAATTTAAAAAACAAACAAAAGTAGATACAACACCTAAAAGCTTAGATATAACTCATAAATTATGATGATTAGTATTATACTACTATTAAGGCCTTGTGTTACGACGGAAAGCGTAAAACCGTATTATGTGGCATCACTTTTACACCAGCGTCAGGGGACACATAAGACCGTAATAAGTGGCTCTAATGACACGTCACCGTCAGTAGTCACCAACACCCAAAAATCATGTATTGAAAAAACAAAAAATAAAAAAGAACGAAAGTGAGAGTAAAAACGTTGAACCACGCAAGCGAAGCATAAAACATATAAAACAATAAGTAAGTCGATTTAGGACATGTTGTGACTTGAGTGTTAAACGGAGGAAATATGAGCGTAAAACATTAAACCATACACGCATGTTGTGGTGTGTTAACTCCAAAATTTAGACCAAAGTGTAAAACGAAAAATTTGTAAAGTATGTGAACTAAATCGATTCAAAAAACGTGCATTTTAATAGAGCCATTGAACGTGTACAACATAGGTGTAAAAATATTGAAAGATAGATGTAAAAGTAAGAAAATTTTAAAAACAAACAAACAAACAAAAGTAGATACAACACCTAAAAGCTTAGGTATAACTCATAAATTATGATGATTAGTATTGTACTACTATTAAGGCTCTCGTGTTGCGACGAAAAGCGTAAAAACGTGTCATGTAGCATCGCTTTACACCAGCGTCAGGGGACACATAAGGCCGTAATAAGTGGCTCTAGTGACACGCTACCGTCATTGGTCACCAACACCAAAAAATCATGTATTGAAAAAACAAAAAATAAAAAACGAACGAAAGTGAGAGTAAAAACGTTGAACCACGCAAGCGAAGCGTAAAACATATAAAACAATAAGTAAGTCGATTTAGGACTAGCATGTTGTGACTTAAGTGTTAAACGGACGCAAAATAAGCGTAAAACATTGAACCACACACGCATGTTGTGGTGTGTTAACTCCAAAAATTAGACCAAAGTGTAAAACGAAATTTTTGTAAAGTATGTGAACTAAAGTTAAAAGTAAAAAATATTAAGGTTAAATTGTAAAAGGTGTGAAATGTGGTGTTAAAATAAAAAGTTAAAGAATAAGAAAAAATATAAAAATGACTACAACTCATTAAAACATATGTACAACACATGATACATATCAAAATTGTTAATAAGTGTGTCTATATATAATAATATTATATGTGTGCTAAAAGACAAATATATAAATAGAAGTGTATGTATAGATGGTTAAACTTAAAAAGGTAAAAATATAACTTTTAAGGGACTTAAATGTCAACTAGAAAAAGAATTTGCATTCACATGTGAGTCCATAAAGCATTTAATACACTAAGTATCAAACATGTTGGTAATTAAAACTATATAAATATAATGTATAGGTGATGGTTATTTTTCTTATTTTATAAGTGATATCTTTTAATCTCTTGGCTTTGTACACTAGTTAACTATATACTAATTTTTAATCTTGTTTTGCATTGTTAGTTGTATTATTGGCATAATTGGTTTTACCTCACTTGTTTAGCCAGATTAATAAGTCACTATAAAAAAAATGGTGTCATATTATTTTATAGAATCATATCAGTAAGGTACCGCTTCATACACATCTAGGTTAGATTTGGTCATATCTAGGTTAGATTGGTTGTATCTAGGTTAGATGTGTATAAACAACCAAATTTGTGAATAGATTATGCGACTTTTGATCGGGTGTAGAGGTTTATATGGTTGCACATAAAACAACATCTCACACACGTGAAGCTCTCGCCTAATGATCTACTATTTTTTATCTAAAACCAGGTTTATAGCCTCCTAACAAGCATCAAATACTATGAAACAAAGTTTGTAGTCTCATAAAAATCTTATACAACACAAATAAGATGCTTTTTTTCGTATTCTATCGTAGCCACTAGGCATGCATTTTTATTGTTAAATATTTAGTCACAAAACACGGGCACAACTTTGAATGTTTGAAAAGGTTTACATAACATACAAACCTAATATATATCATATCACACATACATCATAATATTGTACCAACTATTTTCACAGCTTCACAAATATACAAAGTATAATCTAGTGATATTGCATTTTTATGTGATCTTCATTCTTGCATCCTAAGTCACGATATACGATAAAAGATATACTGATGTCGCGATGAATACTGCAAACCGCTCTTTCCAGCATAATGTATAAGTTATAGCATCACCTTTGTGGTTTTTGTTGTAATTAGCTGCACCAGCGGCGTACACAGGAACCATCCCATTGCCGCCTCCTTGTGGAGAATTGTTGGACTGACCCCCGTTTCCATTATCATCTCCACTAGACCGTCCACCACCTCCACGTAAAGTTGTATACTTGCTTCGGCTTACCATTGTGTCGCCACTACCAAAGATAGTATTGTTTTCATCGATTCGATTATATCCCATGTTTTTATGTGTATTCTCTACCAAAAAAACAACATTTTTCGAGTTATTCAATGCATTGTATGTTTTAAAAAGAGGTTGAGGCATAGATATGTTGGTTAAATCAAGACCACATTCAAGTTGAATAAGTTCATGTTTTAGTACATGTCGAGTTTGGTTGAACACTATCCCAAAAGACACTTTATTCTCTGTTTTTTATATATAACAAATGTGCAAACTTATGGTTATGAAAACAATATATTTTTAATGTAGTAACAAATCTTTGAGTACCAAACTATTTGAATTAAACTTTTAACCTATTTGACAAATTATTTTTAATATGACCCAAACCACTCGTATTTTAGCTGAAAAAACTTATTTTTATGTCGTAAACCGGTACTAGACTCGCATGATTCGAATGACTGTTTTTGTGAACCGGTTTTTTGCTTTTCTAGTTGACCGGGAAACCGTTGGTTCAGGTAGAACCGAATATTATAGCGAGTCAAGTGAACACAAGATTTACAATCTGGGTCTGGTTCAAGATGTTTCATTAATTCATTGCTACTCATTTTATTGAAAGAAAATAGATAAAATTTACCTTTGCTATAAAGTAAAGTTGTAGATACCAACTGATCTACTATCATAATAAAGATTTATACATGTAAATATATATATATTCTAGAATACTCTTTGGGTTTATTGGCTCCACAATGATAACGTAAACTTATGTATCTTTATACTTCTATTTTCTTTTTTCCATCTGGTATACATTTAGTATGATTTAATTTTAAAATTATTTATTATGTCATCTAACGGATCCGGTTCTCAGAACTTTGGATCCAATACACGTGATACACTCATATTCTTTTTTTTTTTTTGCATCTACACGCATATATACATACATATATACATATATACGTATGTATATATATAAAAAAAGAAAAAAAAAAGAACGAGGTAGAGATAACCTGGAATCAAGTTGTTGCTAACAAGAGCAAAGGATGCAGGAGAACAAAAGGAAAAGATGAGCATGACTAGCAGCATAAGTTCTTGAAGACCCATGTTAGCTATCATTGTTTATGATCTTCAATTCTTACCTTTTGTGTTCTTCCACTTATATAATAACATATATATTCTTGTTGGTTAACAGGCTATTGATTGATCCTGTAAAACTACGTCTTTCAGTCATCCTTAAACTCCATGATTCCTTTTTAATAAAGTCTAAATGTGCGTACAGATGTCGTAATTCTTTAACCAAGATAAGTTAAACGAAAAACATCGTACATTATCAGTTGTTAAATAACAGAAAACCTACAAAACCACTTGTTTGGAACCTGGTTTTCTTGGGTGTAAAGGAAAAGAGAAAGATGCCCACAACTCTTTAGAAAAGACCCTTGTATAGTTGTATGATTCTCAACCTCTTTTACCACCTAAGAACAAAAAGATATTGTTCCTACTCATCCACTAGCGGTATCTATAAACAGTTGAAGCATATAAGCAAATTTATTGATTCACTCGGTTTGATAGAGTTGGTCTATAATTCAGTCTAGTGACGGATCTAGAATTTTCTTTATGGTAATAACAGTCACATTAACAACAATTTGGGTAAAAAAGGGTCACGTTAAACGGGTCGGGTAAAAAGAACTTTACTTTTGCTCCGTTTGGTTTGATCAAAATAACGTTTTTTATCCAAAGGTTTAAAAATCTTGATTTTACTCATTTATCATATCTGAAAACACCCTTAATCAAATCAAAAACCACCTTCAATTTTTCACCACCATTGTAGCTCAAAGCACCTTCTATTGAATCCTATACTATTTTATCAGATTTGAAAACAAACATTCCTTTTTGAAACTGATCATTTTATCAGATACAATGAGATGCAGTAGCAACAGTGATGGTGTGGCGGAGGTACGGTCGCGATGGTAGTGGTGGTGTGGTGGAGGTTCGGTGGCGACAGTAGTGGTGGTGTGGCGGAGGTGCGGTGGGGGCACAAGCAATATGGGTTTAGGGTTGGTTGGAGTGTGTGTGTGTTTTGGGAAAGAGTAGATTAGAGAGAGAGAGAGTCTTTTAGTAAGTTGCAAAAATAGTCTCCTAACTAATAAAGTATGTTAATAAATTACATATGTAGTTCATGTTAGTAAAAAGACGAAAATGTCCTTCTAAATAACAGAATTATATAGTGAAGTTAGTGCGTTGGAGTTAAATCGACGCAAATTGCAAACCACACAGAGTTAAATCAAAATTTTTAAACCTTTAAATAAAAAACGTTATTTTAATCAAACCAAATGGAGCAAAAGTAAAGTTCACTTTTTAATTAAAATTGTTGCTTGATTATCAATGTATTCTTTCATGTTTTGGTTAGCCTTTATTTCTCCTAGGAATGTTCAAACTTATTTCAGTTTTTAAACAAATAAATGAATAATCAGCAAATGGATTGAATGTGTTTGAATTAGAATACAAGTAAAATCAATTAACTAATAAAAAAATGTAAGATTTGGGCCTTAAGGGAACTTGAATTGTCAAGCTGATATGTGAAAAATATGTATTAATTTATTATAAAAATAATTTTCACAACGAGTTTTAAAAAGAAAATTCCTAATTAAAACTTCATACAAACGGCAAGTGTACCGAACATGATATAGTAAAGTTTAGGTAAATCCGGATATTGAACCCTAGAGACACATTTGACGGCTTTCATTACTAAATCTCTATCGACTTCTAACCTGATTAATTTAATTATTTTAAGTAATTAATATTAATAAAAAATAAACAATTTAACTAAAATTAATTAATCTAAACACGATGGAAGAAATAAACAAATAAAGAGTAGTTCAAACTTGGAAACTTAAATACGATTAAATATGTGAAATAACTACCTAGGTAGGAAACCAACTAACATGCAATGACATAAAGGCAATGACTCGTATAACTATCTCCAAAAATACGAATATAGGGTTAACTAGGTATGTTGCTACTCCCGAAGAAAACCAAAGACACGTGTTAAGCATAAGATTTTCGTGTTTAATACGGATGGAGATAAAAAGAACTATATGATAGATATCATATATGTGTAATCTAATATATTTTATAAGTAGGTCATTAATGAATCAATAAAATTACTATATATAACAAACATATTTAAATTATAAACAATAATATACGAAAAAAACGATAATTAGGCTTAATTACACGGGTGGTCCCTGTGGTTAGGTCTGATTTTACTTCTGGTCCCCAACTCTTTTAAATTACAAGGTTGGTCAAAAACTTTACACAAAAATAACAATTATAGCCCTTAAAATGGATGGACGTTAACTTTGACTGCTAATTTTTTTAAGATGACTGAAATACCCTTTTATTTAGAAAATGGTCCCACCTAGATCATCATCTTCCCAACCCATCCGCCATTGCCTTCACCCACCGGCAAACACCGCCAAATCGGACCCTTCCACCCTCGTCGACCCCCCTTCGAGAATAATGAACAGATTTTCTTGTGTTATGGCATATAATTGTGGTTGTCAGGTTCCAAATTCATCTTCCTTTGCTAGAGAAAATGACCAAAAAACTGAACTTCTAAGGAAGACAAGAATGACGATGTTACGTGGGTGGTATGATAAATGTGGTGCTGGTGATGCTAGTTGAAAATGGTGTTAGTGGTTGAAGGTGGTGATGGCTGAAGGTTAAAAGTGGTGATGGCTGAAGGTTAAAGGTGGTGTTGATGGTTGAAGGTGTTGTTGGTTGAAGGGTGAAGGTGGTGGTGGTGGTGGTGGTGACACTGATTGAAGGTGGTGGGGATGGTGGTTAAAGGTGGAGGCTTTAATGGTGGTATGAGAAGTAGTCTAGATGGAGAAGAAGAATGGTGAAATGGGGTATTTTTGTCATTTCACATGCATTTAACATCAATAATTAACGTCCATTCATTTCAAGGACCATCATTGTTCCGTTTGTGCAAAGTTTTGGACCAACCTTGTAATTTCAGAGAGCTATAAATCAAAAGTGAAATAAGACCTAAATACAAGGACCACCGTGTAATTAAGTTCGATGATTGTTATTCTTTGTATATAACACACGATTTTAACTATTTTATATTAATTATATAACTATAGTAGTACAAAGAATTATATATCCCCTTCTAAAAATAACATTTGATAATAAATTAAGAATGTTTTGTCAATAATGATATAAAATGAACAATTGAAGTGAAATGAAATTTAATAAATAGATAAATGAAAAAAATAAAAAATCTAATATTTGAAATTTTGAGTAAACATGTATCACATGAACATAGAATGTAAGGTTTATAGAAAGGCTAATGCACCCAAAACAACCTAGGTGCTTACTGTATGTATACAATTGGTACTTAGTAGAAGTTGTTTTAGAAGTTTCATACTCTGCACAAGAAAATATTATAAGTATGAAATCTTTCGAAGCCAAGACCAATATCTTCCGAAGCCAAAAGTGAAGTCTTTCGAAGCTTCAAAGACAATGTCTTCCGAAGGAAATGAAGTGAAGACATATTTCTTCCGAAGACTTTGAAAAACATGTTTTCTTTGATGTACTTTTACATAAAGCTGACCAACTTTTTGTTACAACTCTAAAGACTCATCAACTTATATAAGTTGGTGAAAGGTTCATGCTTTTTGTAACTATATATTGAGGTATTGAGTCTGTAACTTTCTACTTTATGTATTTTTATCATTTTTATAATATATTAAGATGTGAGCTATGTCATGTTATAGTCACTAGTCAAAAGATAAATATGTCTTTTGATTTTACATTGATCTTGTTGTCTAGATTAGTGTTTCTAGCTAGTCTTCAAAGTATGGACGGTTGTAGGATGTAGTATAAAGTATCTCAGGTTCTTGTATCTTCTTTATGCTTTGTAACACTTATAAAAAAACTTGAGAGCAATATATAACATTTTTAAAAACCATTACTTGTTGTTTGTTCTTAAGTTTCCTTCTCTTGCTTTGCTTGTGTTTATTGTATCATAATATAAGTCCTGGTTCCCTATTTGATATATTAAGTGTTATAACATTCTTCTAATCGGTAAGACTAATTGTATTGACCATCACTTAAACGGTCCTGCATAGAGTGTGTGAACGAACCTTGATTCCAATATTGTGTGATCATATAATTTAATTATTAAAAATAATTTAAAAATGTTTGCAATTGTTTCCATATCATTTGTATTTCTAAATTAAGATTTTGACAAGTTATTATAATTTTATTAGTAAATATGAATCTAACATATATATATATCTTTATAACGAGAACACGTGGACAAAACTTAAATTTTAATGAGATGCACCGCCTAGAAAAATATCATGTGACTCCAAGACATTTTAATTTATTAGTATGATTTTGTGATTGTGGGCCTCTCTCATATACCACTACTGGATCCGTCTGTGGTTCAATCTTGACAGTTTGAAACTCTTCGTTTAACTTTTATTGTTATTTTACTTTTTTAAATTATGCATTTATATGTTTTAGAATAATACCAAATAAGGTGAATTCAAACTGTTTAATTGTCAAAACCCAACAGTTTCAGCCGATCCTACCAAATGATTTATAATTAATTAAATCTAGTTAATTAAATAAGCGAAAAAGGTTTTATATACTTTGTATATTTATACTAGAATTAGTAGTAGCAATAATGATAAGGTTATTGTGACCGTGAAAGGCTAAGAATCATCAGAGATCCAACGTAAACTTCTCTAAGCACTTTGACCGTGCAAACAAGCCAAGCCGCTCGTGAGCTACTCTAAATCATATCGATAAAAAGCTCGAAACGAGCCGAGTTTTATCAAGCCCGAGCCGAGCTCGAGCTTGAAATAAAGCTCATTTGATTATCGAGCCTAAACCCGAGCTTTACGTATCGAGCTCGAGCTGGCTCGCGAGTCTAAACGAGCTTTTTATTTGTATATATATTTTTTAAATTATAAAATATATCATATAAATATATCTATTATATATAAAGTTATGATTAGAAACATTTAAATAATATGAATAATGATATATATAAAATATATAATTATAAAATATATATAAAAAGCAACTATAATAATATTAAAAATATATATAAATAAATAAACGAGCCGAGCTCGAGCCTGAAAATGTATTTGTCGAGCCGAGCTCAAGCTTTAAATATAAAGCTCGAAACGAGCCGAGCTCGAGCTCGAGCTCTCCTAAGTCATCACGAGCCGAGCTTGAGCCCATACGAGCTCGGATTCGGCTCGCTCGGCTCGTTTGCACTAATTATTTTGTTCATGTTTCACCTTTTTTTTAAAACATATTGTACTACCATGAAAAAACTAAGAGAGGGAGAGGGGCTTCCCACTTTCAACCCACGTTCAAATAGAGAGAAAGATGAAAATAAAACTATTTAACATTTATTGAAAATTTTCAATAAAAAAACCTTTAAGTGACTTTGAATTAAACAATTATCAAAGTTGCTTACTAACTAAACAAAATTTCCGTAAATATAATATTAACTTGAATTCGGGATGAACAAGGCCGGGCCCATAAATGGGCCCCATAAATATAATGTCAATAACTAGTATGTTAAAAAATTTATAATCCGACAATAATTGTTTTACCAATAAATAAAAATATTGTAGCAAAATAATCTAATTTACTTACTTCACCGAATTGTAAGACTCCCTTAACGTTTTTTTTAGTTTAGATTGAATCGACTAAAATAATTAAAATGTTAACGGATCTTAAGTTTCAATTGATTAAAATAATGAAATTGCTTTTGGATTTGTTAATTAATTATTAATAATCTATAGTTGTTTATATATATATATATATAATATAATTTTTTCTAAAAAATTTTAAGCCGCTTGATAAAATTGAACTCTGGGCAGTTGCCCAGCCTCAGCGCCACCCATGAGAATAAAATTGAAATTTGAGTGAGCCAGTGAGGTCTTTGATGATGTGTTTTTTAGCTTTATCAAAATGTCAAAACAAGAGTAACACGATGTATTTTTACCTTGTCATTTTGGGTAACATATATTAACATCTTTTAACTTTTTTAGTACTGAATTCTTACACTGAATTTTAATATAGAATAAAATCATTTTTTTGTATTTTTTTTACAAGTTACTATACTTTTAAGTAACACGCACACGCCCGCACACGTGTAACATAAGTGGTAGGAAGTAGGGGTGCTAAAAAAACGAAATCCGAAAAAACCCGTAATCCGATCCGTATCAATTACCTATTATGTTTTAATTTTGAATTTTTAAATTAAATTTGATTTTTTAGATTTTATATCTTTTATTATGATTTTATATTATAACACGTTAACAATAAAAAATTTGCAACAAAAAGACCAAAAAAACTGAAAAAATGTTATTTGGTTTATTTGAATTATTCGGATTTATCAGAATCCAATCCAATTTGAACTCGGATAGATTTGGATCATATAAAGATATCCTTATACGGATCGAATGAATTAAGATAGGGTTATAAAATTTCAAATCCAAATACTCCGATCTGAATAAACTGTCATCTGATATGATGAACACCTCTAATAAGAAGATGGGAAGCCTAAACATTATCATGGTGGTAAGAGTCCGAGTTTGAATTTTGGCAGCCATCTTCCTACTCATTTTGATGCGTGTTTGGTGCATTTGGTCCCCGATGAACACAAGTTGCGTGTGTCAGGGTTAGAGGTGAATCTAATACCACACATAGGGTTGTAAACGAGTCGAGTTGAACTAAGGGTGGACTCTAGCTCGACTCGTTAAAAACCAGAACAAGGCGAGATGGGGTAGGCTTAGGTTTAACTTGTTTAAAAACCGATCAAAGGCGAGCCAGAATGGGCTTGGGCTTAGCTCGTTTAAAAACCGTTCAGAGCCGAGAAGAGGTGGTCTCGGGCGTAACTCATCTGTCTTAGTGAGTTCAAAACGTGAGCTTATGCTCATCTCATTTATATACAAGCCGAGCTATGCTAGCCAACTTGTTTATTTTGTTAAATTTTTAAATGCATCATGGATATATGAAACAAAATGTAAGAAATATTGTATTTCGTTAATTATAATCATCCTTTGTGTGTGTGTATATATATATATATTTGTATTGGGAAATGTTAACATGAACTAATGTCTATGCTCTATGTAATATGAGGTAAATCTGGTGTAGAATTCATAAAAATTATAATCTAGACTTTAGTTTAAACGAGCGATTCTCGAGATGCACTGACTTTGACTTGGGCTTGACACATTTACAAACCGAACTGATATCGAGTGAAGTATTTTTGAGCGAGATTCAAATGTGTTATCCCTAACCGTGCTCGAATAATATAAAAATTAAAAATCAAGAGAACTCGAATAACAATAAAAGATCTTGGATCATCGGCGATACATCCAACCACCGTCCACAACTTCACGCAACAACTACAACTACACATCATCATCATCATCATCATCATCATCAGCATCATCATCATCATCAGCATCATCATCATCATCATCATCATCATCATCATCAACAACAGCAAAACTTTACCTCACTCTCCCGCCAATTTGATTCTATAATCGGTAACTTCTTACTTCACTTGTCATCTCTAATCTCGATGTGATGTACGTTAGTAAGCTTGCTGTTGAATTATTGATTATCGAAAGTTGATTTATCGAATTCTGAACTTCAATTTGATACTTCACAGTTCAGACGTCTCTAATGGAATTGGTACGAATTTGTGTGTTAAAGTAGAATAAATGTGAAATTCAAGTGTACGCAATCTCTGTGCGTAGAAATGAGTAATATAATATCAATCAATCCTCTAAGTTTTATGAACATGTGGTTATGGATTTCGTGTGGTGTGGAATCACAATGTTAGGGCGTGAAATGGATTTATGTCGTTCTCATAGAGAATTGGTGAAAATTTGATTTTGAGATAGAAATGATTGCGTTTGTAGTTCTGTAGGTTTTGATAACTGGTACAGATTTTATGATTTGCTACGAAGTTCAATGAAATTATCTCAAAAGCTGTTAGTATCCCGTTTAATTTGAGGCTGAAAGGGTCTCTATTGTACTGTTTATCTAAAAATCACATGTTGATGAACCAAATTGGTTAACTAGGTGTGCACTGATTTTGTTCATAGATACATAAAGGGCATATACCTAGTGCTTCACTTAGCTCATACTCTGCAGTCTGCACAAGGTCCGGAGTACACAACCTTATCCTACACTTTGTACAGGAGGCTCTTTCTCATACTTGAACCCTGTTTCCTTTGACTTGAACCCCATGACTCACAAAAGTTCGTCATAGATACATGATGCTTCATAATTGTTAATGTAAATAAGTACTCAAAACTTTATTACAATCATGCCTGATTTATGATTGATACATTGTTTTATACGTCCCTATTGGATAATGCTAGGAAATTTGTTAAATAGCATGAGATCAACATGATCCTAACCTTTTTTACTTCTCTTTTCTGATTTTTCTTACTTTTGATGATTGGATAGCTGGTGATGTATTTGCGTCCATGAACAATATGAAAAAGTTAAACAACCAGAAGCATCAAGCTGGTAAGGATGCCATGATGGATTGTACCATGTGGACTGATGGGCTTATTTGTGCTTTTGAAGCTAAACGTGGCCATAAAAAGTATAGGCCACAAGATATAATTGGGTGGAAAAAACAAGGATCTAAAAGTGGGATTGATAATGGAGATGATTGTGTTAACAATAATATATATACTACAATTTATTGGGTGCCGATCGGTTGGTCTAGAATTAATCAACTTGTGGAGACAATACAAGTGGACGGCTGTTGGGAAACTCAACATACAGAGTTTGAAAATAGTGATAGTGAAGTTACAGTTGCTGATATTGCTGTGCCTTACTGGGAGCGGCCTGTGGGGCCTACATGGTGGTGTCATGTTGATGCAAGACATCCTTATGTTAATACTTGGTTAAGTAACTCAAAATGGTTACATCCTGCTATCAGTACTGCTTTAAGAGATGAAAGCAAGCTTATAAGTGAGCGTATGAAACACCTACTTTATGAGGTAAGCATTTACTATAAATGAATTAGAAGTTAGGATGAATAGTGAAGTTGTGAGCTTCTAAAGATTCACCACTTAGTTCTCGAATACACAGATTTAGTAGAGGTGGCAAATGGGCAATCCGGGGCTAACCGTCTTTACAAGTAACCTTTGGTAGACGTTGAGCCAAACTTAAACATTTTTGTCCGATAATTGAATTTTCGAGAACTAATAAGTGTTTCCTCATAAATAATACTTTGATTTACTGAACAGAGCGATTTAGGAGGTTTAATGCATTACATATATGTTTTGAAAGACTTGGGTAGAAGTAGTAAATGGCCGGGTCAGGTAACCGTTAAGAGCGGGTAATTTTTTGGTATGGCTTGGATTACCTTGAAATGCTTTGTCCAACAGTTTTAATTTTCTAAAACTAATTAGTTTGTCAAATAAATAATTAATAATACTTATAATCTGATTTTCTGAATGAGAAATGATTCTGAGGCCTAAAAATCAACCTAACAAGGAGATTAAGACAAAGGACAAATTCAAAGGTAGATACAAGGAGAAAAAAAAAGGCATCACATGTCTTACATTTTGAAGGGATTAGGTTGATTTTTAGGCCTCCCAATTATGTTTCCTAATCATTTTTCTTTCTGAATAAATGACTTAAAAGAAGTTTTATGCACTAAAAATACACTTTGAAAGACTTTTTACCCATTTGGCCCGTTTCTTATGAGCTGAGTTATGGTTTTATCTGTTTAAACTATTTGAAATAAACACAGCCTGAATCAACCCATTCATAAGTGAATTGCTTGTTGCTACCTCTACAATTTAGTTTCTTATTTGCAAGGAGCGTCAGGATTTCATTCTTCAAAATAGCGATGTAGTTTCTTTAGTTACCATGTTCTTTTGTGGTTGATGAATTATGACTGTTTTTTCATATGATTGGGGTTGTCTTAAATTATTTCAAAATGTGTACCCTTCAAACTTAATGGTACATGAATCTACAACAAAAAAATACATTGTGCACTGCTCTTATGATTTCATTATACAGTCTCATCGTTTTTAGGCTCTTTGCTACACAGGTTCCTGTTAGGGTTGCTGGTGGACTATTATTTGAACTTTTAGGGCAGTCCGCAGGTGATCCATATATTGAAGAAGATGATATTCCAGTTGTTTTAAGATCATGGCAAGCACAAAACTTTTTAGTAACTGCATTGCACGTCAAAGGTTATACAGCAAACATCAACATCCTAGGAGTTTCAGAAGTCCAGGTTTTTACGTGCAACTGTCATTGCATATGGTTATATTGGAGGTGGTGATTTTGACTCATTTGCTTATCAATGAGTGGAATGTTTTTGTGTTTTATCTCAAACGTGTCAAAATGCAAATGTTTTAGCTAAAAGGGGAAAGGGTCAGTTGGGTCCAACAAGTTGAAAGTTGCCTAAAGTCTATTTCTTAATTCATCCTTTAACTAATTTTATTCAGAGGTTTTGTTCTATACACAATTAATGTATCTATTTGAACTGTTTTTAATAAAGTAGATAAGAAACTGTTAGCAGGTTAACCCAACCTGACCACGCTTGTGTCAAGCCCTACCTAGAAATGACCACTTTCACCCGAACCCATTTGCCCTGTTACCCAACCTTCTTGCCACCTTCAAGTTTTAGTTTTTACATGTTTATAAATTTTTCTTGCATGCCTGAAGAAACTGTTCGATTTAATTTTATTTTTAAATTTACAGGAGCTGCTTGCTGCAGGAGGAAGCAATCTACCACAAAGTATTCATGAAGTTATAGCACTCTTAGCGTGCCGCCTTGCCCGGTGGGATGATAGGTGAAGTGTCTCTTTTCTTGCAGATTTCAATGTTATTAGGTTTTAAATAAGGCAATTTGCAATAAATAGCAACATACTTTAACTCCATTTCTAGTTTGGTCATTGGACTTTATAATTAATAATTGAACCTTTCATAATTGTTTATATTTGACCAAAAAATACCGTTACAAGATGGCGAAGTAGGATGGTTTTTTGAGGGTTTCCAACAGTTCTTTTCAAGGAGATGTTTTCGTACTTGGGTGACCAAATTAGAGAAGGAAGGTATGATTCTATTTATTGAAATTGCCCTTGTAAATTAGGCAGTGGTGCTCATATTTTTGATGGGGAGATGATGTCTACACAACTGTACAACATAAACTGCACACGGTGCAGGTTCCACATTTAGTGGTGCACCTACTGAATAATAATTGAGTAGATATAACCTCTCATTTTTTCCAGTTCTTCTTAATAATTGATTAATGTGAGATAATCTTCATAATTGTAAATTGTTAAGTTTCTTGATTTTGTACTATTGTTATATTTGGTTCTTAACCTTGATAGACTATTCCGGAAATACATCTTTGGAGCAGCAGATGAAGTTGAGCTGAAGTTTATGAACAGGTTCTTAAAGTTCATGCTATCATTTCCTACAATTGAAAGTAAAAAGTATTAAAAACTTGGTCCACCACAGCATTGTGTGATAGTTCTAGAACTCAAGCTTCTTACTTTTTTATTAGGAGAAACCATGAGGATTTACATCTATTCAGCATAATATTAAACCAAGAAATACGAAGATTATCTGCTCAGGTATCATACTTCCATCCAAAGTTTATTTTTATGTATTATGAATAGAGTTGGCAACTCTGACCCATTTATTTACTAATGATTCCATTAGGATTGTATTTATCAAACTGATCAAGTCGGAAAATTTAGTTAAGAGGGGAATACGTCGAACGGGTTGAAAAGACGTCCAAAGTCTATTTTAGTGCATATAACCTCATAAATTAGATTACCATTTTAATAATATTGTTTTTATAATCATGTTTAATCCACAAGTAATTTATATAACATTGTAAACAATGGAAAATTGTTTGCTGGTCAAGTCAGCCTGACTCGTTTTCTCCCATATTTAAAATGAATTGTTTCAATTGGAACCCATTTTAACCCTTAACACCCCCTTCAAAAAACCAAGAAAAAAAACGCTTCTTGTATATGCTTTTCAATGTGTTCCTCTTACTGCATTTTTTCCTGTCAACTTCATTATTGTTTGTTCTTCTCTTGAAGGTTATAAGGGTAAAGTGGTCTCTACATGCTAGAGAAGAGATTGTTTTTGAGCTTCTTCAGCATTTGAGAGGCAACGCGACAAAATGTTTGCTTGATGGAATAACAAAGAGTACTAGACAAATGATTGAGGAACAAGAAGCAGTACGTGGCCGTTTGTTTACAGTTCAAGATGTGATGCAGAGTACGGTTCGGGCCTGGTTACAGGTATTATTATTTTTTCATATCCCTTATAAGGTGGCAATTTTGACCCAATTATTTGCGTTATCTTTTGTCTCTAATAGGTTTAACAGGTTTTGCTAAATGATTTAACTGAAAATGAAAACATGTGTAAAAGAAGTCATCCGAAGTGTATTCAAATGTATAAAACTCTAAAATCGGTTATTATGGTATATGGAATTTTTGGTATAGTTTTTGCGATCATATCTAACACGTTAACTTTTTAAAACTAGAAAACGAGAAAAAAAATTGTTTGTGGGCCAGCCCAAAACGACCCCGCCTGTTTGAAATGTACTAAATAATTTGCTTATTTTGGACCATTACCTAATCTAGACTAAATAACTAACATGTTTTTAAATATCAATTGACAAAGTTTATATGCATTTTGATACACTTTGGGATGGCTTTTAATGCATATCACCCATTTTAGTCAAATCCTATAGATTTATCCATTTAACTCGTTCTCTTATTAGTATAATCCTATAGCTTGACCGATTTGACCTCTTACAGATAAATCGTGACCCAAATTGTTTCATATATAAAGTGCCACCTTTGACCAGTCATATATTTGTAACTGGGATAACGTGTATACTTAGGCCACCCTAGTATACAACTATTTCCTCCCAAGGCCACCCATATAATAGAACTACATGACAGAACACCTACAAATTGAATGGCAAACAACATATACCCATAAGTCTTAAAAAACACAATAAAAGTCAAAGCTGGTGCACGAGGCTCTCACATGTGTGGGTCTAGGGAGTGTCAGACCAACTTGGGAATGATGTATGTATCCTTACCCAATAGTTCTACAAGTGGCTTTCACCAATGGAACCCGTGACCTCTAGGTCACATGTCAACAACCTTCCGTTACTCCAAGGTCCGCCCTTCATAGAAATACAATAATATCTTTTATTACTTGTTAACATGTTATAATTATAGGCTGAAATCGTCTTATCTTAAAAACATATCAAGGGTGTTTTTATTATTCAACATTTTTTGGTTGAATTTGGTATCTATGAAACAAGATCCATACATGTGTGGCCTTTAATATTCAAGTAGTTTGCGCCATCTTGTAACAACTTTTCAGGACAAAAGCTTGCGTGTGACACATAACCTAGGAGTCTTTGGTGGCTGTGGTCTTATTCTTTCAATAATCACCGGTCTCTTTGGTATAAACGTGGATGGAATCCCCGGAGCAGAAAATTCACCATATGCATTTCTTTTATTTTCTTGTATGCTCGCCCTTTTAGGCATCATACTAATTTTCATAGGATTACTTTACCTTGGACTGAAACATCCTCCGATTGAAGAAGAAGTCGAGGTCAGAAAACTTGAGCTTCAAGAAATCGTGAAAATGTTCCAACAAGAAGCTGAATCTCATGCCCAACTTAGAAAATCTGATTCAAAAAACCAAATGTCTTCGGTGCCTACTTCCGCCGTGCTTCCTGGCGGTCATGACAGTTATGTTCTTATGCACTTAGAACATGATTAGTGGAGATTGCTTATTCAAATGCACAATTTGAGGTAATAATGTGATTATGATAAAAGTTATGTTCATTTTAAAGATGGTGAAATAGGCAGGCTGGAGGGGTAGGCTAATGGGTCAAAACGGGTTACTACGGGTTCAGTCAAACAAGTATTTTGGCAAGGGTCGGGTTGGCCAGCAACATATTTTGTATAAAATCATAACCTTTTTATTATAAATAATTAGTGTGGCGAAAGATTATGAATACGATGATGTAGGATGCTTTATGAATATGAATACACTTTTGGGTAAAATTTTGACCGTTATGAGCTGTGCTTTTAAGCTTAATTTAATTTTATCAGCTTGACTTGTACAGGTTGAAAACTATAGGGTCAGGTTGACTAGAAAACACTTTCCGTAGAAAAAATTATTTTTTTTATAAACAATTCATGTGTTGAAACATTATTAATAAAATGATTTATTATTTTATGATGAATTTAGTACATTTTTAATCACTTTTACCCGTTTGACTGTAATAATCTCTTATTTTATTTTAACCTTTTTAACCTGTTAGGGCTGAATCATAACCCAAATAGATCCACTTCTAAGTAATGTGTGAATGTATGATAACTTTTGGTTTGAAGCAAACCAATTTCTTGTATAAAACACAAAGTTAATGTGTGAATCTTGCAAGAGTGAGAGTCTAAATGTGGTGAATTTTTGTGTTTAGATTTAAATTTTTACAAAGTTAATAAAATCATATAAAAATCATTAGAATCATATAAACACATAAAATCATATGATACATAAGCTTACCCTTACTCTATGTGACTCATTATATATTTCATGTACTATGTACAAGTGTGATACGTGATTCTCGTCATTCTTTGTTTAAATTTGTTTCGGTATTGAACTCGTCATAGTTTTCACAATATTTATCAAAATATGAATTTGTTTATTTCAGGAAAGTTGACTAGCTGTTCAAGTAGAAGGATGATTGGAGGACTGCTTTTGACAATGTAACATAGACAGGGGTGCCAATGGAGTTAGAGTCAAAGTCTTGACCTTTTTTCTCCTTTCTAATGTACACTAATTAATCAAATCAAATAATAAAATAAACCTACTTGGCTATGTGACATGCTATCCTATTATTCTAATAAAATGATAATTATAATTGCCACATGTTATTTTGAAAATCTATTTAATGCCACATGTCAACTTGACATTTAATAACAAATATTTTTCCCGCTCAAAATAATTAAATATATCATTTTTGTATTAAAATTTTAAATACATATTTTGTTTCCAAAATTAACAAGATATAAATAAAAATCATTCTATTTTAAGCTAAATAACATATATCTCTTACTTCTACTGTTAACAAACTTTATTGGTTAATTTTTAAAATTAACTTCTTATCAAATATTTATTTTTTAAAAAACAAAATAAGTTTTAAATCATAATTCTAAATTATTCTAATAAAATGATAATTATGATTGCCACATGTTATTTTGTAAATCCATCTAATGCCACATGTCAACTTGACATTTAATAATAAATATTTTTCCCGCTCAAAATAATTAAATATACCATTTTTGTATTAAAACTTTTAAATACACATTTTGTTTCCAAAATTAACAAGATATAAATTAAAACCATTATATTCTAAGCTAAATAACATATATCTCTTACTTTTACTGTTAACAAACTCTATTGGTTAATTTTTAAAATTAGCTTCTTATCAAATATTTATTTTTAGAAAGACAAAATAAGTTTTAAATCATAATTCTAAAATAATTGTTTACTTTAAAATTTTATAGTACCACTTAAAAGCACATCAATTATAATGTTTTATATGTTTTTTCTATAGAAACTACTATTAGTAAAAACAAAGATTTGGTTTTAGAAATTAAAATAAAATACAATTAAAAACGGTAATTTAGATATCAATATTTTTAATTGTCTTTTAGTCTTTTTTTCTTTTTTTATTTGTTACCATCAACAAAATCATTATTTTCCAGAATTTAAGATGTTTTTAACTAATTTTTAAAACATGTTCTTATTTCGTTAGAAATATTTTATCTTATTTTATAAGTGGTTTCTTTAATTTATTATATAATTTTTTTCTGTTTCTTTTTTATTCAGTTTTATTATAATATATTTTTATTACTATAGAACTCTTTAATCAAGTTTATTAAGATATAGAGTAGTTATTTTTTAATTTGAAATTTAGAAGGTTCTTTTGATTGATTTTTACATTGTCTATGTTTAGTTGTATTATTATGTGAGCGTAAGTTTAATAGTGAATTCAACTAAATATGTGCATAATTATATGTTATAATTAGTATGGAAAAGCATTATGAACCCTTCTTTTTATGAGGCTTTTTATTTACTAAATTTCCAAACAATTTTTACTCACACCATTATATTTTATGTTTTTTGTCAGTTACAATTACTTGAGTCGAGATTAGTCAATATTTTATTTTTTTAATGGTCATGTTAGGTTATTTATTTAAAATTTTAAACTCATGTACATATTAGAGGTTTTCTCATACAAAAATTTGATAAAAATTTGATATAATTGTTTATTACTTATAATTTTTACTCATATGTAATTTTAATCGTATATTTTAAAATATCAATTTATAATTAATAAAATTTGTTTTATTTAATATTTTATTTATTCAATCCGTGTAATACACGGGTTTACTAGAGATAGTACTAATATAATAGCTATTTCACATGCCATAATAAAATAAGTAGAGTGAATAAAAGTAGATTTTGTGTCATCATAGACATAAAATAGCCATAAAATAACAAACGAATATGTTGAAGTACAAAATTTAACAGGATTATAACGAAAATGTTTTAAGTGTAGGCATTATTGTTACTAAAATAAATTAAAAGATGGTTTTGATGTAAACCTGATGATTAAACAAAACAAAAGTAAAAATAAACAATCACAAATGTGGAAATGGTCGTTTTAAATTCCCAAAAGAATTCTAGCCTTCTAGGCGGTCGTTTTGAGCTTCTTGTTTTACTAGAAACTGGATTTTTAATTATGAAAAATGCTATTGACGTTAATTCATTCGTGATAAAAAATAATATATTCAAAAGTAATTTCAAGATAAAGGTAATCCTTTTATCATAAAAATGTTGTTCAATATTTTATAGTTGTTATTTTTAGATAGTATAAAGTATTTTATTCATCATGAATTTTATTTTTTAGTATGTTATGAACATGTAAAATACGATAAAGTTAAGTTCAGTTTTGCTCCCTGAGATTTGATAAAAATAAACAATTTTCTTCTAAAAGATTATAAACATCAATTTTTCTTTAAAAGTTGTAATTATTTCCATTTCAGTCCAAAATTTTCATTAGTTATTTTAACTTAATCCAAAATAATAAAACTGTTGAATTGAAATTGAAACAATTTATGAAACTTTTGGATGTAAAATTATTTTTCTAATCTTTTAAAGAAAAATAATTACTTTTACCAAACCTTAAGAATCAAATTTGAATAACTCAATACGATATATAAATCTTAGAAAATATACATCTATACTATATATAAAGCATATAAGAGGGGTATTTAAATATACCATAAAATTAAGAACTATTACTTTTAATCAATACATAAGATACAACAAATTTTAAAGGTAAAATAATATTTTTAATATTACTTACAGATTACCTTTTATAATTAGTTATATAATGACCTTTCATTTACTATAACTTACATAAAATTTTACATTATCTATCCATAAACCAAAAAGTTTAATTTGTTTTATGATTTTATTTATATCTTTTAATATATCATTATTTAAAAAATTTTGAAACTACAATTGTAACCTATGTATTTTTTAAATGTTTTGGTGTTATTTTTTACTAAATTAATCTGTATTTTGTGAGATATAATAAATTAATGCATAATATACAAGGCGTCATGCAAAACCCATTTGTTGGTGTTTTAAATTATAGCTTAAAAAATAATAGATTTTTGTAAAGTTATTACAAGAATAACAATAATTAAAAACACGTGTCGGATGTAAAATGTTGTCCCGCTACATTGCGCGAGCACCCTTCTAGTACAAAAACACGTATATGAAACATAATAACGATAATGAATATTCATATTTAATATACAATAAGAAAGATATTAATTTAAAATGTAAAATTTATATAAGAAAATAATATGATTTTAAATCATATATATTATAATACCTATTAAACACTTTGGTCGGTGGCCACAGTGCCACAGTACCAACAGCAAAGCATAGTGTACAATTCTCAAAAGCACACCATGAAAGTACAAGTGATAAAACTGAAAGTACAAGTCTGTGATGCAACGGTTGAGATTATATGTGGATGGCTGGATCGCGAAAGCCGCCGCTGCCGGAGCAATGGCAGCGTCCCTAAACCTCAGTGTCGCATTCTTCGTTTAACTCAGATATGTTTTCAGCAGCTAACATTCCTTCTCGGGCGTCACTTGGAATCTTTATTCCTCTCTTCCTATCGACTATAGTTGTGGTGGTGCGATGGTTGCGGTAGTGGTCATGCTACGATGGTTCTTGTAGTGGTGGTGTCGCGGTGGTTGTTGTAGTGATGGTGGTGGGTGACGATGGCAGTGTTGCGGTGGTTGTTGTAGCGATGATGGTGGTGTTATGGTGGCTTTACGTTGGTTGCGGTGGTGGTGGGCGACGATGGTTAGGCCGGTTGGAGATGGTTGGTGGTGGTGACCGGACATGGAAGAAAGGTTGGAGATGGGTGGTGGAGGTGGTGATCAAACATTGCAAGAGAGAGAGTGTTATGTTTTTGTTAATCGACTTCAAACACAAATTTCAATTTATTTAACTTTTAGTGGAATCCAACTCAATGAATAATTTATATATTTAAAATCTCATGCCTTTAAAATAGGAATCATATTACAAACTTAGTTAATAATTTACTTTATCCGGTTGAATCTATTGCATCGCTTATCAAGGAATTGAGTAGGAAGGATAAATATAAATCCTTTACATACCGTTATTAATATTTATTTGACCACCTTTATAAACGTTCTGTCCATTTTAGTCACGATTTAAACCAAAAAACAATTTATTTTGCGTTGATGCACAAAATTAACGCACGGCAAAAGGAATAATTATCACGTTATGTCACGTTATTTTAAACATAACCATGTATAAATACAGAGCAACATAATAAATATATGTGATTCTTGACAGGTTTAGTGAACGAGAGAATTACATATATATTTCCTTAAACAAAAGTTCTAGACGCACTATATATAGTTTTTATATCAAGCTAGAATAATATGAGAACATATATAATTTTGTAAGTTTAGTTGTGATATATGATATTGGTTATTTGAACATGATCATGTATGAATGTACATGAATGGTAAAAAACTAACTACATAACATAAAACATTGTATCTTTTTGTTTTAATTATGGTACATAAAACGACTTCATTACTATTTACTCAGCTTGCTCTTTTTCTTTCTTCCACTAAACCTGTCAATCATCACGTATAAATGTATTATATGATTATTATGTTTCTATTTACTTATAACTGGTTATGTTTAAAATAATATTATTAATATATAATTTGTGAGATCTGTGTTTATTTTTATAAAAGTTATTTTTTATATTTTTTCTTTTTGTATGAAGTTTTTGCTACTTTTAAATGTTTTCTTTGCATTAACATGTGTTTATGTGTACTAATATTTAAACGTTTAAATGGTTTCATTTGAAACATTAGCTATTTTATTATTTAACAGTCATTTTTACTTGCGTCAGCACGATGATCACAGTTTTTAGAAAAAGTACCTTAAACCCAAAAGAGATCCGCGGCAACGCGCGGTTTTAATATCTAGTTATTTAATAATAAAAGAGAAGCGGAAAATATGCATAGAACTATAACCACGAAAAAGCTATTTTTTATTTATGAAAAAATGTTAACAATAGTATTTAAAAGATGGTTTGATGTAAACCTAATGATTAAACAATATTGTTACACCATCAAGTCAAGTAAATATCTAATAATAACTATTTTTAGCAGTTTAGACCATTACACCATCAAATCAAGTAAATATTCGTTACTTCTTGTTTTTATAAAATGGTAAAATAAGAATTTTCTTACGTCAATAAAGTGATAAAAGAAGAATACGTGGGGTTGTAGTTTTCAAAATATAAAATTATATTAAAGAAATAAAAACTCATGTTAATTATATTAAAAAATAAAAAAAGTACTAAAATTCATGACACCGTTTCACATCAACATAAAAAAATATATTTTTCTTATTGGAACAAAAAAACATATAAAACTTATAGTTCTATTCTATAATAATAATAAAGCAACTACGATCAGCAGTTGCTTTTATTCCTTTTGAGATTTACCACAGAACTTTTAAGGGTTTCTATTTTAACCCCCCCGCACCACCACCGCTTGCACTATCACCTCACCGTGAAGGAAATCATTTGTTTGTCGCCGAAGGTTTTTTGATTTGTTTTCGATGCCTCTTGAACGGTGGTGAGTCAACTATGGAGGTACTGGTATGTTGTCATTGGATTTCATATCCTTGATTTAACTTTGGTGTTGTTCTTTGGTTGTTCTATGTTGCTTGAACCGACCTTCTAATTCTTAGTCTCGAATGTTGGGTCTGTTGGCCCTTGAAATTGTTGTTGTTGGTAATAATGAGCGTTGGTTCATCTGAGATCCTAAAAAGGTGGTCACACCATGAAATTGACTTGTGTATTATGTATTATTGGATTTTTTCAGCCTTTTCTAGTGTGAATTGTTGTTGTCGATGATGATGAGGTTGGCTCATCTGAGACCCTAAAAATGTTGTTGATCTGGACTCTTTAGAGAGACCCTATGCATGATGTCGACTCTTCATTAAGTGTGTAGAGGTTAATCTTGGATGATTTAGAGGCGATGTTGAAAGAAGCTTATGTTTGTTGTTACGACGACGAGGTAAACTTGATGTTTGCAACCGCAACGAACAATCGTTTCTGAGCCACTATTATAATATAATTTAGGGTAGCATTATCCATGGATTTGTGTATTGATGAACATTGGGCTTTAAGTTTGATTACGGTTCCTTTTGTAGCAAGTCAAAATTTTAAAAATTGATGTACAATATTACTCTCTTGAGTTACACCGTGAGTTGCACAGATCGTCACCATGCACTTATGTTTCGTTTCAGGCTGTACAAATCTGCCGCACACGTAAGGATTATAAACGGTTGTTAAGTAAAAAAGGGTTGTGTTAATACCGGACTTACAATTAATATATCTTATGGTCTCGAAATTGTCTCATTATTATGAAAATATTAAAAACCAAGTAACTTAAACCAAAAACACAGTTGGTCCACTTGCATCAGTTTAGATAATTATCAACATTTCCATGTGAACAATGTTGAAAGTTAGGTAGCTTTTACGCCTAGAAAAAAGTTTGAGGGAAATTATGAATCTTGAATATCAATTTGTAATGACAAACAATGTAGAATTTATCTTTAAATTGATCAGTGGATTCTATTGCAAACAGTATGAGACAAATTTATTTGCAGACCTTGAACTTGCATCTGCAGAGAGTATGTCAATCTCCATTCTTTTATCAATTAATCATATATGATCATGCAAAGGTTACATTATTTCACTTTTTTTAGATTTATGGTATACTTTGGCTTCTATTAAAAAATTCAAAATGAAAAGGTGAGACTGTTCTCGATGTGTTTAACTGATTCCGTATGTTGGTCTTTTTAGAATCCACAATGTAAACGTAGACGTTGGGATTATGTTCCCTCAGATGTTGCATCTACTTCTTACACATCTTTTGATACTAGCGGTTAGACACGCCCCCAATCTTTACGTCACGCATCAATGCTTCATTCGTCTGCGTGTAAGGTTGTTTTTTCAGATAGTTCGGCTTCAGTTCAACGCGATGCTATGCTAGAAAATCCGTCTGATATTCATTCTCTAGCGGTTCTTTATCTTGATTATATGAATATAGGAATGACTGTAATCAAAAGAACAAAAGAACAAAAATACAAAACTAAATTTCACGCGACGCTCAAGCAGGCATTTAACTAGTTTAAATAAAAAATCCAAACTGTGTAATTTAACTAAAACACTTTTTAAATTAAATAATTTATTCAAATAAAACAAGGGTCATTTATTTTCCTGGGTACAACATCAATAAACCCGACCCGATTCTCAATAACCCACAATCTCAGTAAAACATAAAAACCCTACATCATAACCCTTAACTCTTTGCGCCGCCACCACCACCATCACCACCATATCGCAGCCTCTGTGCGTCGGAACCCTAGAACAACACAACCATCAACACCTTCAATGGTAAGCTAACACAATCATCAGATCTAAACACACCTCTGTAATCTCTCATATTCAATCTTCTGTATACAATTTCACTGTTTGTTTCACTTTTTCGATAGATTTTGATCTTCGTTGTGTGTGATATACAGGCGCCGAAGAAGGAGAAGGCTCCGCCTCCGTCGTCTAAGCCCGCGAAATCCGGTGGTGGAAAGCAGAAGAAGAAGGTCAGTTTACGATTTGCAGAACATACGATTTTTTTATTTTTTATTTGTCATCGTTTATTGAGTTTGCTTCATTGATTTTTTATTTACTTTGTGTGTTTCTCTTGTATGTTATTTGATTTCCAATTATAGCAGTTTAGTGTTCTTCTGGATAAGTTTTTAGAATGCAATTTGAGATGGATTTTAGTGTTAATTAGTGTTAGCAAGCTTCCAGGCATGCTTGTAAAAATCGCAAATCGCTAGGCGTTAGTTGGGCGGTGGGCGGCGGGATACCGGCTAGGATTAATTGGATTAGTTGGGATAAATCGGATTGGAATTTAATATGAAATATATATATATATATATATATTATATATATATATATATATATATATATGTGTGTGTGTGTGTGTGTGTGTGTATATTTTGACTAAAATTTGATTTATTTTGACTGAAATCTGGGCAATTTTGACTGATTTTGAAAATTTTTTGTCTGAAATGATTAGGTCTGATTTTTTCTGACTAGGGCCGATTACCGATTAACCATCCAATTATGTAAAATCGCCAAGGTTGATGGCCATTATCGACTAGGACCGAGTCAACACTTCTTCCAGGTGTAAATGTGTGATATACTTCAATTGAAGTTTCTAACAAATTTGAATATTGGACTTAGGAGAGTAACATTGTAACATACACGAATGATAAAATTCTTTGATATGGACATTGTATTTTGAGTAATATAGGTATAAGTAGGGGTGTTCATCGGATCGGATAACGGATTATTCAGATTATTCGGATCAGATTATTTGGATTTGAAAATTTCAGGACCCTATCCGAAATCTGATCCGATCCGAATAAGGATTTTTCTATTCGATCTGAATCTATTCGAATTCAATTCGGATCGGATTCAGATATATCCGAATAATCCGAATATATCCAAATAATCCGAATAAACCAAATAACATTTTTTTTGTACTTTTTTGTTGTTTGTTCTTTTTGCTACTTTATTATTTTTAATATTTTATAAGTTGGAAATAACAATAAAAGATATAAAACTAAAAAAATAAGACTTGTACGCAAATTCAAAATTCAAAATTGAAACATAATAGATAATTGTATCCGAAGATTAGAATCTCTAATTTAGAATAACAGTCGATTATTACATAATTATTTAGATTATTACTAGAATGTGTAAATATTCTTGTGTATTGAGTTGAAAATATGATAATAGTTGAGTAATGAGTATTACGCTAGAAATATAGTTGAAGTCTTATTCGGATTTTTCGGATATCTGAATAATCCGAATAAAAAATTATGAAATCTGAAATCCGATCCGAATAAGAAATTCGGATTTGGATGAGATTCAATCCGAATATCCGAACAGATCGATTTATTCGGATTCGGATACGGATCGAATTTCGAATAGTTTCGGATATCGGATTTTTTGAACACCCCTAGGTATAAGTGACGTTATTATTCTTTAATCACGTATTAGTATTTTGAGTCTTATGGGTAGAAGTTGATTGTTAGTGTTCAATAAACATTGAAACAACTGAACCGCCTAAACTGAAGCAAGTTAGCATGTATTGCCGGTTGAGAACCGGTTCATGGTTTAGGTTTAGTGTTTAACGGTTTTGTCTGGTTCGGTTTAAAACTTGAAATTGTTTGTGTAAACCGAACTGGCTGTTTCACTTGTATGGTTTATATATCTTCTATTCAATTTTTTTTGAATACGTAGTTGGTGTATTATAATCATAAACATTTTCTATCATTTTAAAAATCTTCATACAAGCTTATGGTTTTGAATAGAATTACAATTTTTGGTTCAAACCACCAATAAAAAAAACCGGCCAGTCTAGACTGTTGGCAAGCAGAGAATAATATCACAAATATTAAAGAAGGAACTCAAGTACATATATTTGTATTCGGATGACTGATACATAAAGTTGCATACAATTGATTTTAAATAACAAAAGGAAACCCATGAAATACTCAACTGACTAACAACTATGTTGAGTCATTCAAGACTTTTTGTAAAGGACATAAATTAAACGTGATTAATTATTCAAACTAGCAGCTCCATGCACATGTTTGAGTTCCATGCATACGTAAAAAAAAATCTTTGACTCATTCTTCAACTCCCCCTTTTGAGTCAAATTGTTGCATGCCTAGTAACCATCTGAAGTAGACAAACTTTTCCTTGGTTAAGAACATAGTGAGCACATAGGCTACTTGACCATGAGTAGAACAAAACTCTAGTGCCACCAGCTTCTCTTCCACCATTTCTTGAATAAAATGGTATCTTAGTTTGATGTGCTTTGACCTGCTATGATGAATGGGATTTTTGGACAGCTTTATAGCAGACTTGTTGTCGTACAAAATGACTGTAGGTTGATTTAAAGTAATTTTCATGTCTTCAAGTACACGACGCAACCAAATTGCTCGACAAGTAGCTCCGGTCGCAGCTATGTATTCTGCTTTCGAGCTTGATAAGGCAACAGTTAACTGCTTCTTCGAACTCCAAGCCACTGCCTCGCTACCAATCGAAAACATATACACTGAGTCACTGACACACTTTTTAGATCGTCTATGCAACTTGCCCAATCATTATCACTATATCCGATTAGTGATATGTTTGTATCCTTGGTATACCATAGGTCGAACTCCATCGTGCCTGCTACGTACTTGTGTATCCGTCTAACCGCACCCATGTGAACCATGCCAGCCGCATAGTGATGGGTTCTGCATAAATTGTGACACCATGCTAGCCGCATAGGACAAGTCAAGCCTCGTGTGTGTTAAGTAGATAAGTCCCCCCACCATACTTCTAAACACATCACCCTTGGCTTTATCGGCCCCATTCTGGTTTGATAGCTTCTCATTATAATTC
Source organism: Flaveria trinervia (assembly GCA_025506515.1). Classification (NCBI taxonomy): domain Eukaryota; kingdom Viridiplantae; phylum Streptophyta; class Magnoliopsida; order Asterales; family Asteraceae; genus Flaveria; species Flaveria trinervia. The sequence goes on from CM046452.1 coordinate 1,857,335, forward strand.
ATGGGAGTGGCTTCTAGTTATTCACGGTGAATACCATATCGACGTAGCAGCCCTGTAGCATATTGTTGTTTGACGCAAAAATATTCCATCTCCTAGATGTATAACTTCTAAACCAAGGAATAGTCTAAGAAGACCCAAATCAGTCATCTCAAATGTTTGCATCATACCTTCTTTGAACTCCTGTATCAAATCATTACTCGAAGCAATATAAATAATATCATCCACGTATAAGCAAACATAGATAACATTACCCGTAGAGGCTTCCTTAATGTATAAGGTAGGTTCAATGGAGCTTTTCTTGTAACCATGATCATTGATCAATTTTTGAATACCATGCCCGAGGTGATTGTTTTAAGCCGTAGAGAGCCTTGTGTAGTTTATAGACCATCTCGGGTGCTCCTTGGATTTGAATCCTTCCGGTTGATCAAGATAAATTTCTTCTTCGAGCTCAACATTTAGGAAGGCTGATTTAACATCCAATTGATGAACTTGCTAACCCTTCTGCGCAGCAACTTCCAATACTAGCTGAACGGTTTCAAATCGAGCCATCGATGCAAAGGTTTCTTCAAAGTCGATACCCGGTTGTTGTGAGCATCCCTTTGCGACGAGTCGGGCCTTATGTTTGAGAATCTCACCTTTAGCTCCAACCTTGGTTTTAAACAACCATTTAACTCCAACAACCTTTCGTTCAGGGGGAAGTTGAACTAGTGACCATGTGTTGTTACGTTCGATGGCTTCTATCTTTTCTCATAGCTTCGACCCATTTATCAGACTCGGCTGCCTTTTTGTAGTTCAAAGGGTCGGTAATACTGAGAGCAAATTGACAAGTGTGGTGCTCATTTTCATTATCAAAGAGTCCCTCTCCACCACAATAGTTTTGCATCCAAGTTGGTGGTTTGGATATTCTTTTTGTGGGCCCAGGAAGTGATGTATAGGGAGAAGGATTAGTTGGTTGTGAAGTTGATGGTGAAAAGTCTTGGGTGGATAAAGAGGTGGTATGAGGATCCGCACATAAAGGTGTGGTTGTAGTAGGTATTTGGGTACTATTGCTGTCACTATTGGCATTAGGTGAGAGTGGTGCAGTATGGGTGGTTTGAGTGGTCATGTCAAAAGGAAAGGGGTCAAGAAATTTGTATTGAGAGTGGGTTAAGGTACTTGTCATGTGTGATTGCCAGTTCCATTTGCTTTCTTATAAAAATTCCACTTCCCCCTTTGTACTAAACTTCTTCGTATCAGGATTATATAAGCGGTACAAGCCAGCGACACATTAGAGTATCCAATGAAGATGGCTCTTTCAGATCTACTGTCTAGCTTTTGTTGCAATTGAGTGGTACTAAGCCATGAGCCACACATCCAAAGGGTCGCATGTGAGAGACTGACGGCTTTGTACCAGACCATGCATGAAGCGAGGTCTAATTAACAAGTGCTTTGGTGGTTGAGCATTGATTGTATAGACTGCCGTAGCAACAACTTCCGCCTAGAAGTAATTGGGCAGTTCCTTTGCTTGCAACATGCTCCGCGTGAGATTCATGATCATCATGTTCTTTCGCTCTACCACCCTATTATGTTGTGGAGTGTACGACACCGTGACTTCTCTTTGTATTCCAGTTTGGTCACAGAAGTTGCTGAACTTATGTGAGCAAAATTCACCTCCCCTGTTTGATCTAAGGACCTTAATGTGACTACTGCATTCATTTTCTATCATGGATTTGAAACATTTAAATTTCTCAAAGGCCTCACTTTTATAGGTGAGGAAATAAACCCAGCACATACAAGTATAATCATCGACAAAGAGAAGGTAGTACTTACTATTGCCGAGACTAGGAGTTTGCATGGGCCCACACAGGTTTGTGTGCACAAGACCAAGTTTGGTTTTGGCATGCCAGGAGGTGGACTTAAATGGTTTCCTAGTTTGTTTTTCGGCAATGCAAGCTTCACATCGTTTGGACTTTGTGAGTTTTGGAAGGCCTACTACCATCTCTTTGTCATGTAGTTGTTTAAGGCTATCAAAATTTAGGTGACCATACCTCAAATGCCACTTTAGTGCCTCCGCATCAAGCTTGGTGGTTTGTGTATTAGTGCAACATCAATCTCCATCAGAATCTGCCCAGAAGTTTTATTGCGAACCAAGCACCTGTCATCATCAAAAAGAATTGAATATCCTTTTCTCATGAGTTGACCAACACTCAAGAGGTTATATTTCAACTTGGGTGCATAGTACACATCCTCCAATAGTTTGTAACTCTCATCTCCTGTTGGGATCTTTACTGTGCGTTTGCCTTCCACTGCTAGTCTCTTTTTGTCACCTAGCTTTACACCCAACTTGAACAAGTCATCAAGGTAGGTAAAGCTTGGTTTTAAGGCGGTCATATGGTTCGAGCAGCCAGAATCAATAAACCACCGTTTGGCATGCGATTTAGACTCACAGGTGTGAGCCATCAGGGCAAGTGTATCTTCATGAAAAGCCAACAAGAAATGTTGGGCTTCATCGTCTACCTCTTTATTGTTTTCCTCATTCTTAGCAACATTGACCTGTGTATCATTGTTCTACCAACTATCCTTTTTTAGGTGTCCGTATTTATTGCAAACACGACACTGAGGGACTTTGCTTCAATCAGACATTCCGCGACCACGTACAGGTGCTCGACCTCGAAGTGAGCCTCTACCACGTCCTCGGCTTCGAAAAGCCTTGGTTTTTCTTGGATAACCTGCAGGGCTTGTTCATCAGGAATTTCAGGCTTCTTAGGTGTACTGCTGAGTTGCATACAGCTGTTGATTCGTTCTTCTTGTGATTGTAGCAGACCCATCAATTTTACAGGAGTAACCTCAGCCAAATCAAACACAACTTTAATGAAAGGGATGACATAATCATATTTCGTGGACAGGCTACGTAATATTTTCTTCACTACTTTCTTGTCGGTTAGCTCCTCTCCATACGATCTTTGGCGGCCTACATTGTCCATGACTCGGGAAAAATAGTTCCTGATCGCCTCATTATCTTTCATGGATAGATTTTCAAAGTCTCTCCTCAGGCCTTGAAGTTTCATAGCTTGCACCTGCGAATCTCCCTGGAACTCCACCCGTAGGGTATCCCATGTGTCTTTGGCGGAGGTAGCAACCGCAGTCCCAGAGAAAAGTTGATCATGAACTTTTTGTGGAATAATGGACATGGCAAGCGCATCCTTTCTTTTGGCTTCTTGGTGGTCTCGAGAATTGTCATTCATGGCTGTGACACCGAGAAAGACGGCATCCCATAGGTCACGAGATGTGAGTATCGTCTTCATCCTAATGTTCCAGTGTTCATAACCAGCTCTTTTGAACACTGGTATATGGATACAACAGAAGGAGGGTTCGGGTTTGAGGAATTATCGGCCATGATGGGTAACAAGTAACAGGGAGGATATACTAGGATTGAGAGGGGTTTGTGAGGAGGATCAAGTTGAGCCGGCTGGCTCTAATCCCAAATTTGTTGGCAATCAGAGAATAATATCACAAATATTAAAGAAAGAACTCAAATACATATATTTGTATTCGGATGACTAATACATAAAGCTGCATACAATTGACTTTAAATAGCAAAAGGAAACCCATGAAATACTCAGCTGACTAACAACTGTGCTGAGTCATTCATGACTCTTGTTCTAATAACATCCAAACTAAAATAAAGGACATAAATTAAATGTGATTAATTATTCAAACTAGCAGCTCCATGCACATGCTCTAGTTCCATGCATACGTAAAAAAAATCTTTGACTCATTCTTCAACACAGACAACCCACCTTACCCAATCAGTCTGGTTTGTCATTTCTCAAAACCGATAGTTTGTGGTTCGGCCGGGAAGTTTGGTCAAAAACTGGTCTGGCTAGTCTGGACCACGAACACCTCTTGTGAGTGGTGATTTAAATAGAACTATTATAGGTCATTCGCAATTGTTTGATGATAGAAACTGATTAGCTCAAAAATCCTGAGTGTGGGATTTTGATTATATGGGATATTATATTGATGAAAGACTGTAAGCTGGATGTATCTTACTTCTTTTTTGGAGTAACCGTGAGAATCTGTTATCCGAAAACTCACATGACTCCCACAATACCGTCCTTACTTGTGGGATCATGTATACACCTGCGCTAGGGAAGTGTATTTGGTGTGGTCAGGCATATAATCAATGGCAGCAGGGTTCGAACATGGGACCTTTCATAGAGCTGTTCGAGTGCTTATTACTGCGCCACTTCTTTGAAGGTTAATGCGGATGAATAGTGCTGTAACCACAAGTAGATTTACACCACACCAAACCAATCAGCGTCTAACATGACATTTTGAATGACGAAACAAATTTAGTTAATGTTTTTTTTTCTTGTAAATAAATAGAGATTAATTTTATTATTGAAATGTTTTACAGAAGTGGAGCAAAGGAAAGCAAAAGGAGAAGGTGAACAACATGGTTTTGTTCGACAAGGCAACATACGACAAGCTTCTTTCTGAAGCTCCAAAGTTCAAGCTCATCACTCCTTCCATCTTGTCAGACAGATTAAGGGTATTACTACAGTTTCTTTCTCTAATGCTACTTGTGTATTTATCATAAAGTAATTGGCATTTTATTCACATCAACCTATTATTCGTCTTTTAAGCATAGTCATGTGAAGAAAACTGTTCCTGCGAATTTGACTAAACAAAAGGATAGAAACTAAGTATGGATCTAAACGGGTCGTTGTATAATGACTAGAAGTATTCGATCTGGTAACAGATTTAAGAGGGTCATATATGATACGGGTCTAAACGGGCCGGGTTGATCTACACTTTGTTTTTATTTTCTTTAAATAGTTACATGACTAAAAACAAATTTTATTACTAGAATAATTACTTATCCTGTTTAATAAATAGATCATAGCTGCCAACTTTAAAAATATCATTCATCGCCATTTGAATTTTGTCTACTTGTTTGGATTTCATCTTATGATGGTCATGATATATATATATATATATATTTTTCAGATCAACGGTTCTTTGGCACGCAAGGCGATTAAGGATCTGATGGCGAGAGGTGCGATAAGGATGGTTTCTGCTCATGCTAGCCAGCAGATCTACACCAGGGCTACCAACACCTGATCATTATTTTCTCATTTTGTCTTCTGATTATGTTTTTGTTTACTGTAACAATCTAGAGGTCCATCTATGGCAGACTTTTGGTTCTCACATGCTTTTTCCATAACAACAGTAGAACTTTTTTCATCACATGCTTATGTTTATTAAACAACAATTTAATCTACTTCTAATGTCACGCAACTTTATTATGAGATTTGAATCCTCAACCTTATGGAGAAAGATATCATTTTACACATCAAAATCAGGATAAGACATACATTTATAGATAGGGATTAATATATAAAACTATATTATTTCAAAAAGTTACACAAGTTCATCAATCTCAGTTATATGCATACGTTACTCCCTTTTTAACCAAAATTGCAACAAATTTCAATTTATGGTTAAATGTCATCACATCCCAAATCAGAATTTAGGTCTTGAATGTAACATCCAACCTCTTATATGATCTAATACTGTCCTCTTTACCAATAAGAATCTCATGGTTTGTTTTTAGTTGCTTGAGTGAGAGGTTATCTATCTAAAGATTGTTGTCATGTGAGTACGTTTAACTGTGAAATTCTATTTTCATTTATAGTTTTTTTAATCCCAAATAATTATTTGTAAACATCAAATTATATTATGTTTGGGTTTAAACTCGGGTCCCTCTTCTAAGAGTCAAAGCCTTTAATAAGTGGGCTAGCTCTATATTGACGCTTTCATCCATAGGTGATGCACCTAATACATGTTGGTAATATTTACGGCAAAACATTCATTATGTATTTTGTATCTCTACCGTCGTCTACGACCGACGAGAGATTTACGTCGCATGTCACAGTACAAATCTAGCCTAAACAGTTTTCAATTCTCTGGCTAAGTTACAAGATCTTTACATCTCAAAGGAGACTATAAACTAGAAAATATTATTAGGGTTATTAGTAGGAGCTCATGGACCTAGTTAGGTTCTAGTAAGTTTGCATTATATTCTCTATATATTATAACTAAACCTATCAATATTCAATCAAGTCTTTTACCATCTTACAATATTAAGATAAACTTAAAAAAAGCATTTCTAGAATACTATAGTTCATTAAAATATAAAATTAGCTTTACAAACATATTTAGTTATATTAATAAAAGTTTTTTTCGTTAAATAACAAAATGAAATGAAAAAAATGAAAACAAAAGTAAAACATCAGAAGAACTAGACCGGCAGAGGGTGTGGTTTCGAACCCACACGCCATGATGTTGGTGTGCAACACTACCCACCTGATCACCCGTGTTCATTATTGCTACATTCACATATGTATAGAAAGAAAATAAAAAAAATAGGTTCAGTTCATACCAATCAACGTTTATAAATAGAGTAATGTTTGCCTACATCATATTCTCTTTAGACTCTAACAATAAATTTGCTATAGATGAGATTCGCTAGGTATAGTTGTAGTACTAAAAATATCGCTCAAGCCCAAGAATCACAATAAACATATAGTTTCCTCATTTGTGTTGCAACTGGACATAGGATAATAATCAGATGAACGATGCAAACCGGTGATAACTTGGAGAAAGGAATCTAAAACCCTTCGTTTTGTTCCTTTTAAACATTCGAATCACTATCATCGATACGGGCTTCCTTATATCCATATGTTGCAAGCTTCACACCCTCTCTGTCACCACCGTTAAGGCAATGCTGATGTAAAAGAAGGGAGCGAGGGAGGAAGGAGCGAAAATGCCACAATTTTATGGCACACCGTTAAACATGGTTTGACACAAAGTTAAGAAAATCCTATTGTTGGGATAACAAATACAATATGATATGATTGTTACGCTTACCAAATACTACACAAATTTCATTATAATGTTAAAACAACATAATTATCATGGTGCCAACATAGTTATAATGAAAACCAATACATGTAAGCCAATATAATTTTACCATATGATTTATGGATCATTGTATGCTAGTTAGGATTAGTATTAATAACGAAATGGTGTTAATCCTCAATAAATATACAAGTACTGATGTGGTGTAGGTAAAAAGAAGTGACTTGCACTATATCGGGTTTGTGCATGACTAATATAAACATATCACTTGAGCACCTTAAGTTTTTATTGAATTGAAGCATCAATTACATCAATGCAATGATCTCAAGCTAGTGGTGTCAATTTTATACTTTGTATTTTTCTCTTTATGTTATTGTTAAAAAAATTACATATATATGGTCATAATTTTATCTACCCACATGTCTATGTATATACCATTGGTATTCTGGTATAATATTATAAGGTGATGGTTAGAGCTTGAGATCTTTTACATCTTGGGTTTAAAATTTGATTCAATGAGATTCTCTCACAAGGGTTAGTTTCTTTATTATTCTTGGGTGAGTCATGTTTGAAGCGTTAAAATTAGTATGGATGATTGAAATTCTGTTCCAGAAAGACTCACTTGAGTATTGGGGGTAGTTTCAAACGTTGTTAAAATAAATATGTATGTATATATACACTTGTGTATAGGGTTTTAAACTTTAATATTACATACTTATTTGTTGTTAATTAGAACATTGGGGTGGGGAGCGAGTAATAAGTTATTTTAAAATTAATTGTAGTTTTAATAACTTTTAATCCGCTTTTGGAAATTATATATAAGTAGTATTGAGTCACTCACTCGTGTTGCGGCGAGAGCGTAAATCCAAACCATGTGGCACCAATGACATACAATCGCAGTGACATCAACACCTCAAAAATTCGTATTGAAAAAGAAATAAAAGACGCAAAAAATTATAACGAATAAAAGTAGACGTGAAAACGTTGAATTACGTAGGTGAAACGTAAAACTTATAAAACAATAAGTAAGTCGTTCTTGGACAAGCACATTGCAATGGGGTCGTTAAACGAGAAAAAATAAACGTAAAAACATTGAAAAACATACGCATAATTTAGACGGAAATGCAAAACTGAAATTTTGTTAAAATATGAAAAGTATACGTGACCAAAGTTGAAAGTAAAATTTTTTTTTGTAAAAGATGTAAATGTATTAGATTAAAAAAATTAAAAAATAATATAATATGGGTACAACCCACTAAAGCGTATGTACAACCTATAATGCATAGCAGAATTGATAATCAGTATATATATAACTTTCAAAAATGTAAAGGGATAACACTTAGATGTATAATATTTAAGATATATTGGTTCTCATGAATGTTAACAAATCAATTGTACGTTCTCTCATTGTTCTTTAACTAAGGGTTTATATTCATTAACAAGTCACAGAGATCACCACTATAACGTTCTCACTAGGTAATGATTACCGACTCGTGTCACTAGTCTAGAAATGATATTGTTTGCTTTAGGCTAGCACATTTTCAGACATTCGTCTCTCACAATTTTAAAATGCATCTGATATGGAAGATATACAACCTCATATAAAAAAACTTGTATTCCCCTTCCTAACCGATGTAAAATATAGCATCCTCTACCATTGGGAGTTCAAAGTCCTCGTTAGCAAACCAGCCTAGCCCTTGATCTGATAACATTTGTAACAGTCTAAGTACTGTAACAGATATTGTCTACTTTGACAATCGGCATGCACCCAACCACGCGCTCCTCACATTGTAAAAGACATCTAGTAGGGAAGTACACAACCCTATATATAAAAACATTTGTTCCCCTTTCTGACCGATATGAGATGTAAGTAGATCATCTTTTAATCTTTCTCACAAAACGGGTGATTATCATGTTGAACAACTTGATCTTTATTGTCATTTTCTTCTACTCATTATTTCTTTGGATTTAGAATTGAAAGAGGTTGATAAAAAAACGTGAAAGGAGGTTACTAATGCAATGATCGTGGGTTGTTTTTTCATCTTTTCACACATGAGGTGATAAAATTGTTACAATGAGTCTAAATTGATATTTTTTCAGGCCTTAAACAATGATCAAAATTGTCACATATTTAGGTCGCCGATTTTATAGTTAAATGTCATCTTCCCCAACAAAATTTAGGTAGCCGAATTTGAAGTTTAAAATTTCTGAACTTTTTAGTAAAATTGTCAACTTAATTTTATAACTTTGTAAAACTTAAGTTTCTAAAATTTCTTTTCAAACATCAAGGTAATATTTGATGTTTCACGTGTTTTACAAGCCACCTGGACACTTGGTCATCTTGTGATCACTTTTTGTTTATACAAATATATTAAATCACCTTATTCAAAATCTAATGATTATTTTTATAGATTTTTTTAATTCTATATTTTTCTATCCATTTCTAAGAACTTTAGGTTAATTTAACCTACTATAAATATCCAACATTTTATTTAGATTTTATGTAATTTTCTGCAAAAACAAGTTAACCAAAGAAGGGATTGCATACTAACAATAAGATATTTGTTATGAAAGAACAACCTATTAGGCCAATAATGATCAAAATCAAACAACAATCGATTCTACAACGAACAACTATGAACAGATGACGGCTCTAGAAACTAACGTTTTCAAAGAGAGCACTTTCATACTAATAATGTGTTGTTTCAAAAAAAAGCACTTTCATACTAATAACGTGTTATAAAACTACGATCTAGTAGTATCACATACAGAGAGACAAATATAATGAAGAGAAAGGGAGAATGTTAATTCATTAAATATGGTTCACATCTAATACATGAATCATATGTGTATATACATAATAATAAATAGAAGAATGATGGCACATAATACATATAATAATATCTGTAATAAATATTATTTATAACAATATATTGTATGTTATGTTACAATAAATATACATCCTTAATTTCGTGAGACTTGAAGCAAACCATATAACTTTCACCTTGAGTTATTTAACACTCCTTGTAGCAAAAACAACGATTTAAATTCCTCACCAACTTATTCATTTGACATTTCCCCTCGGTATAATTCATTAGATCCTTACATAATTTGGTACACACCGAATCCTCCAAACAAGAGTTTAGGACCCAAAAATTGTTCGCATTTCGCCGCATCTATCACCTTCACCATCCTTTCTTCTGTAAATATTATCATCAATCTTATCATCAAAACCACACTAATAACAACGTAACGTGGAATTATCACAAAAAAATATTCTTATGTGATAATTCTATCTATACGTGATAATTTCACGTATGTGTTATCTTTCTTGTGTGATAATTCCACCATGGCCTCACTTAGTATGATTCACACGAAAAACGACTTTTGTATTCAAAACTTGCTTTTTATTAAACGTATTTTTACAACATTTTTATCCGATTAAGAAAACAAGTAATTATGTTTATCCTATAAGTAGGTGTATGATAGAAAGATGAAATGTATTTTTTTCAATGAAAGAAAAGCATACCAGAAACAAAGAGAAGGAGGACCAACATGAACACAAACAAAAATTTTCCCATCTTAGAAATTAGATTTCACTAGTAATTAATCTGTACATGTGAAATGAGGTCGTTTATATGTACTTTGAGGTTGTATACGGCTTTTTACGTCTCTAAATCATACATTAAAAAGATTTTGAAAAAAAAAAAACAATTAGGTTCTATATATGCTTCGTGGCTGGTCGATCTTATGTAAAAATAAGCATGCCACATGTAGGAGCGGGCCTAGAAAATTTCCTCTGGGGTCATTTTTTTCCCAATTCTCAAGTACATCTCAACTCAATGTTGGGATTTCGGGTCGGTCAGTTAAGTAAAGGTTGATTGATTTACGTTATAAAGATGTTTTAATTAAGTTTTTTTTTCTAGAAATAACTCTTGATGATAACGGTTTGAGTAATTTTCGTTTCTAAAATCTTTCTATAAGCCTTGAAATTGAAATCAACTAACATGTTTTGATATATATTTAATAAATTATTTTATTATTCATTAGAAAAAATAAAATATAAAAAACTTAAAGAGTTAAATTTAAATACGTGTGATTTACTACCATGTGTGAGCGTACAAAAAACATGTTATCAGATCGTGTGAGAACACTTCAACTGAAATATTTGAATATATAAAATAATCGACCAAGCTTGGATTTAATTTTAATTATTTGTAAATGTGCACTCTTTATAAGCATAATTCTAATTGTATCAATCATTGTTTAAAATTTAAATTTAAGCTAAAGCAACAAGATAACCAAATATAAGCTTTGTGACCAACGTGCACGGTCTTTTTAAGTTCTCACAAACACTCTAGTTTGACGAGATGATCTTTACAATCATTATGGTGTCGATTATTACGATTCATCGCTCTTTGTAAACTACAATGATTTAAGGTTGTTTTTGTTCTAGCTACGTGACTTATGATGTTTGTGAGTTCTAAATTTTGTCATTTCTAGATGTCTTTCAACATAATTGGTAAAATGACTTGAATTCTTGCTTATTTATGTTCGTGGATAAAGGTGATTATGTATTTACACATGAGACACATGGTAAAAAGTATTTGTAATATTATGTGATGGTTGTTTAGTTCATATTATAGTCTTCATACTTGCAAAGGTGATAATTCTCTCAATAAGGTAGACATACGATTATATAACATGTTTTAAAACTATCGACATTCACATTATTTTATAGATGTGACGTGAGTTATGTCGGGTTAAAAAATACTATTATATCGATATATTAAATATATATTTATATATTTATTTTTAAATTAAGTTTAACATTCTTTGTAACAAGCACATCTTTTTTTCTGAAGATGACATTTTCCTTCACCATTATTTCCCTTTTTACATACATTACCACACTCCCAATCCTCCCCACATGTCAAACGATCATTCAAAAACTTTTCACATTGCTTCGCTTCTATCACATTCATTGTCTTCTCTTCTGCATGTAATTCTATCTATTATTGAATTCAAGATAATATATAACTATTATTTTTTATATTTATATGATTTTATGTATCCAATATATGTATGTTGTAAAAGTTATCAAGAAAATAAAGAAGATATGTGGAAACATGTATATGTAGAACAAAAAAGGGAATTTAAATAGAAGAGGTAAAAGTTTAGAGAGACAGATATGTAGTTGTCGTAAGTTTATATATTCTAACTAGAGGGGTGTCTCCGTGATTCGACGGAGAAAGCAAAATGTAACTTTTTTAAAAGAATTTATGAAAACTATAATGATAACATACTCAAATTAAAGACAATAAAATTCTCGTGTTTTATGGTGCAAATATTTTAGAAAAATATTAAGATATGGAAAAGTTATATCCATTTAAAAGATATGAGATAAGATATCTTAGAGCATTCAAATCCATCCCGCATCTCCATCGTTATAATTACACTAAAAAGTACTACGTTTTCTATTTTATTTTCAATTAAATAATAAATTTTCATACATTTATCATTACGGTTTCTTTCTCAACCACTTTCAAAAATATTAAAAATTTATGAGGATTGTAACATGTTTTCTCATATTTAGGGAAACATGATACAACCCCCAAAAAAATTTTCTATTGCGTACACTCACAACCATCTCCTATAATATAAGACACATATTCATATAAAAATAAGAAACAAGCTATGCATTCTCTTAAAATTCAATGATTATAATTAAATAATTGACATGTGCGTAAAATATAATTGAAGTACTAATTTAAAAAAAATTCGTCCTCTTAAACTTTTAAAAACGAATATATATAAAAACAATCTAATCACTCAAATGTATTATAACACGTTATAAATATATGTCTCGTTATACAAGAATATAACGTGAAATTATTTCGCGTATTTTATCATTGAAGAGATCAATGTCTATGCATAAATATGCTTCAAAATAATTATTTTTGTGATACTCTTTTATCAATATATGGATATACCCAGCCTTATAATACAACAAAATCATCAATATAAAAATGGTTTTTTATGTAAATAATTTACCTTCGTTTTAGTTAAACTCGATACTGTCAAGTAAATACTTTTCTTAATAAAAAAATACTAATAATAGGATGTCAAAAGCCCCAAACTCCTTTTTAATTCCACCTAAAAATATGTTTGTTTGTTCTACTAACAATTTATTTTAACTATTTTGAGTTAAAAAGAAAAGCATACTGGAAACAAAGAGCACGAGCACCAACATGAACATGAACATGAACAAACGTTTTCTTGATTTCACAAGTAATGAATATATACAAGTGGACAGAGGTGATATATACAAATATTGGGGGTAGATGATGGTTCTTTACGTCTCTATATCATATATTAAAAGGATTTTAACTACAATAGTATGTTAGAAATAATTTGTTAGACAACTTTTATTTTGAGTTAATTAATTTGTGCAATCTTTATATTACATGTTTTCTCAATTATTAAAAAAAAATGGTTACCTTTTTATTAGCTATGCTTAGAATTTCTTTAAGTGTAATTTACCATGGTCAGGTTACAATCCTTTGATTGGGAGTCTGATCTTTTATGATTATGCCCCAATAAAAAACACTAAAAATTTAATATAAAGCGTATATTTTAGAAGTTTAAATAACTTTTTTACTAACTTACCTCTCTCCTTTGTTAAAATTTTCATCCCTTGCACTATAGTGATTCTTCACGTTTGTAACATCCCAATTCGGTGTTATAAAATTTTAATATATAAAATTATCCTTTGTGGTGTGTCCGCATACGTCTGTATTAGTTAAAAATTGTACTAAATTTTTTTAAAAAAGAAGTGTCGTTTTCTTATATATGGTTTGATCACATTTGTTATTTTTATTAATTTTTTTATGATTATTATGTAATTTTACTTATAAAAATATAATCTTATTTTATGTTCACATGCGACTAATAAAATTCCATTCATATTTTTTAGTGTTTCATTCTCGAAACCTACATTGGACCTTTCATATGTTCATTTTCGAACATTTTATCATCAACTTATTTATGAGATTGTCGGTTTCATCAGTGAGGAAGAAGTTGTATACTAGAGACCACCGCCTCTAGTCATCCTATCCCTTTATATCATAATGATTTACAATCATAACCATGCAAACTATCCTATTATGGCAAAGTTAAGATTTTGTAAATTTACATGTTTAACCCATTTTAAATTAACAAAGTTATCGTTTTTTATGAAAATGATAATTGTTTGAAACCTTGAGGTGACAGATACAAAAAGGATGAACAAGTACAAATGTGATCAAACCATAAAAAGAAAAATGACAATTCACATTGATTTTAAGAAATTAAGTTTTGGGGTGAAAAGTGTAATTATAACTTAAGGGGCTAAAGCTCAACATATGCAACTCGGGGACTATTTGTGTTTAACTTTGAAATAATCCGTATATAAGCAAAAAATCAAGAATAGAGAAGCGGTTCTTTGGCTTTAACCAAAACAAGTCTAAGGGGCTGCTTTATTACACTGACTGTGTAAGATCAGAATAAGTCAGAAGCTGACCTAGTAGAAGTTCTGACTGAGTATGCATCTGACTGAAACTTGACTGTTTGAGTTCAGTATCTGACTGGAACCAAAACTATTCAACATTTAAGTAACAAAACCCACCGGAGTCACACCACCGGTTGGAACCACCACCGCAGGGGGGGGGGGGGCTACGGGTCAGCCGGTAAGCAATTTTTTTTCAAGGTCTGGGTCAGAACTGGAGACCCAGTCAGCCGGGCTCGAAACCAAAATCAAACGGGCTGACCCGCTGACCGAGTCAGCCGGTCAACCGAATCAGCCTAAAAACAAACAATCCTTAAGTCTGAATGATGTGAGTGCTTGTGGGAGAAAAACCTCACAAGTCACGCATAAATAAAGTGTTTTAAGCTTTCTTTCAATCCTTCTAAGTATATGAATTCATTAGAAATGCTTTTGATAAGTTTTCTCAACAAATTCATCATTTATGATTTTAGAATCGTGAGTTCAAATAATGAGAAACAACGTTCGGACACAAATGTAAAATAAAATTGTATACATCAGCTCATGAGGTGAATCCTTCCCTTCCTGAACTTAAGCAAAAAAAAACTAAGTTATGCATCAAATACTTTCTTTTTATATGAATATTAAATGAAAATCGTAGAATTCAATCGCTAACTTACAATCACATATGATTATTAAAACTTGTTAGGTTCCAATATATCTATTGGTAACTTACAATATATCTATTGTATTTATCATAGTTTATAGGTGGTGTTTTTTTTTTTTTTTAAATTGATGTTTCTTTATTATAACATTGACTTAATAGGCTAAAATACAAATGCAAATATTGTAATCAAAGAGCCATAAATTTAACATTTGTAGATATGTAAATGCACATGTGAGGATATTCACCCATTCTATAAATTCAATTGACTTCGTATCTACCACTTATAAGTTGATTGAAACACCGCATGGTATTGTAACAAAAATTAGTTACATTTTCTGAACTAACAAAATTAATTCAGGTATTATATATAATTATCTTATTATCACATTTCTATTTAAATTGTGTAGTTAATTTGTAAAATAACATGTGTGAAATATAGTAATTATTTAGCGTAAATTACAAATACTGTCTTTTAGAAATAAATATACCTACACAAAAATTGCCTGCCATCATCACCACTTCCACCTTCACCGACATTTTTGCTCTTATACCGCCACCCATCGTAAACTACATCACCACCTGCACACTACCACCATTATTTATTGAACTGAGTTGAAGGAAAGTTTCTCGGCTTGAACACCACCACCACCATCACCGTTATTTTTACCAGAAAATCAAAATAATTGAAACTGATTTCAACTACAAATGGAGATGAAGAATTCGAATGGTAGGATTGGGGTTTTTCTAAGCCGTAACAACGATGATATAATGAAATCAGAAAGAAGTGGAAGTAGATGAGTATGGTAATTAAATGTGTACCATATATATTATAATTAAGGTATTGCTATTATATTTATAGGTCTTAAAAGTAATTTGTTCATTTCACATATTGAAAAATCTAACACCATTTAATAAGAAACCAGAGAGGATGCAAAAATAAGCAAAAAAAAAAAAAAAAACAAAGAAAACGTTTGGTGTGTAAGTTCTCTTTACGAATTTTTATTTTGCGGTTTGCCTAAAGAAATGCTAATGAATGGCAAATACCATCCCATGTCGTTCTGTGAGCAACCGATTGACTTGTGATTTATGATTTGTTGATGGCATCTCGTCCGTCATCTCGAATTCAAACCCCGCTTATGTGTCATTAGCATATCGTCTACTTGATTATATGATTATGAAACATTCACAGAAACCGAATATGAAATCTCGCAAAAACATCATGGATTCAGTTTTATATAATTTTGCACTTAGAATAAAAGTATAGCCAACACATAGACTTGTGAAGAAAAATAATACTATGAAAACTATCATATATGGCTGCAAACAAAACCTTTTTTTACATAGTTTCATGACTAAAAACATTCTCTTCTGGAATATATTTGGAATAAACGAGAACTTCAAAAGTTAAAAGTACAGTGCACTTTGTACTAAACGAGGCTTTAAAAATAACAATTTGAAATAGGTTGCGCACTTAAAACCGACCCAGGTTGAGTTTTCGGTCAACTTGAGTCGGTTTAAGACTCGGGTTGAGTTTTCGGTTTAATTTTTTCTTTGGTCAGTTTGGTTTAAGACTTGGATTAGTTTTACCTATTGCCTAAGTCGGTTTTGACATGTCCCTACATATTAAGTGTTAAGTCCATGGTTGGCTCTGAGGTTGCGTGGAATGGGCAACCGTCTAGGGTTTGATCTCCTTACGGGCCCGCAATTTTCAAAAAAGTTATATTATACATGTATGTACATATATTTTTAAAAAAGAAACAATAGGTTTTTGATAAACTCAATAATAATTTTATGTCCCTTATATTATTTTAGCCTATTGACCATTAATATATTAATTAGCTTAGTTTAGTATCATTTATCTCGACAAATAAGTAAATTAAATTAGTTTTGCCACAATTATTTTGTTTATTGATTTAATAATTATTGTCGTATTATAAACGTTAACATACTGGTTACGGATTTTATATTATAAGAACCCATTTTTTCTACTCGTCCAAAGGCCTAAAGTTTTTATCGGTTTCTCGAAGCCGGCATGATGTTAACCGTTTATTAGATTCACATTAACAAGATTTCTTAATAACCGTTTATTAGATTCACATTAACAAGATTTTTTAATAACCGTTTATTAGATTCACATTAACAAGATTTTTTAATAACGTATCACATCATTTTAGAGCCCATTTTCTATTAGATTCACATTAACAAGATTTCTTAATACGTATCACATCATTTTAGAACCCATTTTTTCTACTCACCGAAAGCCTAAAGTTTTTTTCGATTTCTCAGGGGCCGGCCTAATGTTAACCGTTTATTAGATTCACGTTAACAAGACTTCTTAATAACCGTTTATTAGATTCACATTAACAAGATTTCTTAATAACGTATCACATCATTTTAGAGCCCATTTTTTCTACTCGCCTTTCCATTTTAGAGCCCATTTTTTCTACTCACCGTTCTTAATAACGTATCATATCATTTAGAGCCTATTTTTTCTACTCACCGAAGGCCTAAAGTTTTTTTCAATTTCTCAAGGGCCAGCCTAATGTTAACCGTTTATTAGATTCACATTAACAAGACTTCTTAATAACCGTTTATTAGATTCACATTAACAAGATTTCTTAATAACGTATCACATCATTTTAGAGCCCATTTTTTCTACTTGCTCAGGGCCTAAAGTTTAAAGTTTTTTTCGATTTCTTAGAGCTGGCGTAATGTTAACCGTTTATTAGATTCACATTAACAAGATTTCTTAATAACCACTAAGAAGATTTCTTAATAACGTATCACATCATTTATTTATTTATTATATTAAAACACATTTAGTCGCACAAACGTGAGACTAAACTGCTTAAACATTATAAACGACTAGTATACGTAACACAAGTAAAACACATATATTCTAACTCTAACACTGCTTGTAGCAGGTACAACGACGTCGGAGACCATCGCATTTTCCCTGAGCAAAACCTTTCTTTTCACAAGAGTGGTTGCACGTCGTATCGGTCGCGCAACTGAAAGCATGACTAGTCGTCTCACACATTTTCGCTTCGGTCACCTTCACCACCCTCTCATCTGCAATTGATTATCAAAATCCCAAAAATAATTATGCTATATTTTTATAATAATTATAATGCATTTTCATTTAATTTGTACTCTGTGATATAATAAATAATGTATTAAAATAAGTTTTTGTTATTCGAAACTTAGAATAACAGATACGTAAAAATAATATAGATGTAGGATAAAAAAATGAGTGAAAATTAATAAATAAATAACTTAAAAGTAGATGCTACATTGTTATGATATAGATATGTTTAAAATGCGAGTAGTTTCATGTATCATCGTAAGTATAAAAATTAGGTTTAGTATATTCATAATCTAAAATTATTCATAACATTATAAACATATTCACAACCCTTCATGATTTATTATCATTTCTTTTTCTTTTCTCCAACTTTATCGATCACTTTTCTCTATTATTTCCTTAAAACCACCATTTAAGGTATATATTAAAAACATTGTATCTATCACTTTCTCTATTATTTTCTTAAAACCATTTAAAATATATTAAAAACATTGTATGGTTTTGAATAACGTTTTTTAAAATACCCTTAAAACCACTTAAAATATATTAAAAACATTATATGAGTTTAAACAATGTTTCCTGAAATATCCTTAAAACCACTTAATGTTTCCTGAAATATCCTTAAAACCACTTAAAACATATTAAAAACATATGATTTTGAACAAAACCACTTAAAACATATTAAAAACATATGATTTTGAACAGTGTTTTTTCCTAAAATACAGATTAAACGGTAAATTTCTTATATATTTCACTTATAAAAGCTTATAACCATATCATATAACATAAAAAAATACACTCACAAAAACGGTAAATTTCACTTATAAACGGTAAATTTCACTTATAAACGGTAAATTTCACTTATAAACGGTAAATTTCACTTATAAACGGTAAATTTCACTTATAAACGGTAAATTCACTTATAAACGGTAAATTTCACTTATAAACGGTAAATTTCACTTATAAACGGTAAATTTCACTTATAAACGGTAAATTTCACTTATAAACGGTAAATTTCACTTATAAACGGTAAATTTCACTTATAAACGGTAAATTTCACTTATAAACGGTAAATTTCACTTATAACGGTAAATTTCACTTATAAACGGTAAATTTCACTTATAAACGGTAAATTTCACTTATAAACGGTAAATTTCACTTATAAACGGTAAATTTCACTTATAAACGGTAAATTTCACTTATAAACGGTAAATTTCACTTATAAACGGTAAATTTCACTTATAAACGATAAATTTCTTATATCTTTCACTTATAACGGTAAATTTCTTATATCTTTCACTTATAAACTGTAAATTTCTTATATCTTTCACTTATAAGGTGTAAATTTCTTATATCTTTTACTTATAAAAACTTATAACCATATCATATAATATAAAAAATAAAATCACATAAATTTTAAAAACGGGTTGTGAATACTTTAAAACGGCTTAGCATGCATATCTAAGCTTATCGGCTTAGCCTGTATGTCCGGTGAACGCCTTTGGGCTACGTCCACTGGACTTACGAGCCCACAAAGTGAGGCGTCAACTAAGCTTAACCTATTTAGCTGCCAAATCCGAAACAAAATATTCAGATTGGTTTTTAAAATGTCTACAAAATTTATAGGCTAAAATATGACATTTGTCCTAGAAAAAAGTTCATCAAACCATCTTTTTTAGTAATTATCTACCGATAACACTGCTTGAACCCGATAATATATGTTTATTCATGCTCTAAACATATTCTTTTTAGCAAAAAAAAATAAGAACACCTACCAGAAGCAAAGAAAACAAGCATCAACATGAACACGAACAAAGCTTTACCCATCTTGAACTTTGATCACGAGGCTCACAATTGTAATGACTACAAGTGGAAAGAACAGACTTTATAGAGGTGAATGACTACTTTCTTTATGTTACACGTGTCCACGCATGAGCTATTTTTGACACGTAATCATCCACCTATGCTCTTTGACTGCCACCTCAGCCGACTACACATACAGGTGGTGGTTTGTGGTTTCTTCATGTTTTTTTATAACCATGTAGGGATAAAGACTCGAGTCACAATTAATAGTTGTTTATAAAATCTTTGTTTGATAAAAAAAGTAATAAAACTCAGTCCAGAGATTTCACTGTTATAGCTCAAGTATTGAAATTAGTTTAGTAAAAGTTCAAATACAAGCGAGTATAATAAATGAGTTTAAATTCAAGTTCGAGTTTAAATTAAAGTTAAAAATAAAGTTAAACCAACATGTTTTAAACTAAACTAGAAAACAAATATATGGATGAGAAATTATAGTTTTTTCTCAATCAAACATTACAAGGTAATATATATATATATATATATATATATATATATATATATATAATATATATATATATATATATATATATATATATTATATATATATATATATATCATATAATGTATGCTCACACTACATGTTCCTTAGCACTACAATCACTACATGTTCCTCAGCACTGCACACTGTTTTGTAATGATAAATCGTATGAATTCTAAGATGATTGATATCCGCTCAAGTTAAGCAATTCAGTTTCAACTCGATATTAGTTTAAAACAATTAAAAGAAAGTGTTACAGTAAAACTATGATAATAAGTTGGTTCTTGAAGTGAAGACCAAAATGTGAATTTTTTTGTCGTTGAGATGCCATCGTTGTCTTCTTCTTCTGCATTGCAGATTACTGTTGCATTTTAAAGTTCTGGTTTTTAAAATAAATTTAAGTGTTATTTGTTTTATCTGTGATAAAATGTCTGCAGTCTGCAAACCATATTTGTAGATATTTACAAGAGAAGTGGTAGACCAAACGTCTTGCACACAATATTATTTGTTTTTTTGACATATGCAGATTGTTAAAATATTTTGGAATTAAAGTAAACCTATTTTTTAACTTTAAAAAGCACTTCAACATAAAAATTTAAATAAAAATCATATAATATTACAATAATATTCATAAAATCATAAAAATACATTTTATTTAAATAATTTATTCAACATTTTTAGAAGCTATAAAACCATAAAAATACATTTTATTCCACGCGGACGATGGGTGAAGGCGGACGGTGGTGGTGTCGGACGGTGGTGGTGGCGGACGGTGGTGGTGGCGGACGGTGGTGGTGGCGGATAGTGTTGATGGACATAGGTGATGGTGGGTGATGGTGTTTAATACTCTACAGATTTTAGAAGATTTTAAAAGTGATTGTCCCAAGTCTGTACCATACATACCTTGCACAAAACCTTTTTTAATAAAAAATATTCTAAAACATAAACACTCTGCAGATCTCAATTTCTGCGCGTGGTCTGCGCAGCACAGATAGAAAAAGTTAGAAAGAACTTCAAAAAAAAAACAAACACCCTTTTAGTTTCCGGTTCAAACAAGCAACCTGAAATGATTTGGTTGCTAAAGGAGTTTGAAACTCGGATTACATAAATAAAAAGTAAAACAAGGCTAATTCAACTAAATGCATATGAATAATAGTTTCCTCATCAACTAAAACATCACAAGACAATGCACATATATGCTCACTTCAAACTAGGACATCACAAGACAACTATGCAGATATACGCTCGATATAAACTAAGTGCCTTAAAAATATTCAAATTTGAGAACTGATCCAAATATCTGAAAATCTAAATCTGGAATATCAGTTATTGGAAAATCGGATATCCGAGAATTCGGATTCGGATATTAACTTCGAAATGTTCGGATGTTCGAATGTCAGATTATCCAAAAACTTAAAAAAATATATTGTTAAAGTGTTAGTTTTTTTATTTATTTTTGTTATGACTTGTCAATGAATGTTGGACTTTGTCAATATTGGTTTTTACGTTATTCGTCTAAAAAAATGTTATTTGAAATGTTCAATTGTTGCAAGAAAAATAAAAAAATAACAAAGTTTGAATATCAGAATCACTATCCGTATTCGTATTTAAAATTAGGTTATCCAAAATTCAGATATTCAAACTTTAAACACTCATGCAGCAAACTAGGGCTGACATAATAGATCATACATGTTTTTCATACCACACAGTGATCTGATATGCTAGACACGAACATAACACGATAATGTAACGTGTCATTTTTTTAAACATGAATCTCTTAATAAACATATTACACGAAATAACCTATTTAGAAAGCTGTTAGAGACACATGTAATGTCACATACTTCAAAACTTGTTTAATGAAAACAAAAATTACCATTTCAATATACAAAACCATTAACAACAGCTCACTAAAAACAGTACAAAAAACCATTTCAATGCAACTCTATAACTTAGATTAGATTTTGATCATCACAGCAAAGAATTATATAGAAAACTTTGACATCAACAATATATTATAACAACAAGTTGATAACTAAACGTTGTAACAACATTATTATGTTGGTTTACCAACTAACAATCACCAAAAACAAAAAATTACATTCAAGAGCTTTAACAAAACTAAGGAGTTGTTTGTCTGAGAGGAGATAGAGGATGATGGTGACAATGGTTGTAGATCGAGCGAAGATTGATGGTGGCTGTGGGATGTGGCTGCAGTCTGCAGATCGATTGTACGTAAGAGATTTACGACTGTAGTTGCGGGTCGATGGTGGCTGTGGGTCGTGGCTGCAGTCTGCATATCGATTGTAAAGAGAGCTATGGCTGTAGTTGCTTGATGATGCTTGTGGGTTGTGGCTTTAGATTGATGATTAAATTGTGGTTGCAGATCGACGGGCGAGGCAATGTCATACGAACCTGGAGGTCTTAGGACGCAGGGATGATTCGATGGTAGAGGTGAAATCCTTAGGAGCAACAACAATAAGGTTAAAGGGAGGAATAACAAAATAAGGGACCAAGGTATGACATCCCATATTTTCAAGTCAATATCCGTACGTTAACAAAATGAGATAAAATAATTAAATGCATCATAAGACTTAATTTTATGATAATTATGGTCATTTAAGGTCTAGCAAAGCCCATTTGTGAGTAAAGTTTATAATTGGTAATTTTGAGAATTACCAGGTCGCGTAGCTATAAAACATTTAACGAACGTTGGTGATAATTCGGTTAATTAAATTTGGTCATTATATTTTGATTTTCTATAATATAATGAATCTTAAGTGAAAATGTTATTATTCACGAAAAAAATAATTATTAATATTATTTACCTTGATCGCATAAAATTAAGACTTTTTAAAAGTTGCCTTGATGCAACGTTCAATCGGATGCTTGTTGTGTTAAACCGTGTGTTTTATTATTTTTGACTTTTGGTCACTATTATTTAATGTTGTTAACCCCTGGAAAGTCTCAGATTAATACTTTTATCTTGTAGAAATTTTTCGCGTGAAAACCGAACGTTTAAGAATTTTACAAAAAAAACTTAACGAGATCGACATCCGTCTTACACCGGTGGCATCTCACATAGAGATCCACCAGCCATTTTTAAGACCTAATTACATGATTAGACTAATCTAATCACACTTGGACATCCATATAAAACCCACCCAACACTCCATCTTTTACACACACTCAACATCACTTTCTCTCACTAAAACACTCTCTTCTCTCCTCCTCTCTAAACCTACGACCACACACCATCACCATCTACATATTTTCTTGTGTTCAAGCTTATTTCTAGCCTTGAACAACTGATTTCAAGGATCCCTTAGTGAGTTGGTGCAAGAGATTGCATAAATCCAACTCCAATGAGAAGAAATCATCTAAAATCTTGAAGTTGTTCATCATTTGGGTAAGCTTTGATTCTTTAAAAATCTCATGCAACATGACTTTTGGATGATTGTTGCAAGCTTTGTTTACTAACAACTAGATTTTCTTGAAATCCAAGGTACCAACAATGGTTTTTAAACATGGAAAAAGGGTTTAAAAAAAAGAATGTATATGTGTGTGTGAACCGTGAGTGTGTAAATGTGTGTGTGTGTTTGATGTTGAAAATCTTTGTTTATTTTGATAATTTCTCTTGCATGCAAGATGATCAAACTTTGATTTGTGGTTATGAACATCATAAGAAACCCATCTTCAAAGGAGATTATCAAAAATAATGAAAACGGGTTATACATGCATATTGTCATGGATGATGTTCATGAACCCATCTTGCTCTTTGATTTCATAAAGGATTGAGATAATCCTTGAATAATGGTGATCATGATCTGAAATATTTTGGTTTTTAAGTATGTTTTGTTGAAATGAAAACTAAAAATATAAGATAAAATCAATGATTTGGACTATATGTGTATCTATGAAATCGTTTATATGTATGTATATATGATTTACACTTTTTGTTCTGATTTGTTCTTCACTTGTAAGTTTAGAGATGATTGAAATGATTCATGCATGTGATGATAATAACATGGAGATTTTGATGTTTTTATCTATATTTTATCTTAAGAAATGATAAAAATAAGTTAAAATTAAAGCTACTTGAGTAAAGATGGGACAAGACCACTAGTAGCTATGTCATTAAAGTTAAAAGCAAACAAGAAAAGAATTTTTGTAAGATCTGAAATCATAACTATAAAACATATAAAATATAGTTAAAAGTTAGTAACTTTACTGAAAGTAAAAGTTTGTATGACTGGGTTTAATCTCGTAAACGTTTTACATCCAAAAACGCGTTAAAAACGGTGTTTTCGGATCTAAAACAAATAATTTCTCACAAGTCCGATTTTGGACAGAAAATATTAAAGTGATTAAATTTAAAAACTTATGTTTTTAAGTATATAACAACCCATAACAAGCAAGATATTTGGTGATGACTTTATACGCGCGAAAAAGCCGAAAACCGACAATTTCGGGTAAAATTAATGGACTGTTTTGTAACTGATTTTTAACAAAATATTTTCAGAAGGTTTTTGGTATAAAAAATTTATATTTAAACATATAAAATGGTCATAATAAATATATGGGTTGAAGTACGGTTTATGTGTATAAAACCGTGCGGTTTCGGGTTAAAAATCACCGTATATGGGTGAAATTTGGGCCAAACATAATACATCATATTTTTATAATAAAACTTGTCTAAAATAGTTTTATATATATTATACTACTGAAAATATAATTATTTTTAAAAGAATAATAAAAGTTGAGTTGTATTGAATAAAATAATATTTATAAGGTAATAATATAAGAGATGGTTTTCTTTACTAGAATAAGAATATGGATATATCTAATTACTAAAACTTAAATAAAATATTATTATAAAATCATAATTACTTATTTATTTATTTGTTTTGTTTAATCATATATTCATTCATTTATTTGTTTGTTTGTTTGTTTATATAATACATAACTTAGTAAATTTTACGTCATATTTTTATATACTTTCATATGTTTATTTTGTGTGTTTATTGTGATTGTTGTTTAAGGGATTAAATGGTTGATTTAAATAATAAATATTTGTCACATCTAATATAAATTATTAAACTAAACCGAAAGTCACCAACGGGTTTTTAAAAAATGGATTTCAAGATAAGTCTAGTGAGTTGGGTAAACAACTTACGTATTAGACTTATTACTCGACAATTAATAGATCCTTTGTGTTTAGGGCGTTAATTGGTCGTTTATTTTCCGGGCTTGATTTTTGCTAGATTATCTCCTTGTCACATTTGAAGGTGAGTTTTCACAGCCCCTATTTTTTTAAATAACGTTTTATTTAAGTATTTTAGGGGGGGAAACATGCTATAACGCCTTTTGTTTATGATATGATTATGGAATAACTGCGTGATCTTTATGATGGCCTTGAGTTGTTTTATTATTTGCACATGGCTACCCTCTTACATAATCATTAACCCTTGTAGGGCCACAAGATATATTGGTAGATCTATTAGGTTTGACAACCACCCCTCAGGATCGGTTGCCACCGGTCCGGTACAGAAGGAATATATGTTGAAAGGATTTGAGGGATTTTGTGTTTTGGTTTGATTATGGGGCTTTTGGTTGCGATCATAATCAGTGGACCTAGCTAGTCCTTGACGATCCAGAGGTTTATTCTGGAATAATTATGTCTTTTATAAAAGGAAATTATGATAACCTTTTGTATAAACCTGTGAACTCACCAGCTTTTTGCTAATAAACTTTTGGGCATGTTTTTCAGGAGATTAGGCATGCATGGTATGTTTGCTTGTTAATTGTTGGAATAATCCAACTTCCGTTATCTCCGTCACACGCGTGCCCTTCCGGTGCGCTTTTCGGGGTGTGACACAAGGTACGTAGGGTTTTCATGTGTATTAGTGTATACGTATATTTAATGAGTTTTTAAAAAATTAAAAATATAAACAGGTTATTAACATGTCTTAACAAGTATGTGTTAGACACAAATTTTATCATGTCTAAACGTGACCTGAAACCTTAGGGTTGGTCACAAAAATTCTCAAGCGACTTTGAGCCCTGGGCAAGAACAAAATTTGGACCTCTAGAATATAACATATAAAAAATCTAAATCGAATAACTTGTATAATGCAACTGAAGTGTCAAAGTGTATTGTCGATCGGTCTTCTTGCTTTTGCTCTTAAATTCTTAAATGGGGCTTTTCTTATTCGTTTTTTTTCTTAATTTAGGTATATTATATTTAATTTGGTTTAGAGTGGGTAAATGGTATTGAGCTAAATTATTGGAAATGTTAACAAGCTAAAATAATTAAAATGTTATTAGGTTGGTTAATGAGTTTATTGATATTTTATAATTTTATTAAAATACATATATACATATAATATATACAAAATTAAAAAAAAAATCGGGTCCCTGGGGAGATCGGGCCCTAGGCAGTCGCCCACCCCGCCCACCCTCAGGGCCGCCTATGTGAAACTTGTTAAACTCAAATACGAAATCTGTTAATTCCATATCGTGTATTGTTAACAGGTTTATGTCAGAACTTGTCAGTCCTAATGAAAACTTTTGGCATTATAGTATATATCCAAAAAATTAGTATAGTAAAAATCACTATTTGTATGCATATCCGAATTTTCAGATACAAATACGGATAGTAATTCTTATATCCGAACTTTATTAGTTTTTTAGTATTTAACAAATTACAAATGAGCAAAACATAAGAATGAAAATTTATTAACGAGTTAAACTCGAGCTTACAGCTCAGCTCAACTTAGATCTTTGACGTCTTACTATTCACTTTGAATCAAAATACTTATTATATCTATCTTAAAAGCCAAAGTCTGTGGCTTTTGTGGGGCTGTTCACGAACCAAACCGAACCGAACGCGGCTCCGCTCAAACTCGGTTCGGTTTTAAACCGAGCGGCTCGGTTCGGTTCGGATTTATAAATTCGAGCGCAAACTTCATGCTCGAACTCGGTTCGGTTTTAAACCGAGCGCTCGGTTTCGCTCGGTTTTGTGTTACAATGGGTCGCGGTCGGAGATGGGTCGCTGTCGCAGGTTCGCGGCTTGCAGTAGGGTTGGAGATGCGGTTGCAGGTTCGCAGATTTGCGGCTCGCAGCAGGGTCGGAGACTCGCGGTCGCAGGTTCGTAGATTCGGCCAGCAGGGGTCAGAGACCGGTCGTAGGTTCGCAGATTCGTGCAGCAGGGGTCAGAGACTGGTCGCAGGTTCTCAGATTCGAGCAGCGTCCTGGTCGGCGGCCACAAGGGGAGGCCCGAAAGTGGAAGCTGTTGGAGAGTGGAGAGGGGAGAATGGTCGCAGGTCACTGGAGTCTGGCGGTTGGACAACTGGAGGAGACGAGGAGTGGACTGTGGAGGGTGAGGACTGTGGACTAAGGTTTGAATGTATTGATGTATTAGGGTTTTGAGCTTTATACTAAAAATATAAAATATTTGTAATTAATAAATAACTAAATATAATAATAAATTAACATATATAATAATATATAATATATAAAAAATAAACTAATAAATAATTTGAGCGAAACCGAGCGAGCGACGAGCGAGCGACGAGCGAGCGACGAGCGAGCGACGAGCGAGCGACGAGCGAGCAACCCTTCGCTCATGCTCGGTTCGATTTGAAACAGAACCGAGCCGCTCGGTTCATTTACAATCGAGCGGAAAGCAAAATTCCGAGCATTTTTCGAACGAGTTCGAACGAGTTTCGAGTGTCGAGCTATTTGAACAGCCCTAGGCCTTTGCCATTGGACACTGGTCACCGTTTAACTTTCTCCCACTTTTTTGATGCTCATCCCTACACTTTTATATATAACACTTTCATCCCTCACTTCTTCAAAAACTATATATAACACTTTCTTATAATTTATTTACTCATTATAACATTAACACCTTTGATTTGAATAAAGAAGATGAATCAAACAGAAAGCAAACCCATGTATTGGTAGGTGTTTGAGATGAATAAAACTCCCAAACCCATGTATAGTTTGTGGATGTAGATTTATTAGAAATGTTTTCTGGATTTAGATTTGAACTTCATTCATAAAAACATGAGATAATTTTGTAAAATAGTATTTATGTTTCAAGATTGTTCTAATTAGGTCACTCATAAAGTTTTTTTGTCCCAATCAGATCACTCATAAATTTATTAGTCCCAATTAGATGACTAAAGTATCAAGATTGTTCTAATTAAGTCATTCATAAATATCAAAAAGTTTTAAAAATTGAAATGTTAAAAAATTTATAAAAAAACTAAATTAATTTAAAATATTTGTGAATTATTTTAAAAATTGAAAAATATTGAGTGACTTAATTGAAATACTTTTAAAACTGTAGTAACCTGATTGGAACATATAAAAATTATTAATGACCTAACTGAAACACTTTTAAAACTTTAGTAACCTGATTAAAATAGAAAAAAATATGAGTGATCTAATAGAAACAATGCAAAACTTGCTTACTATTATATGAAGTTTAATAGAAAAAATCATAACATCCACAAAATGCTATTACCATAAGTACATTAACAAAAACCTAATCGACATCAACATAATCATGAAGTTGAAAGAATGGTGGTGAGTCGGAAATAATAGAGAAGATATCGTCCTTTCAAACATCACCAAATAAAAAGAAGAGAAGATAAGTATCGGAACTGCTTGTTGAGATTGAAGGAAGAAAGATTGTTAGGAAGAAAAATGGATCGACCGATATGATGAGGGTCAGATCAGACGAAGGTAAATGTGTGAAATCAAAGAAAATGAGTAAAACACTGCGGAGAGCTACGAGGTTGACAAGTGACAAAAATAGACAAAAAATTTGATAAATGACAAAAAAAATTTATATTATTTTATTAGAGTAAAAGAATATTAACATATTTATTAGTTTTGAAAAGCTATAAATTTGCATATTTAAGTGTATGCTAATTCTTTTAGAGCTTTTGATAGCTTAAAAATAACTTTAAACAATAAGTTGTTTGAGTCCGGAGGCTAATAACTTTTATTCGTATTTTAGAAAGTTTTATACAAAAGCTAAAATGATGTACCTTTTTAAAATTACTGAAATCTCCTTTTAAATAAGCAGTCCTGATTTTATTTAATTTTCTTTTACATAAATCTAAAATCTTATATATTTTTTTAGCTATAACTATTTTATTAAACAACTTCCATACAAAAAAAGATCCAGTTTTAGGTAAATAAAGCTATTATAAATTACAACGTACATAATTTACATAATCTAACGTATGATAAATTGTATTTAAATGTAATAATCTCATGTTAAGTTACATTGTTTGATCATAAGAACTCGACGCCTTTTTCCTATCCAACTCGATGTCCATACAGGATCACTCGACACCATCTTATACCCTGCATTTGTGTACAATGTTCGGGCACCCAAATCGTCTTCATAAGCTCGCAACACCAAATACTTATAACCCCAAAACCAAGCCAACATTTCACATGACTTGAGCAACACACTCGCAACTTTTTTACGTCTATCCATAAATCAAGGTAATATTAGTTAGCTGCACACGAGTATTCACTATTAAGAATAATGTAACTCATGAACAAGCTTTTAATATTGAAATCATAAAGTTAGGGATGTCAATCATGTCAATTTAATGGAAGAATTATTGAACCTAAACACTAACCCTATGTACATATTCATGTCGAAATATCAACAATAATTTAGACACAATTAAAACCGTCTAACCCAAACCTAACCCAATTAACCTATTTATCTAAAAGAGTCTAACAATTTGATGGGTTTTGTTTAATTAAACAAGATGCCTGATTAGATATGACAACCTAAAGCCTGATTATTTTTACATGTGTTCTTGTTGTGTTATAACATGACTATCAAAATCTACGTAAACGAAATTATTTTAGTATAAAATGCTATACGACAAAATAATGTACCTGTAATTATGTAAAACTGCTATTCCCGACACATAAAGATATTCATCCGCTCCAGATAAATGCTCAAGAACAGATGCGTCTCTAAAAACCGTAACATCCACGATTCCTACAAGTTTTTCTTCACCGTTGCCTGTGGTTGTCTCGGCAACTAAACACGCATACCTGACATCATCATTCATCAAAATTTGCAAATTTTTTTTTGCAAATGTATCAGTACAAGAAATCATATTTTTATGTTAAAGTGTCATATTGAGTGAAATATGGCTCATTGTTTTATTATTGAGTGAAATATGGTTCATTGCTTTATTATTGAGTGAAATATGGCTCATTGCTTTATAATCAATAAAAAAGAATGCGTTTTTCAACATTGGCATCAAATGTACCATGTAAAAAGTTGTATACAACATTTATTTTCAAACTATTTTATAGAGTGATATGATGTTTTTATGGCTTTTTTCAGGGTCAAAAGTATTTTATTTTCAAACAAAAGTAAATATTTTAAAACCCGGGTACTCCGGTTTAACAGGCCAGGCCAAGCCAAGCTCAAAAACCAGCAAATGAGGCAACCGTTGTTGTTTTTGACAGGTTGTGAGATTTTGTCTAGTGTACTTAAAACTAAACAGTTTATTTGTGTCTAGTATATTAGCTTATAGCAGAAATATTTAAAAACTAAAAAGTTCATTCGGGTCGTCTATTAGCTCATAAGAGAAACACACATAACAATCTTAAACCTTAAACAAATGTTAAAAATAACTCACCTATCAGGTGGTGAATTTCTTAGTCTGTAAAGGAGCCCTGAAAGCACCTCAGCCTGAATGTGTGTACATTAAAATTGTAACATCACATATGTGTTTTAGGTTTCTAAAAGTAATATGTTCATTCAGTGAATACATTATAATTCAATAAACATTTTATATTTGTATTCACTGTTGAAGCAGCATCCCTTTAAATAGATAGGGACCCAAATTATGTTCTAATTATATACAACTTGCCCTTATTCTATAGACAAATATAATGCACAATGGTGATTTGAGAAAACCAGAGGTGTGAATTGCTAATAACATGAAAAATTGACACAAACCTAACATAAAATTTGTGGGTTCAAGTCAGTATAGGTTGAACTTGCGTAAACATTTGACTACATATCTTCAACGTGATATGTTCATAAGTTGACACGTCTGACTAGTTTTTTTTTCTATAAAACTTATTGAAAAATACATATATTTTATTTCATAAATTAAACAAAATGTGTATACTGTATTAGAATTTTAATTGATAAAAGAGAAGTAACAATCATGCTTTGTAATCTCAACGTAACTATTTAATATAAATTTACAAAATTCTTTTGTTAAATCTTTACTCATAGATTATTAAGACCCATGAACTCCCTGCTTCAATCCCAAAACAAGGTACAACCTCTATTACCTAAGGTACAACTCACTAAAGCAGACTTACCTGAAAAAACTGGAAGAACACATCATTAAACAACACAACAGGCTCATAAAAAGCCTCTGCTTGAATATTAGCCACACTTCTCATCTCATCATCTTCTTCAATCATTCTCCTCACTTGCCACCCATGTTCTTTCACCAAATTACCAAACTGCCCCTTCCCACCACCAAATCCACCACCACCACCGCCACCACCACCACCACCACCGCCACCAACCACCAGTTCTTGAAGCTGTTGACCGGAGGATGAGACTGAAGTGCAATTGTAAAGTCGTTGACTTTTGTTGACTTTCTGCACAAACAAGATATTGGGTGTTTTTGTTGATGGAAAAAGATTGGTATTTGGTGGTGGTGGTGGTGGGTTGATGCTCCGGCGGAATTGGGTGGAGATGGTGGTGGAGTTGTGGTGTAAAAAAGCCATTGGTTTGGCTTTGAATATGTGTGTCTGTTATTATTAGGCTTTAGTATTTACACATGTTAGATTATTTTGGGCCATATATATTATTCCACGTGGAATGTTGAGAATAATAAGTGTATTTATATACTGATAAAAGGAAATTTTATTTTATCTATTTTTTTATTTTTAGTTAATCTTATGATGATAAGTTAGACATAAGACAAAATTTTAAAAAATAAAGAGATAAAGGAGAGAAAATGTCATAATTAGATGTCATATATTTCTTTACTAAAGCATGAATTAGAAAAATTTTAAAATAAATTAGTTTCAAAAGTACAAATTATAAACTATTAGTTGATAACAATTGATACATGCAAGTTGACCAATAACACTTTTAAGTTTAGTTTAACACTATGATAGCATAATCATCATAATTAACTTTTTAGTTTTCATTTCGTTCATAATTATTATTGTGATTGTGAGCAAATTAAATGAAAATTAAGTTTGGAAATTTTGTGATTATACTACTAGATTGTTCTTATAACAAAAATAAAAAGTTAATAGTGTAATTAATCAAGTTTTCAGTATGACTATTAAAGTAAATGGATAATAATTTGAAATTTTAAATCTAATATGCTTAAAACTATAAGGTGTATAATTTTTTTCATGTGGCAAAGTAATATTTTAAAACTAGTTAGAAATAAAAAATAAAAAGATATAGTACTTCTCTTTAGGATGCTGATATTGATTTCTAATCAAAATTTATATCGTATTAAATCACCTCCCGTTATTTTTGGTGCCTTAAGGATAAATAATGCATCACTTCCGATAGGTAGTAACTTTTTAAATAATGCATAATGAGTTTCCTTTATAGTGGGTACTAAGGTTAGGAACTAATGGTACATGCTTATATATATATATATGGTTTTCTTTTAAGGATATTATACCAGTCTATTATTTCAAAGTTTCGTATTCAAGTAACAAGGCTCGTCAGATACAAAAATAAAGGTATCCACGAATGTGCTTTAAAGAAGCTTAATACACAAACAACCCTTTATAGTTATAGACATTGATATAACTGCCCCTCATGTTAGCATTTGTTTTAGGGGCTGTTTGATTACATTGACGGTGAGATCTGACTGAGTCAGAAACTGACCCAGTTAGAAGTTCTGACTGGGTATGCATCTGACTGAAACTTGACTGTTTGATTCAGTATCTGTCTGGAACCAAAACGATTCAATATTTAATTAACAAAACCCACCGGAGTCACACCACCGGTCGGAACCACCACCGCAAGGGGGCGGCGGCCCGCGGGTCGGAGGGGGTGCCGGTCTACGGGTCGCGAGGGGGCCGCGGCCTGCGGGTCAGCCGGTCAGCACTTTTTTTTCAAGGTCTGGATCAACATTGGAGACCCAGTCAGCCGGGCTCGAAGGCGAAATCAAACGGGCTGACCGCTGACTGAGTCAGTCGGTCAGTCGAGTCAGCCCCGTCAACCCGATCAGCCCGAAAACAAACAACCTCTTAGTTTCTTATGTTATAAATGCTTGCATGTTTTTTTTAACACTTGGATGCTAATAAACTTTAGACCGAAACAATCATCACGGCTACGACTAAACTTTTCACTTTTTGTAAGGGAGGCGGTAACGTACTCACTATGACTTAGCTTACAACTATATAAAAGCTATTTTTAACGAAGTGTTTCATAAATACATATGATCCCTAGCTTGTTTTTCAATTACAAGTCACTTCAAGTTTACATTTTGGCTACAAAATAATATTATTTCTTTTAAACGGTACATTTTGATATGATAGTTTTTCAGCTAGCATTACTTACAAAGTTGTGGGAAACATCACTATTATGACATACTAAAACTTAAACTGTGCATTATAAGTTCAAACTTTTATTCATATTCTATAACATTTTCGAACAATACCTGTATTATTTGTTTCGATACACCATAAGTTACCGTATCCTGTCAACATTAGCATACAATAATATACGTTTATTCTCACAACATACATCTGTTTGATAATATTGTATTACTTTATGTTTGTCTTTAGTACTTAGCACATAAGATGACATACAACTCTAGTCATTTTATCATCTAATCGACTTAAGCTTTGTACTGTATGTATACGTGGTCCTAAATGGTTTCTTGACTTGAGAAGATCTTAAATGTCATTCACAAGATCAAGTTGTTTTCTAGATTCAAAACATGTAACAACGGGAAGGATTGCTTATTTTTGTAAGTGAAGGCAACGAATGAAATATACAACTAGTATAAGGACCAATGTGTAAACTGTACAAATGGTTCATTTGAATGCCACGTGTTATATAACCACACTAGAATGTTACCTTATCTTGTCTGTGCAAATATAATACTGAATTTCTTTAGGACCCGATTTTCAAACATCCCTTACTTATAAATCAATACGTTCGATCAAATTCTATACGAGTTGTATAGTCTTATATGTTTTATTGTGAGGAGAGAATTGGTGATTCTGTAGTCTTATATGTGACGTATATATTGGTGCATTATGTCCATTTAACATCCCTTTAAATATTTTTTGTTTTTGGTGTTATCGACCCTTTACATACGTCTCGTATAAAGCTATACAATACGTATATAAATGTGTCGGTTTATACGCATAGGTGTCTTGATATTAGATTAAATACTTTTAACATTTTATTCTATATATTAAATACTTTGGTCGGTTACTACAATATTGGATTAAGTCTGGCATTTTGGAATTAAGTGGTGCTTCTTGCAAAGCATATTGTACGTATTATTGTGGCGTGATGTATTTTTTTTCACATTCAAGATTGTTTTTTCTTTAGTTATGGTTTGAGTCTATAAACAATTGTGATCTTTTTGATGTGGTGGTTTGCTCATGTTTTAACTTTTAACCATCTGGTGTATCTAGTGTGCAAAACTATTTTGCCATGTATGTTATTATAATTTTTTTCAAATAAACTTTGAGATCTGTTTTTTTGTTTTCTTTTTTTTTTGTTATTTTTTTGTGTTGACACCTTTTTTCTTGTGTTTATTTCTCTTTTAAATCATTTTAAAGGTTTTTTTAGTCTTAAGCCTTTATATGCTTTTGTATGCTCTTTCATCTTCTCTCTTTCGTTTCTTTGAGATGCCATTGTTACTAGTGATGGCATCGATATTGTAGTGACAGCGAAGCGATCGTAGGTTCGTGTGTTTGTTTTATGTTTCGGTTTCCTTCTTTGGATGGTGTTTGGACTTTTTGTGCTAGAATCGGTTATTGTGTTTTTGTTCTTTTAAAGCATCGGTTCTATTTTATTTTCATTTGTTTCCCCTATTATTAATCCTGTTATTGTTATTATTGTTATTGTTGTTGATATTATTATTGTTATTGTTATTGACGTTCTCTTTCTACGCATGATTAGAAATAGCCGGTGAAAAAGAAAGAATAGATTAAAAATCTGATTACATTAAACTTGTACTAGTTGCGGCTAATACCTTATGTGATAATATAAACTAATGCCATAATTGAACAAATGCCATGCAAAGAATTAAAATTGCGGTAATATAAAAAAGTTGACGTGTATATATGTATTTTCATCTAATATGATGTTTTTGATTTTACTCGACAAGGCGTCGTTTGTTTCAATAAAACTTTTTGTTTAACACTTGAAATTAATATCAAAGACTAGTGGCACAAAATATTTTTATTTGAATATACGAAATAAATAAAACCTTTTTTGCTATAATTTATCCGATAAAACTGTAATTGTGAAAAAAAGAAAAAAAATAATACATAGCTTGAAATTAAACGTGCCAATAGAAAACTAATGTTTTAACAATAATATTTTATACCTAAATGTCAGATATCTTAAACTTGAACAACTTAAACTCATATAATTTTTTAAAATCAAACATTATATATAATTTAGTTTACAACAATAGAATCATGATTTTGTATTTTATGTCCTAACAAACATTAAAAGTAATAATATAGTTTGGACAACACTAATTTCTAATAGCTATAACTCCTTCAATCCAATTATAGTAGTTAACTTATTTTGCAAAAATAAAAAAAACAAATAATAGATCCGATTAAAATAACACCAGTCATTTGAAATCGGTTTTTATTAGACCGTACATTTACCGTTTAAAATATAAAAATAATTAGCTTTTTCAACTCATTTTAAAAATATTTATAATGTTTATTGTCACAAGTATGTATCTAAACAAATCTTTGTGACGTGATCTCCATATCATTACCAAATATTTCATCTGTAACGTTCATCTTCTTTTCCTTCATATATCACACAAACACCACATTCTATTTCATCATCTCAACTCATTCAATTTACTGAAATTTCATTTTATTAATCTTCTTCTTCACTCACACACCATATTACAACGTCGATTTGATCGTAATAATCCCTTCATTTGTATACTTTGTTGAAGTAGTTGAAGAAATTTGAAAAGTTCTTTCAGTTCATCCTCTGTTGCCATTGGAGGATCGATTTAATCGTTTTGTGAGGTTTAATCAGGCCCTAATTGTTGGAAAACTAAGGTATTATTCATTCGCTGGTTTTGATAACTTATAATTCCGTGTTTTCGTTCATAAATTCGAATTAGGGTTTCGATAACTTAAGTGTTGATGTATTCTTCGTTTTATCAAATGTTTTCCTGACGCAATTGGTAGTGATATAGGTTTGGCATGTACTTTTCTATAATGTATGTTGTTTTCATGCAACTTGTTTTCAGAATGATGCTCGCAGGATTCATTAATGGGATTTATGTTTCAAGTTGTTATAACAGTTATATATCAAACAATCTAGTATGAAAATCTAACAATCAAATATGAAACTGCTTTCATTTTATTTATCCTAATAGTTGGGAACTTGGGATCATGATATCAGTAATTTATTCCATATAGCACATGCTGAAACCTTTGTTATGTTTACTGTGTATATCTATTTGAGTGATATTTGTTATGCCAGAAATATGCATCACCGATCACAACCTAAGATGAAGACATTAGTTTTGATGATGTTGATGATGATGATGTTGATGATGATGATGACGGTGATCAGAAGGTTATCTTCTCTTTCATTTTATTGAAACTTTCTTGGCTCTATCCCTGCTTAATATTGTGTATTGCACTCCTGACGTGAATCTAACTCTGTTTGGTTGTAGCTGATGAGGAGAACATGATTACTCACTATTTAGCTGAGAAATTACATCTGATCAAGTTCAATAAGATTGAGATTACAGGTATCCCCTGCTCGTGTTCATCTTTGCAAAATCGAGGTCATGAGATCCTTGTAAAATGTTCTGGTTTCTTTTAGAGGTGGTATAATTCATATTAAATACAAACTATATGACAATTTCATAAAAGATTCAAAATTCAAAGTACCACTAGTACAATACAACTCAAAATTCAAACTATATATAGCAATCATGTGTAAACTTGACAAGGTTTTGCCTAGTAGGATTGTACCTATCATGAGGATCATGAGTTTAATAACCTTGCATGTAATCATTCTTCAGCTAGAACAGCTTAACCTGCCATATTGTGGTTGGGAGCCAATTGATCATGGTTGCGAAAA
Organism: Flaveria trinervia; assembly: GCA_025506515.1. Taxonomy (NCBI): domain Eukaryota; kingdom Viridiplantae; phylum Streptophyta; class Magnoliopsida; order Asterales; family Asteraceae; genus Flaveria; species Flaveria trinervia. The sequence goes on from CM046452.1 coordinate 1,895,230, forward strand.
CTTGTATGCAAGTTTAAGCTTGTGACATTTCCAAGTGTCCGCTGTCACAATGAAAACACAGATCTGCAGTTATAAGTATTGCTAAACTTATTTTTGTGTTAATATGATTTTGGTTTTGGATTTTTGGTTTTCTAGCTAATAGCTAGTCACATGTATATTGGTGAACATAACATTGACGGACTGATAGAGGTTTTAAGCCAATGCTTGATGAAGGTGCAATGAGGAACAACACAACCCTAAAAGAGTCCTTTTATTAAGGTATGCCTATGTCTCTAATTAGATATTGTTTATTTTATATTGTATGAAATTACTTATTAAGATCATTTTATTCTTTGCGATATTCAGTTTGGCATATCTTCATGGTATTACGAACATATCATCACTAGTATTAGAGGCGTAGGAATCCTGCATTGAATATAAGAAATCCAAAAAAAAGTTGAGCTCACTCGGGTCTAATATGTTTGTATATAATTTTCTGTGGTGCATTGCTTTGACTTGAAATTTGGTAAGGGTATAGGAAGAAACATGTCACTATAGTACAGGCCGAAGCAGGCTGGTTTTGGGTTGTATCACAAGCATTTTTCTGCCTATTTTTATTTTTCTGATAGACTGATAGATAACACATTAGTCTTGATCATGAAGATATTAATATTTCACTAAATAATCTGAATTTTTGAATAAACACAACTTAGATCGTTGTATGCAAATAGCAAAAGTAATCTTTGGGCCTGTGGCTCAGCTTTTTTATATTAATTTGAACCATTAGATATAGTGCACAACCCAAATCGACCCATTCTTAAGTAAATGGTTCATGTTACTACCTATACTTGCATGCTTCTTGTTTTTTTTTTCAGATTCACTGCAGCAGTGACAATTGCACACATTTCATTTTCTTTTCTTCCTAACAACTCTTCCTAACAACGACCTGTAAAACTGACTATTCAAGCCATTTTAGGGAGATTATGCCTTACAAGGCCTGAATATTCACGAGACGAGGAACAAGGCAAGTTCTCATTGTTTTTCTTGATACGAATATCCTTTCCATGATAGTTATTACTTACAGTTGCTTACAACTTTTTTTTTGTTTACGAGCTCTTGTGTTTAGCTAATACTTTTCTTGACAAATTCAAGAAAACAGCAGTTTCGCATGTACAGTTTCGCATGTACAGTTTCGCACGTACAGTTTCGCATGTGGATGCATGTACAGTTTCGCAGATTGCATAAAATTATGAGCTCTTGTGTTTACGAACTCTTGTGGATGCATGTATAGTTTCGCAGATCGTATAAAAATTACGAACCAGCCCGTTTTTAACCCAAAATCATAACTTTTTACGTCTAATCTCTTAGTTTATCATCCATGAGGCTAAATCTAAGCTTTATACATGTTTTCATACGTAAAAATGTGACCTTTAGGCGATCCTTTGCAACTTTTCAAAACCCAAAACCCTAGAATCCGGGTTTGATCTACAGAAGGGTTTAGAGGTCGATTCTTGCCTGGATTTGTTGCTCCTTTCTTGAGGTTTGATGCTCCAACACCCAGATCTTCAATCCCTTGACCTTTGAAGCTCCAAATCTTGAGTTTTCTTCACTTTCTCTCTCTATTTTCTCTCTCCACAAATTTTGGGAGTTAGGGTTGCAAATGATGGAGATGGAGGTTGCTTTGGGTTAAGGGGCTGATTATGGGCCTTAATCACTTAGGCACTTGCCCATAAATCCAATTTAGCTCATTACCCTTTTCCTTCTTTTATTAAATACCCATTAATTAAGTCCATTATCTTTAATGACTCATTTTGACTTTTCGGGGTGTTACAATTATTCACCTACTAGATCATATGTAACAATATTCATCCACAAAAGTCTTTCATGTTAAAAATGGTGTTTTTATCAACAAAGAGTTTCAAGTATTTTACTTCATACAAAAGATTTTAACCTAAACTAAATAATGATTCTTGTTTTAAAAAATAAATATTCATAGATCCATGTTTGACCAAATTACTAGTTGATGATCTTATAAAAAGTCATAAGGGTTTGTTAAAACCCAAGAAAATTCATAAATGGGTTACATTATGTTATGAAATTTTAGATGTTTTACATGTATTATTATGAACACTTATTGCAGGACCGATGAATAGTGGTCACTTATAACATAACAACACAAAGAGTAGAGCAACTTAACTTAATCAAACAGTAAACTGGATTACCATAAGTAAAGACACTAAGAACACAAGTAAGTAAGAGACAGAACAAGAGAACAAGATACACAAGGAGATGGTTTTCAAGATTGTAGTATATTGTTTTCTCAAGTTTTATTACAAGTGCTACAAAGCATAAAGGAAAGTTACAAAAACATAGGATACTTATACTACATCCTACAGCTGGCCATACTTTGAAGGCTAGCTGGATACAATTGACGACACAAAACAATATCAATTGTAGAGTCAAAAGGCAGATTGTCTTTTGACTAGTGATTATGACATGTCATAGCTCACATTCTTATATATTACAAAAAGGATAAAGTACATAAAGTAGAAAGTTACAGACTCAAGATCTCAATGTACAGTTACCAAAAGCATAAACTTTTTCATCAACTCATGTAAGTTGGTGACTTTACAGAGTTGTAGCGGAAAGGGGTCCAGCTTTATGGAAACTACATCAGATAAAGCATGTTTTAAAAGTCTTCGGAAGAAACTGTCTTCAAGTGTTGGCTTCGGAAAACTTTGTCTCTTGAAGCTCGGAAGACTTCATCTTTGGTTTCGGAAGATATTGGTCTTGGTTTCGGAAGATTTCACACTTAGAATATTTCTGTTGCATGTGTAAAACTTCCGAAGCATTCTTCTTCAGTGTACTTGTGCATCATGCAGGAAGGACTTTGGATGTTTGGGTTGCTTCAGCCTCTTCATACAATCTCTACACTTAATATATATTCTACAAGTTATTTAGTTAATAAGTTGTAATATGAAAGTTGGGTTATGACTAGATGGTAAGTTAATAAAGTTTACAAGTATGGTTATATATATAAACATGAGAAATTAAAAGGGAAAAATATGAACTTTATGATTAAATATTATGTTAGTTTAAAAGGAATGTTAAAATGGTTAATAGATGAATATTGACAAAGATAACATATGATTTTGTTGTTATTTGATATGAGACTTAAAATATAAATTTATGAACTTCATAATATTAGTAATATGTCACTTAAAATATAGGTTAAGATAAGTTGGTAAATTGACTAAAGTAACTAATTAATTTATTAAAGAGATTTTTTTATATGTATCAAAATTACTTAATAAATTAAAGAAACCTTAATTTAATATATGTCAAGAACTAGACCAAATATAAGAATAATCTTACTAAAAAAAATAAATAATTATTTCATGGACAAATATATCTATATATTTATACATGGGTTGTAAAATATGAAAGATAGTGATTTTACTTGGATGTAAATTTTAAAATTGTCTTTCATTTAGAATAATACAAGTATTATTTTATCAAGAAAAATAAGATTTCTTCAAAGTATTATTTGTATGAAAAATATATAAAAAAATTGCAAGACACTTGAGTCACCTCTAGGGTCGAGTCAATATGATATTTTGTTACCCAAATAATATGTCAACTTAAAATTACAAGGTCTTTGAATATTTTCAAACAAAGTATTATTTATTAATACTTTCTAAGTAATATATATTTTTCACAAATTATCATCCTGTATCACCAACGGGTCGTCGAGTCAAACACTTTGTTACCAAGTTATGTGGATGAAATGGTTACATGCTCACATTACATGTTGAAGAAAATACTTAGATATAAGTTGCCTTAATTATTTTAGGGCGAGCTTAGGTTGGTTTCCTCGAATACTTTGGATATATACAAGTTTACATACCCGTTTATTACTGTCAGGTGAGTTTCACGGCCCCATTTTTACTTATTTTCATTTTGGGGGACATTACATGCAAATTACTATTTTCTTAGACACATTTACTTGTCAATGATTTCACATGTTATATAGTTGTTTACTTACCGTATGAAGTCCCCTGTTATCGGATCATTAGTTATTTCACAAAGCGAGGTAATCATGGATAGTACTATTGGGTTTGACTACCCCCACCCGGGTTAATTTCCCTAACTTGACTGGAGGTCTAAACGGGTGCATCATAAGCATGTTCACCTCGTGCTTACGGTAGGCATGGGTAGGGGCAATCTATTACAGTTACAGTCTAGCTTCGGTTGTGGTGCTTATATAATATTGTGGCATTGAATGTACAACAAACAAATCATAGAAAGTCTTGTGGTTCAACATACTGATACTATTACTTAAAACCTGTGAACTCACCAACTTTATGTTGACATGTTTTCATGCATGTTTTTCTCAGGAAATTAAGGTTTTCACGATGCTAGGCTTGTCTGGAGTTTATTGCATTCTAGGATTCACGCATGCATTTAGGACATTATTTCTAAATGGCCTTGTTTTAAAAAAATTTACATTTTGCTCTACTTCCGCTATGTAACTCTGAAAACAATTATGTATCTTTCAACATGATTGCAAGTATGTTTTATCGAATCATGTAGTGGTTGATCAATGACTATGGTTTTCATGATGATCACGCCCCGCGGGAAACCGATGTAGTTGAGGTGAGACAATAATACTATGATAAACTTAGTTGATGTTATGCAAAACCAAATTAAGTAAGAATAGATCATTGAGTCGGAAAGATGTCGATAATCAAATGAGAACTTGATTTATGAACATAAACACATACAAAAAAGTTAGAGTGGAATTATACTCATGTTCTAGATGAATGTATAATCATATAATGTGTTTCTAAATATTTAAAAGATTTACTTTTTGTCAAGCTAGGTATGACATAGCTTTGGAGAACGGGTTAAGCAAATGACTAGGTAAAGGCTCTTACGAGAAAAGATGGGTGGGTTCTGACTACAAACTTGTGCTTATATATTTGGTAATAACCAAATACTTATGTAAATAATTAGTAGCTTAGGTTCATTTTTAATGTTAGTTTTTTTCATGATTTAACACAAAGTTAAAATAACTATTTAAATCTGATAGTTAAAAATGCCTTTATAAGTCCAATAGTTTCATCTTTGTAACCATTTTCATCCGGTCTGTTAACACCATTAGCTTTGTTTTCTAAATCAATGTAAAAGGACCATAGTGCTCTTGATAACATACAAACATTACACACACACACACACCTCACCCTATCCCCTCCTTCTTGAGTCTTGAAATTCTCTGTCTTCTCTTTACTACCCTAACCATTATCGAATGAACCCATCTCCACTTCTATTTGAAGCCTTTGACACCTAAGCAATTTCTTTTTCACTCTCTTATATTTTTCTCTCTTCTCTCTCTCTTGCTATCCTATATATCTCCTTACATCTCTCATCGCACACTACCATCTCCTGTGAATCACTCACCGTACCAACACTACCATCACCGACGAACTCCCGTAACCATTAATTGTGACTAGACATCATCGATGGCATCCCTTTGTGCAGGATCGTTCAAGGGCTTGGACACAATTACAACACAACAACACAATGAGGAGATTAACTAAACGTTAATCAAACAGTGAACTGGGTAACCAAAGGTGATGCAGAGAACACAAGTAAAGCAAGAGACAGAACAAGAGAGTATAGTTTTCAAGGTAGCAGTATATTGCTTTCTCAAGTTCTTTTACAAGTGTTACAAAGCATTATCGAAAGATACAAGAACTTGGAATACTTATACTACAACCTACAGCCGGCTATACTATGAAAGCCAGCTGGATACATTGACTAGACACTAACAAAATCAATTGTAGGATCAAAAGGCATATCTGCCTTTTGACCTTGTGACTATGACATGCCATAGCTCACATCCTTATACATTACAAAAAGGATAAAGTACATAAAGTGGAAAGTTTCAGACTCAAGACCTCAATGTACAGTTACCAAAAGCATGGACCTTTTCACCAACTCTTGTAAGTTGGTGACTTATCAGAGACGCAGCGGAAAAGGTGCTTTATGGAACAGTACATCAGATAAAGCATGTGTACTAAAAGTCTTCGGAAGAAATCTGTCTTCATAGGTTGAAGCTTCGGAAGACTTTGTCTCTTCAAGCTTCGGAAGACTTCATGTTAGGCTTCGGAAGATATTGGTCTTGGCTTCGGAAGATATTACACTTAGAGTATTTTCTAATGCTTTGTGTAATTCTTCCGAAGCATTCTTCACTTCAGTACTTAGTGCATGTTGCTGAAACACTTAGGCAGTTTTGGGTTGCATCAGACTTCAGGAATCCTTACAAACTCCCCCTAGGCTGATGCTACCAAAACACTTAGAAGATCTTTAAATGTTTGTAGTCTTCAGAATAATCAAGACCATTCCTTTCTTCATTTGATGGTCAGGATCATCAAGACTCTCATAGTATCTTCTCATTTCAAAAAGATCATGCAGAGGTAAGTTGATTATGTCTTGCCATGAGTAGACATTTTCAACACCTTGATCTCTGATAACATTCCATCTTTCTGGATTGGTAGAGTAAGTCCAGGATAAGATGGGTGTCTCGGTTGCTAGAGGAGCCACTTGCATAGGAGTTGATTGGGCTGCCTCATCATGCACTTCCTCAGGTTGATCTGATTCAGCCTGGGGTGTAGAGGTAGATGACTTTGGCTTCTTCTTTTTAGTCTTTGGTTTAGAGGCCATTTTCTTCTTCCTCTTTAATGTCTTTAACTGAGAAGACTGGTCTGCAGCACCATGTTGATCATCAGTGTCTTTCTCAGTTGGGTGTTCCTCCCTCATAGGTTCAGAAGAAGAGGGAGTTTGACCCTGTCTTGGATCAGAAGATGAAGTTTGCTGAGGCTCAGCTGGAGGTTCTGGTTCAGGTGTCTCTGGTTGTTCAAACTTGACCTCCACTTCAGGTGGGACTTGACTTGGAAGAGAGTGCAAGTCAATGAGTTCACCACTTTTAATCTTCTGCTTGATTACCCTTATATGCTCATCCATTGTAGATAGAGACATGGGACCAAGTCTCCTTCCGGAGAATCCATATGACTTCAAGAAGCTCATCATTCTTTGTCTGTCAGCAGACTTCTTTGCATTCTTTTGAATGATGGTTCTTGACTTTGCAGCTTCTTCCCTTAGCTTCCTTTTGGTTTTTTTCTTTCTTTGACTAACTCAAGCTCAAGTTGCTTTAAGTACTCGAACTCAATGAAGTCATAGGACAGGGGAAGAAGTGTATTTGCCTGATAGAAGCCTGTGGCACTCAGGTAGTTTATCATTTTGATTCTATCCTCTTCTTTATCTACCTGAGGTTCTTGTGGAGCCACATCTTCCTGTGCAGGACTTTCTTGAACTGGAGAGAGAGTGGGAGTATGCTTGTGAAGTCTTTTCTGTCTCCTCTCCTCTTTGAATTGGAGAAGTAACCTTGCATCCTCTTTCTCCTTAATCTCTCTTGACACTTCCATGTCAGCCAGTTCATTCAACTCTTCTAAGGGGAGGGAGATGATTTCATCAACATCATAGTTCCTGGTCTGTAAATAATTAATCCTGACTGCCCTTTGTTCATCATTTTGAGTATTTGGTCTGGGGGCAGCCCTGATTGCAGCTTGCATGAATTTTGATGACCCAGAAGAACTTTCTCCCCTTAGCCTCCTTTTCTCTCTCTCTCTCCCTCCTCAATTTCCTCAGGAGTCATTATCCTTTTCCCTTTGTCACCAACAGACCTTTGTGACTCAGGGTGGATTGAGGCTTGGCCTTCATTGCTTGGTGTAGCTTCCATGCTCTGGCCAGAGAGAGGCTGAGAAACACCTTCACCAGCAGGTGTCTCAGATGGAGTTTGGACCTCTGCAGCAGTTGTTGATGGTGAGACAAGGGTCTCAGGTTCTGCCACTGGGCCTTCAGCCAAGGTTTCCCCTATGAAACTAATCTTAGGGTCCACCTCAACATCCAGTTGACCGATGACATTGCCTGATTGCCTAAGTCTCCTTCTTAGAGAGAACTCTGCAAGGATCCTGTCTTGGATTCTTTGAGCCAGCCTGTCAGCTTGTCTAGATTTGCTGGATGACAAGTGGCATGTTGACTAAATCCAGTCCTTCATAGAAGCTCAGGCTTTGGAACTGAAAGACTTCTTGTTGACCTTGAACTCTGTGAAGTATGAGGGCTCTTCTGTCATCATCATACCTCCATCTGATGATGTAGTTGCCAGTTCCATGTGGTGGAGATGAGACAGCCCTTGGTATACCTTCCTCAAAGAGACTCCTGATGAGAGAGTCTATAGAGTCCACATTAATGTGAACTTGAGGAAGTTGCTGAGAATGCACAACAGCAAGTGAGGATGGTGAGTCCTCTATGTCCATTCTCTTTGAAGAACTCCCAGGTTCTGTGGTTGTGATAACATTCTCCCCCTTTTTGGTAGCATCACCCACTTGCATAGGTGAGCTGGAGGATAAATCAATCACTTCCACAGGTTCTTGTGTTCCTGGTTGAGCTCTCCTGAAAGGTCTCTCCCAGCTAGTTTTTCCTGCAGATATGAAATCTGGAGTTGCTGATCATTGACCCTGTTTTGCAGGGTAGTCACCTGAGATTCCAAGTGACTAACCTTAGAGACTAGATAGGTGCATGTTTGTGACAATTTTTGTACCTTTAGTCTCAAATTCCCCTCATCTTCATCAGAAGAATCACTGGGGGATGAGAGGATTGGACCAAAGTCCCTTCTCTCACCACCAGCTTGAGTTTCTTGGCTGCTGGTTTTCCTCTGCTCACTGGCAACCTCAGTTAAGATGCCAATGGGCTGAGTTGCCATGGTTGAGGTCTTAATGATGTAATCACTTTCAAAAGTGAGAGCCTCTTCCATATGGACATCCTGAACAGGTTCAGATGTGTCCACCTCAGTAATAGGTGACTGATGAGGGATAGACTGAGGAGAGTCAGAGGTACTCATCTCTCTTTGAGTAGGGGAGGAGAAGAGAGACTCATGGTACTCACTGAATCCTAAGTCTTCATCAGTGTAAAAGGATAGGTTGGGAATTGGTTGGTTTAGATCCAAAGGCTGGGGATGGTAGCTATCCCCTGAAGGTTGTTCACTTGAGTGTTGAGACTCAGAGTGAAGGCTTACAGTTGTTGGGCTAATGAGCTCATCAGGTTGAGCTTGAGGAACCTCAGCCCTGATAGGTAAAGTAATGGGAGTGGTTTGCTCCTCAGGAGAAGTGGGAGCTCTGGAGTCCACTTCTTCCTGTAAGGTTGAGTATTTGGGGGCCTGCACAGACTCAATAGCCTGAGCAGGGGTTCGTTGGGATTTTCTTTTGTAGGTGATGAATATTGAGGTTGTGAAGAGGGTAGGAGAGCAGTAGGTGTGGGTTCAACACTAGCTTGGACTGCTATGTTGTCACCTTGAGCAATGAGCTCTAACATTTTTGGGACTAAGGCTGTTTCTACCCCTGAGAAGCCTACAGTTGGCTTCTTCATAATTTTAAAGATGCCGGGCTTCATCTGTCCCAGTTTAAGAATATTGCCTGTTTCCCTCAACTGTGAGCCCAGTTCACAGTTAAGAATGTGTTGAACATATCTAGGAAACATGTAATATTCTAAGGAGTCTAAGTTTGCAAGTAAATTAGTATAAACAAATTGTGAATACCTGAACTTGACCCCCTGAACCATCCCATGAACTATAAAGGAGAGATCCTCAGGAATCTGGTCCCATCCACCATGCTTGTTTGATAAGCTGTGGATAACCACATGGAGCAGGTATTTCCACTGGGATGAGACCTTCCCTTTCCTGAAGGTCTTTACAGAGAAATCTCCTTCATAGCCCATCTGCTCGAAGGAATGATTAACTGCTTCTTTTGGAAGAACACTTCACCTGCTTCATCATCCAGCTGAAGATGTCGGTTGATGATGGCCGGAGTGATGAAAATTGTTCTCCCCTGCACTGTGGCAGACAGTGCCTTCTCCCCATCCATAATGACCTCTTGGCAGGTCTTCCAGAATTCAAGCAAATGATCCTCATATAGAGGAGGATCAATGGTTAGGGAGGTGAAGTAGTGAGACAAAGACAAGAAACGGCAAACCTCTGAGAAATGAGGATCTTTGTCAGAGCATAACAGAGCAACCTGATTGTGTTGTCTGTGTAGCTGCATGGCAAAGTGAGGATCATTTCTGTGTAAGGTCAGCCATTGTGAGGTAGCTCAGAGATGAAGAGAAAAGAATGGGAAGTAATTTCAGAGAGAAAGCTTTGGGTTTTAGGTATGGAAGAAAAGCAGATGATAGAAGAGGGGGGAAACCGTTGGGTTTATATGAGAGAGAAGGATTTCAGATAAAGTTTAATGAAAGAGGATAAACTTTGAAATCCGTATGTCGGTCCCACCTCTGAAAAAGTAGTTTACCTTTTTGCTCAAAAAGTAGTTTTCTTGGAGTTCGAAAAGCTTCCGAAAGTAATTTGTCTTCGGAAGTTTGATTGAAAAAGCTTCCGAAGCTAAAGTGACTTCGGAAGAATTTTCCTGAGAGTCTTAAAGATTTATGCTTCGGAAGAGAAATAAACTTTGGATGCTTTGTATAAGAATGAACAAAGCTTCCGAAAGTAATTTTTGCTTCGGAAGGAAAAAGTCCTTAAAAATGAATAAGTGTCTAAGTTGAATTTTAAGCTTCGGAAGATAAATTTTGACTTCTTCCGAAGGTAAAATTTCTTAGACAGTCATTTATTTTGAAGACATATTTTTCTTCCGAAGGTAAAAGTTATCTTCCGAAGTCAGAAAATTTTCAAGAATCCAAGGAAAGTCTTCAAAAAGTTTTTTTTTTTCAAAAGAAACATGAGCTTATGAAAGTGATGAACTAGACAACTTAGGACACACATATTTTAAGAAGAAATAATTAGAATTAGTTTTAAAAATTTACTCAAAGTTAATCATCCCAATAGCTGATATCAGATATTAAATCTCTGTTCATCAAAAGCTTTTGTGAACAGATCAGCATATTGTTCATCTGTGTGAACTTTGACTAGTTTAATTAACCCCTTTTCATAGTTATCTCTTATTAAATGATACCTGATGTTGATGTGTTTGGTCCTTGAGTGCTGCACAGGGTTCTCAGTGATAGAGATAGCACTGTTGTTGTCTATGTGGATAGGAGTCTCTTTGAAGTTAAATCCGTAGTCTAGCATCTGATTTTGAATCCAAAGCACTTGAGCACAGCAGCTTGCAGCAGCAATGTATTCAGCCTCAGCAGTTGATGCAGACACACAGGTTTGTTTCTTGCATTGCCATGAGACAACCCTTCCACCAAGAATTGACATCCCCCAGATGTAGACTTTGCAGTCATGTTGCAACCACCATAATCACTGTCTGTATAGGCATACAGATTGAAATTAGAATTCTTTGGATACCATAAACCAAGTGTTGAAGCACCTTTGAGGTATCTTAAAATCCTTTTCACAGTGATTAAGTGAGACATCTTAGGATTAGCTTGATATCTTGCACAAATACATGTAGCAAACATGATATCAGGCCTGCTAGCTGTAAGATACATAAGAGACCCAATCATAGCCCTGTATAAGTGCTCATCTACACACTCCCCCTCAAGATCTGGACCAGGGAGTGGTTTCTGGCTATGGGTGTCTTAGCAGTTTACAATCAGTCATGTTGAACCTCTTGAGTATATCTTGAACATACTTTGACTGACTTATGAAAATGCCATCTTCAACCTGCTTCACTTGAATTCCTAGAAAGAAATTAAGTTCTCCCATTGAACTCATTTCAAATCTATCTTTCATCAGCTTTTCAAAGTCTTTGCAGAGCCTTGAATTGGTTGAGCCAAAGATGATGTCATCCACATATACTTGAACTAGCAGAATGTCGTTTCCTTGTCCTTTGATGAAGAGAGTTCCATCTATAGTACCTCTCCTGTAACCATGTTTACAGAGATACTCAGACAGTGTCTCATACCACTTCCTGGGTGCCTGATGCAGCCCATAGAGAGCTTTGTCAAGCTTGCAGACATAATCAGGATGATCAGGATCTACAAAACCAGGTGGTTGTTTGACATAAACCTCCTCATCAATCACTCCATATAAGAAAGCACACTTTACATCAAGTTGGTAGACCTTGAAGTTCTTGGATGCAGCAAATGCCAGGAATATCCTAACAGCTTCTAGTCTAGCTACAGGAGCAAAGACATCAGTGTAGTCAATCCCTTCTTCTTGTGTGTATCCTTGAACAACTAGTCTAGCCTTGTTCTTGATGATGATTCCTCTATCATCCTTTTTATTCCTAAAAACCCATTTGGTTCCAATGGTAGTCTTCCCATGAGGAAGAGGACAAAGGTTCCAAACTTTCTGTCTTTTGAATTGAAGCAGCTCTTGTTGCATAGCTTCAACCCAACTTCCATCCTTTAGAGCCTCCTCAACTTTCTTGGCTCTAACTGGGATAGAAAACAAGAGTGAAGACAAACATTTGCTTCATGGGTTTGCCCTCTTGTCTTTACCCCGGAGATAACATCTCCAATGATGTTTGTAGTAGGATGAGACTTGTGGATCCTTAGCTGAGGGATCACAGCAAGTTGCTGAGATAGATCCAAATTTGAGAAATTTAGATCTGGTCTTGAAGATTGATCCTCCACATTATCACACTTATCAAGATTAACTTGATCCAATGAGTGTGTGACATCATTGATGTTATCATCTATGGTATGGTTATTAGCATCAAGAGATTCTTGATCACTTTCACCATCACCATTGTTATCTTCTGCAATTGAGATGTCTTTATCTGGTTGAGAGGCCTCTGAACTGGAATTTGAAGGCATGCCAGATGTATCAGCTGGATTTGTCATTGTTGTGCTGATAGAAACCTCATTTGCTGAAGTAGTTCCAACTGGAGCTGAAGGTTTCCAAGCTCAAATCTTGGATCAGGATCACCTGTATTTAAATTTTCTGCAGATCCTGAAACATGCTCACAAGATTTATTAAAACAGTTGTAACTAAATCAAGATCAAATAGCCAATCCGGACCAGAACCAGCCACACTGGGAGTGTGCTCATTGAAAGTCACATTGGCTGACTCCTCAATGATTCTAGTTCTGAGATTGTATACTCTATAAGCTTTAGCTTGAGAAGAGTATCCAATGAAGTGTCCATCGTCTGATTTCTCAGCAAACTTGGCAACTTGATCTTTGGTATTCAAGATGGTGCAGGGACATCCAAATGACCTGAGAAAACCAATGAAAGGTTTCCTCTTGTGCCAAAGTTCATAAGGAGTCTTACCATGTGTCTTAACTACTAAGACTCTGTTTTGCACATAGCAGGCAGTATTAACTGCCTCTGCCCAGAAGGTGATAGGCAGTTTAGAGTCAGACAACATAGTTCTTGCAGCTTCAATAAGTGTCCTGTTTCTCCTCTCAGCAACTCCGTTTTGCTGAGGAGTCCTGGGAGCACTGTATTGTCTTGTAATACCCTTGTCATCACAAAATGTATCAAGGATTTGGTTCTTGAATTCAGTTCCTTGATCACATCTTATGGTTTTGACCTTGTGATCACATTGATTCTCAATCTTTAAGATGAAATTCTTTAGAATCTCAGGAGTCTCATCTTTAGTTCTAAGAAAGAAAACCCAAGTGAATCTTGTAAAATCATCTGTGATCACTAGACAGTATAAGGTCCTTCCTAAACTCATTACACTGGTGGGGCCAAAGAGATCCATATGTAATAAGTGTAGGGGAGTAGTGATGGAGTTCTTTTCCTTAGGCTTGTGAGATACCTTGTGTTGCTTCCCTTTCAGGCATGCAACACAATGATCATCACTTGTAAACTCTTTCTTTGGCATTCCAGTTACCAGATCATGTTTGATTAATTTATTCATATTCTTAAAGTTTACATGGCACATTCTTTTATGCCATAGGAAAGACTCATCACTATTTGCTTTAGATAGAAAGCATGAAACTTCTCCAGAGGGAGATGTTTCTTGCAAATCCATCTTGTACATGTTCCCTTTCCTGGGGGCTCTGAGCAGAATATGCTCATGAGGAATGACCACTCCAGGTTTGAGAACAATGCACTCATGCTCAGTGAAGAGCATGTTATGACTCTGATCACAAAATTGAGATACACTCAGAAGATTGTACCCAAGCTCCTTAACAAAGTTTACCTTCTCAATGCTGAGCTTACCATTTGTGACCTTGCCCCTTCCATAAATGTAACCACCTTCATTTCCTCCAAAAGCAACTGGTCCTCCATCAATTCTCTCAAAATTATGAAGTAAAGACCTATCGCCTGTCATGTGCCTGGAACAGCCACTGTCAATTATCCAGACATTCTTGTTTGTCTTGAGCTGTTCCTGCACAAAGAAAATGATTAGTTACATTTGGAAACCCAAGCCTTACTTGTCTTGGGTTCAGTAAGTGTAATAGAAGGTAATGCAACAGTAATAGATCCTATGGTTGTACAGAGGGGATCTTCGGCTGTTGTTGATGGAGAAACCTCAGTCATTTGGTCTTTCTTAGACTTCCACACCACCTTTGGAGTCTTGGACTTGACCTTCAAAACCTTAGAAGCTTTTGGAGCTTCACAAGTTTTAATGACTGATACTTCGGAAGAATCTACAGTCACTGCAGTAGACTTTAGTACTTCGGAAGAACTCCTTTCTTCCGAGACCAACTTTGCTTCCGAAGGTAATTTTCCATTTACCTTCTTCTTTGATTTGGAGCTTCCGAAGGAAACAGACTTTCCTTCCGAAGCTTGAGACTTCTTGAGATTCTTTGAAGTCTTTGTATTGGTCATGTGGATAGTACTTTTAGGATTGTATGGACAATCCTTGGCAATATGAGAAGTACTTTCACACATAACACACAGCATTTTCTTCTTCAAAGAAATCTCCTTTTGAGAGCAAGACTGGCCTTGGTCACATCCCTTTTTCACCTTCATCTTGGTAGATTCAGATACAGTTCCCTTGGGCTGTGAACTGTTCTTGGATTTGATGGTCCAGGCTGTGCAGCAGTGGTACACAGCAGCTCAGTCTTCTTCTTTGTACTGAGATGATTTGAACATGAACCAGAACTCTTAGATAAGAGGCTTTGGTGGATGTCTTCAGTCCTTATTGCTTTGAAACCTGCAGAGATAAACACTTGTTTCTGCTTAGCATCAAAGGTAGCCTTGATTTCTTGAGCCTTCTTTGCTTTCCTTTTGCTCTTCCTGATCAAGTTCTTTCTCTTGGACTTGGTCATCACAGTTAATTTCTTCTCCTCAGAAGGATAGTGGCCCTTGGAGGAATCCTCTTCTTCACTCTTCTCAGAGGGATTCCTCACTATCACTTCTTCATCATCCTCACTTACTGGATCTATGAGAGGAAGCTCATCTTCACAAGTTCCACACCTAGGAGATCTTACAGACAAGATTGTGTGTGGAGGAGCTATCTCATTTGATCCCAGTCCCTGTCTATTTTGATAACAAACCTTATTGTGTAGGGATGAGGATATCATGTTCTTGAAGGTCTCTTCTTCAAGAACACTTTTCTCTGCCAGGGCTTTGCTGATCACAAGCTCAGCCTGGCACTTAGTCAACTTAGTGATGAGATCTTGGATCTGAGTTCTAAAATCTGTATGTTCATGTTTTAGTACTGAAATAGTTTTCTCCAAGTCTTCTATCTTTAACTTGTAATCATTTTCAGACTTTCTAAAGTCAGATTTTAATATGTTTAATGACTCAAGATCAGATCTCATCTCTAGGTTGTAGGACCTGTATCTATTTACTTTAGCAATGCATTCAGGGGAGCAAAGATGTTCTAATACCTTGGCTTCATCATGATCAGCCATCAATGCTTGGTTTGGAGAAGCATCCTCCACCTGAAAACTCCAGTCAAATCCTCCCTCTTCAACAGCAACCGCAGCATGTTGCTTTGTCTTCTCAGCCTGAGGGGTATTGTTGGTGAAGTTTGGTCTGAGTTGTGTTTGACCCCCATTTGCTCTGGGTGCCTTACACTCCCTGGCGAAGTGACCCATAAGGTTACAATTGTAACACTTAACTTTGCTTTTATCCAGGCCAAACTTACCACTGGTAGCATTGCTTGGAAATTTTCTTCCTGTCCTCTTGTAGAACTTCTTGGCTCTGTGAGTGAGAAGAGCCATCTGCTGAACTATCTCCATGTATTCCAGGTCATCTGGATGGATACAGTCTAGATCTTCAAGAGTGAAGAGATAATTTCCACAGCTTTCATCTGCAGACACAAAGGCTTGAGAAGAACTTGTCTCTTGGAATGGGCTTCCTTGAGTAAAGTTCTCCCTTGGTGTCTCCGGGAAGGTGATGAAAGGACCCTTTTGTGAGTTGTCAGGGTAGCATAGGAGATGATGTTGGGGTCTATGCTGTCCCTTTCAACCACATGAAGGGCTGAACCCATTTGATTGTTAGAGTTGCCAGATGAACCTTGTAAGTTCATTCCATCTGGTATCCACTGAGAATCCCATATAACTCTGTCAGAGTAAGAGTTTTAAGGTTCTCAGTCCTCTTGATTACCACACAATAGTGTGTCCATTGCCTAGGAAGTGAGGACATGAACTTCCTTACAATGTCTCTGTTCTCAAGAGGAACTCCTCCATCCACAAGGGTATCCACAATCTCAACATACCTGAAGTATTGTTGGGTCATGGTTTCACCTGTTTTAAAGGTGAAATTTTCAAACTGCTGCTTCAGAAGATCTTTCTTGTTCTCCTTGGCTTCAGAGGAGCCTTCATACATCAGCTTCAGTGCATCCCACAGCTGTTTAGCTGTTTTGCACTTCTTAAAACCTCTGTACACAGAGTTTGGATAGCAGTCTGAAGAGCAGTCATGGCCTTCCTGTCAATCTCTACTCTTTTCCTATCTTCATCTGAGTAGTTGGCCACATCTTTAGGAATCATACCAGCACCGGTAGCAGAGGGGGTGCTAGGTATGAAAGGTCCATATTCAACAGATTCCCACATTCTTGAGTCAAGAGACCTGATGAAGCCTTCCATCCTCATGCACCAGGTGTCGAAGTCATCAAGAGTGATCAATGGGGATTTGTTCATGGTTCCAGTCTCCATATCAGTCTTTGAGATGGAAGCCATTTGAAAAGTTTAGTTTTTGTGTGTGTGAGGGATCTTAAGATGGTTAGATCTTATATCACGAGCCTGAAAGCTCTGATACCAATTGCAGGATCGTTCAAGGGCTTGACACAATTACAACACACAACACAATGAGGAGATTAACTAAACTTAATCAAACAGTGAACTGGGTAACCAAAGGTGATGCAGAGAACACAAGTAAAGCAAGAGACAGAACAAGAGAGTATAGTTTTCAAGGTAGCAGTATATTGCTTTCTCAAGTTCTTTTACAAGTGTTACAAAGCATTATCGAAAGATACAAGAACTTGGAATACTTATACTACAACCTACAGCCGGCTATACTATGAAAGCCAGCTGGATACAATTGACTAGACACTAACAAAATCAATTGTAGGATCAAAAGGCATATCTGCCTTTTGACCTTGTGACTATGACATGCCATAGCTCACATCCTTATACATTACAAAAAGGATAAAGTACATAAAGTGGAAAGCTTTCAGACTCAAGACCTCAATGTACAGTTACCAAAAGCATGGACCTTTTCACCAACTCTTGTAAGTTGGTGACTTATCAGAGACGCAGCGGAAAAGGTGCTTTATGGAACAGTACATCAGATAAAGCATGTGTACTAAAAGTCTTCGGAAGAAATCTGTCTTCATAGGTTGAAGCTTCGGAAGACTTTGTCTCTTCAAGCTTCGAAGACTTCATGTTAGGCTTCGGAAGATTGGTCTTGGCTTCGAAGATATTGGTCTTGGCTTCGGAAGATATTACACTTAGAGTATTTTCTAATGCTTTGTGTAATTCTTCCGAAGCATTCTTCACTTCAGTACTTAGTGCATGTTGCTGAAACACTTAGGCAGTTTTGGGTTGCATCAGACTTCAGGAATCCTTACACTTTGTTTAAAGCTTTTATTTGGAGTTTACTTATAGATCAATGTTATATTCGGTTTAGATTTGGGGCGGGACACGGAGAGATGTAGGGGTGTTCAAAATAAATCTAATCTAAAAAAACCAAAACTCCAAATTTGGATATGAAATTTTAATTTGAATAGTGATTTTGAAAAAATTACGGATATTTGGATAATATCCAACCCATATTATATATAAACCATTACAAAAATATAATCATAATATTTACTAATTTTTCGGATATTTTTTAGATATTTTGAATATTTTAATAAATACTTTGGATATCGGAAAAAAATTTCAATAAAAATTATTATAGTTTTAGAAATTTAATTCAATAACTTTATTGATTCAGATATCTAAATGAATCAAAATTTCGATTCGGATAGTGAAATACACTATCTGAAATTTTCAAACATCCGAAATTCAGATATCTGAATTTGAACACCCCTAAGGTGGGAGATAAAAGTATAAGATGTTTTTTTTGTAATTTGTGCTAAAGGGACATTATAGTTTTTTTTAGGGGTAACTTTGTAAAATAGTAACAAACTTTCAAAAGTGTTCCAATTAGTAACTCGAGTTTTAAAAGTGTTCTAGTCAGATCACTTATTTTTATATTTTATATAAACTAAAAGTCATAATATATTTTTTAGCATGTTATACTTTTTGATTCAGTTAGAAAATATTTTTTTCTATCTTTTGATGCTGATATAGAACGTTGACGTAAATTTTAGGCACTTTTTTTATTTTTTTCATAATTAACATGTTTTTTTTATTTTTTTAATATAATTTTATATATTAAAAATTTTAATTCTTATATCTTTTCCATCATTATTTTCTTGTCATAATAAAATTTGGTAATGACTCGGTTTGATTGTTTGGAGGTCCAATTTGAGAAAAATATGCATGAGTGACTAAATTAAAACATTTTTAAAACTTGGTTACAATTCTGTGACATTTTCCCTTTTTTTTATATTGACTTAACAGAACAACACTAACGGGGTTAATGAATCGGATGAAAAATGTTAAAAAAATAAAACTATTGGACTAAAAATGTATTTTTCAAACTTTTAAACTGAAATAGTTATTTTAAACTAAATCTCATGGAATAATATAATAGTTTACTCTAAAATATATTGTCAACATGCTTTACATTAAATTTGTAATATAACTAACAAAAATAGTAATATTCATTTCATACATTGTTAATCTAAAGCAATAAATGCAAAATAAATTACATGCATGAGGGAGTCTCGTAACATTCTATATAGAAGCGACTTTCGTTCAACTTAGATAAATATAAATTGAATGAAATACGATTCAAGTAGGATGATATTCAAAATGCTCACCATTAGCGACATCAATAACCAAGGAAAAATTCATTTGTCTAAGAAAAACGTTAAGGATGGTTTATTAGATTATATGAGTGATGATTTGAGAAAAAAGTTTGCAAAGAACATAAAGAAATTGAAGTTGTTTTGCACAACATGAATGATGGAAGAATTTACAATGTGTGGTTTCAACTAGATTCAGATGGATATGTTTTTAGAAGTTTTCAATCAATTATAAGAAATTATAATTTAAAAGTTTGGGATATGATTGAGTTTCATCATGTTGTTGGTGTAGTTAGTGAACAAATGCATATAGGTTTCACCATTTATGTTGCCATTCCTCTACAGTAGCACCATTGTAAGGAGGTACTAACCAATTGTAATTTGAGTGAATATATATATATATAGGGGAGGATTCAAATGAAAACCATTTTTTTTGTGAGAACTCTAAAAATCAATATCAGCCACTCATTTTTTATCACATGCAAATCACATGTCATTTCTCTTTTTTTTAAACGTTCGTAACTTTTTTTCACGACATCATTTTTTCAAAAAAAATTACCATAAAATTCAGTATTTTTTTATCTTTCTAACGCCTACAATATCGATATACTTTTCTAAAAAATCATATACATATGTGTAAATCTAGTTATACACATGTATAGTACTGGATTTACACATGTGTAAAACGAATTTCGTTAAAAAAACGGGAATTTTTTTTTATTTTTTATAAAAAATTTTATATTTTTTTATGAAAGAAGGAAAGTTGGGGAACATTTTTCTGTTTTTATTTTTTTTGTTTTTATTTTATTTTTTATTTATAAACTTTTTAAAAATGTTTTTTGTTCATTACAATTTTGTCATTAAGAACTAGTGGTTGAAATTGATTCCTAGAGTTCTCATAAAAAAAACCTAGTTCTCATTTGATCCCTTCCCTATATATATATAATATATATATACACTTATTAATAAAACAATAATTTTAGTATCACGTGTCGTTTTCTTAAGCCTTCATTATTTTAATTTCTCGTCTAAAAATGTATCTGTCCTTATTATTAGTCATAATTTTTTGAATAAAATTAACTATTACTACAATTACAAAGTGAGTTTTTTCCTTAAATAGTGTATAAAATATTTATTTACCATAATAGGTGTTTAAGGAAATGATTTTTTCTCAATATAATGTTATTGATTAAATTTAATTCACTTTTAAAAAAATATTATTTAAAAATAGGTTAATAAAACCATTTGGTTAATGAAGTTATAAAACCATTTGGTTCATATGTTGTAATTAAAAACATAAAATTTTTCTAAAACATTTTGGTTTATTTTAATTCACTCAGACTTAATTTTAAATCGATATTTACATAGAAATTTTGAATTTGTTTACTATAATTTTGTTTCAATTTCACACAAAGGTAGGCACATTTTTTTATTCTTTTAACAATATGTATTATTTGAAAATATTTTTAAGTAGCTTAAAAGATATAATAAGAAAAACTATTTTTAACAAGAAAATGCATTCTTTTAAAATGTTTTATATAAATATCATGATGAAACAAAAAAAAGTTGATAGTTTATTTTTATTTTATTTTACGAATTATAAATGTAATCCTCAATTACCGGTGACATGTATGTTGCTAATAGACTTCCAGCAACAATTAGGGGAGAAACGAGTCACACCGTTTCTTGAGTCACTCGAGACCGACACGCTAAAAACTCTAATTAAGCTTAGCTAAATAAGCTCGAACGTATTTTACGACTCATTTAATAATTGGTTTCGAGTCCAAGCTTCATATGTCGAGATCAAGCTGGCTCGCAAGGTGAAACTAACATTGTATGTATATGATGTTTATTTTTATCTTTTATGTATGTACTTATATAAAAGATTATTACTATATATAAATTTATGTTTAAAACAATCTATACTTATTGATAAAACAATAACTTTGGTTTCACGCCTAATTATGTATCTGTTCTTAATGTTAGTCTAGGTTCATTTGACTAAAAATCAACTTATGATACAAGAGATATTTAGAGAAAATTTGAAAATGTAACACTAAATTAGAGCATATTTTTTGGAAATAAAATCATACCTGATATTTATTATTTCTTCAAATAATTTATCACAAAAATCGTAGAAATCATTTATGATTTTCTTCATCCATGAAATTGATTTCTTAATTGTCTGTTTTTATTAAATACCCGGTTTATATTTGACTCTTGATAAAAGTTATGGGATTTGTTTCATCGACTACTTTCTAATTTGAAGGAATTCATGGGTATCTATTTTTGTATCTGAAATCATACATGATTTTAAAATATTTCTCAACCATCCTAGCTTTACGATCCTTGCGATTTGTCTTTATAAAGTCTGATGATATCGCATTCGACAGACTTCATCAACGTTCTCATTTTGGCTTTGGTTTTATCAAATTTTCTTCAACAAAAGCTATTTTTTGTTATATTTGAGCTTTCGTCCTCTGCAATTATAATTTATCATATCATTGTCTATAATTGTGTTTTTAGATTAATATTTTTTACTTTCAATCTTTTGATTCGAAGGCGATCTACTTCAACAATACATCTGTAAAGAGGTATACATGCTTTTATTTTATAAACTTTTTTATTTCTTTTTTATGTGTAATGCCATATTATTATTATGTTTAATTAGAATTCGTTTGATATGACAAATTGTTTTGATGTATCTGGAAGTGTAATAATGAAAATCATACTTTTATTTTATGATTGACTTTAACACCTTTAGACAAAAGGATTACTTTTGAATTTCACATAAGACAATTTATGTTAGTAGTGTGTTTTGTAATGACAATAAACAAGAGACAATGATAATGACTATCTAAAGTTGTGTAAGGATATATGTTAAGGCTGATGCAACTCAAACACTTAAAGTCTCCTACATGCATGCACAAGTGCATTGAAGAAGAATGCTTCGGAAGTTTCACACAAGCAATAGAATATTCTAAGTGTGGAATCTTCTGAAGCCAAGACTAATATCTTCCAAGCCAAAGATGAAGTCTTCCGAAGCTTCAGAGACAAAGTCTTCCAAAGCCAACACTTAAAGACAGATTTCTTCTGAAGACTTTTAGTATACATGTTTTATCTGATATACTTTACATAAAGCTGGACCCATTTCCGCTGTAACTCTGTAAAGTCACCAACTTGCATGAGTTGGTGAAAAGGTCCATGATTTTAGTAACTGTACATGTGGTCTTGAGTCTGTAACTTTCTACTTTATGTACTTTATCCTTTTAGTAATATATTAGGATGTGAGCTATGTAATGTTATAGTCACAAGTCAAAAGGCAGTCTGTCTTTGACTCTACAAATGATTTTGTTTTGTGTCTAGTCAATTGTATCCAGCTGGCCTTCAAAGTATGGCTGGCTGTAGGATGTAGTATATGTATCTCAAGTACTTATAACTTTACTTTATGTTTTGTAACACTTGTAATAAAACTTGAGAAGGCAATATACTGCATTTTTGAAAACCATCTCCTTGTGTATTTTGCTATATTGTTCTGTCTCTTATTCACTTGTGTTCTTAGTATCATCTTTTGTGGTTAATCTAGTTTGACTATTTGATTAGTCAAGTTAATCTCCTCTTTGTGTTGTTGTGTTGTAAGTGACCATCCTTCACCGGTCCTGCAAGTTGGTTTGTTTCTAAACAAGGATCATGGTCAAGTTCAGGTACTCTTAGTTTGTTTATACAAATTTATTGCAACCTTAGACTCCTTAGAATACTACATGTTCCCTAGATATGTTTAACACATTCTTAACTGTGAAATGGGCTCATAGTTAAGGGGAACAGGTAATATTCTTAAACTGGGACAGATGAAGCTCGGCATCTTTAAAATCTTAAAAAAGCCCACTATTGGCTTCTCTAGGGTAGAAACAGCCCTTGTCCCAAAAATGTTAGAGCTCATTGCTCAAGGTGACAACAAAGCAGCACCAGCTAGTGTTGAACCCACACCTTCTACATCCCAACCACCTCAACAGCCACAAATCACCCTCACCTACCAAAGAAAACACAAATGAACCCCTACACAGACTATTCAGTCTATGCTGGTCCCCATATACTCACCCACACATGAAGAAGTGGACACTGGAGCTCCCACTTCTCTTAGAAGCAGACCACTCCCATCACTTTAATGACCAGTGTTGAGGTTCCTCATGCTCAACTTGATGAGCTTACAAGCCTAAATGCCTTGAGCCTACACTCTGATCTCAACACTCAAGTGAACAACCTTCAGAGGACAGTTACCATCGCCAGCCTTTGGACTTAAACCAACCAATTCCTAACCTTGACTTCTATACTCATGAAGATCTAGGTTATAGTGAGTACCATAAGTATCTCTTCTTTTTCCCTACTCAAAGAGAGATGAGTGCTTCTGAGTCTCCTACATCTAGCCCACATCAATCACCCATTACTAAGGTGGACACTTCTGAACCTGTTCAGGATGTCCATATGGAAGAGGCTCTCACTTTTTCAAGTGATTCATTCATTAAGACCTCAACCATAACAACTCAGCCCATTGACACCTCAACTGAGGTTGCCAGTGAGTAGAGGAAATCCAGCAGCCAAGAACTTGAAGCTGGTGGTGAGAGAAGGGACTCTGGTCCAATCATCTCATCCCCAATGATTCTTCTGATGAAGATGAGGGGGATTTGAGACTAAATGTGCAAAACTTGTCCAAAACATGCACCTATTTAGTCTCCAAGGTAAGTCATCTTGAATCTCAAGTGAATACCTTTCAAAACAGGGTCAATGATCAGCAACTTAAGATTTCTTATCTTAAGGAAAAACTAGCTGGGAGACCTTTAAGAGGAGCTCAACCAGGAACACAAGAACCTGTGGATGTGATTGACCTAACTTCTAGCTCACCTATGCAAGTGGGTGATGCTACCAAAAAAGGAGAGCAAGTCATTGCAATCACAGAACATGGGAGTTCTTCAAAGATATGGACATTGAGGACTCACCATCCTCACTTGTAATTATGCATACTCAGCAACTTTCTCAAGTTCATATTGATGTGGACTCCATAAACTCCTACATACAGAGTCTGTTTGAGGAAGGAATACCAAGGGCTATGTTATCTCCACCATCTTTAAATCACATCATTGGGTGGAGGTATGATGAAAGCAGAAGAGCCCTCATCATTCTTAGAGTTCAAGGACAACAAGAGGTCTTCATTTTTTAGACCTTGAACTTTTATGAAGGTCTGGATCTAATCAACATGCCACTTGTCAATCAAAGCCAATCAAGACAAGCTGACAGGCCGGCTCAAAGAATCCAAGACAGAATCATTGCAGAGTTCAGCTTCAGAAGGAGACTAAGGCAATTAGGTAATGTCATCGGTCAACTAGATGTTGAGGCAGACCCTAAGATTAGTTTCATAGGGGAAACCTTGACTGAAGGCCCAGTGGCAGAACCTGAGAGCCCTGTCTCATCATCAACAACTACTGCAGAGATTCATACCATTTTTGAGACACCTGCTGGTGAAGGTGCATCTAAACCTCTCTCTGGCCAGAGCTTGAAGGCTACACCAAGCAATGAAGGCCAAAGCTCTCTCCATCCTGAGTCACAAAGATCTGTGAGTGACAAAGGGAAAAGAAAGATGACATCTGAGGAGATTGAGGAGAGAGAGAGGAAAAGGAAGCTGAGGGGAGAAAGTTCCTCTACTAGATCTGCAAGACTAATGGAAACTGCTATTAGGGTTTCCCTAGACCAAACACTCAGGATGATGAGTTGAGGGCAGTCAGGATAAACTACTTGCAGACCAGGAACTATGGCATTGATAATGTCATTTCTCTCCCCTTAGAGGAGTTGAATATACTGGTTGACATGGAAGTGTCAAAGGAGAGGAAGGAGGCAGAAGATGTAGAGCTACTAATTCAAATCAAAGAAGAGAGAAGAAAGAAAAGATTATACAAGCATGTGCTTGCCTTCTCCCCAATTCAAGAAAGTCATGCACATGAGGATGTGGTTCAACAAGAACCTCAGGTAGATAAAAAAGAAGACATGATCAAGATGATCAACTACCTGAGTACCACATGCCTCTATTAGGCAGATGCACTTCTTCCATTATCTTATGACTATATTGAGTTTGAGTATCTAAAACAACTTGAACTTGAGATAGTCAAGGAAAGAAAGATCACCAAAAGGAAGCTAAGGGAAGAAGCTACAAAGTCAAGAGCCATCATCCAGAAGAGTATGAAGAAATCTACAGACATGCAGAGGATGATGAGCTTCTTGAAGTTGTATGGATTCTCCGGAAGGAGACTTGGCCCTATGTCACTATCCACTATGGATGAGCATATCAGGGTAATCAAGCAGAAGATCAAGAGTGGAGAGCTAATAGACTTACACTCCCTTCCAAGTCAAGCTCCACTTGAAGTGGAGGTGAATGTTGAACAACCAGAGACAACACAACCTGAACCTCCTGCTAAAACTCAGCAAGCTTCATCTTTTGATCCACAGTAGAGTCAGACTCCCTCTCCTTCTGAACCTGTGAGAAAGGAAGACCCAACTTAGAAAGACAAAGAAGATCAATCAGGTGCTGCAGGCCAGTCTTCTCAGTTAAAAGGAACAAAGAGAAAGAAAAGGATGGCTTCAAAGCCAAAGACAACAAAGAAGAAAAAACATCCTTTTCTGAACCTCAGGATGAGTCAGAACATTTTGAGGATGTGCAACCAGAGGTGCTCCATCAACTCCCATTCAAACAACTCTTCTAGCATCAGAAAGACCCATCTTGTCCTGGACATACACCACAAATCCAAAAAGATGGCATGTCATTAGAGATAAGGCATTGAGGATGTCTACACATGGCAGGACATGTTCAATCTCCCTCTGCATGATCTCTTTGATATGAGAAGACATTTTGAGAGTTTGAGTGATCCTAATCATCTCATGAAGAAAGGGGTGGTCATCATCATAATGAGGACTATTGATATCTGAAGTCTTCAAAGTGTTTTGGTAGCATCAGCCTAGGGGAGTTTGTAAGGAATATATGTTAAGGCTGATGCAACTCAAACACTTAAAGTCTCTTGCATGCATGCACACGTGCATTGAAGAAGAATGCTTGGGAAGTTTCACACAAGCAACAATAATATTCTAAGTGTGAAATCTTTCGAAGCAAAGACCAATATCTTCCGAAGCCAAAGATGAAGTCTTCCGAAGCTTCAGAGACAAAGTCTTCCGAAGCCAACACTTGAAGATAATCTTCTGAAGACTTTTAGTATACATGTTTTATCTGATGTACTTTACATAAAGCTGGACCCCTTTCCAATACAACTCTATAAAGTCATCAACTTGCATGAGTTAGTGAAAAGGTCTATGCTTTTAGTAACTATACATTGTTGTCTTGAGTCTGTAACTTTCTACTTCATGTACTTTATCCTTTTAGTAATATATTAGGATATAGTATATGTATCTCAAGTATTTGTAACTTTTTTTATGTTTTGTAACACTTGTAATAGAACTTGAGAAAGCAATATACTACAATCTTGAAAACCATCTCCTTGTGTATTTTGCTATCTTGTTCCGTCTCTTATTCACTTGTGTTCTTAGTATCATCTCTTGTGGTTAATCCAGTTTTACTGTTTTATCAATCAAGTTAATCTCCTCTTTGTGTTATTGTATTGTAAGTGACCACCCTTCACCGGTCATGCAAGTTGGTTTGTTTCTAAACAAGGATCATGGTTAGTTCTATTTTGTACTATCTCGAATTAAAAATAGACAGAGATTAAAATTATTAATATAAATAGTGATGGAAAAATCACCAACAAAATATCAAATGTTGTATACAAATAAATTTTTAAATGTTTATGAATTTGAAATATTATTTTTCATGTTCAATTTAATTTTTTATTACTTAAAGTTCTTATTTATATGTTCATTAGCTTTAGTAAACCCATGTATTACACGGGTTACTAAATAAAATAATAATATAATAAATTTATTAATTATAAGATTATATTTCAAGATATGCTACGACTGAAATAATAAAAAAGTTATATTAATTTTTAAAATTTTTGTTTTTAATTTTTTAAATAAGATTTTGTTATAAAACAAACCGAATAAACATGTCATTTTTAAAATTTTTCTTATTACTTCCAGATTTGATTATTTTTTGTTTTTAAAAATTGACTTTTTATAATATATCAATTTATTTAGAAATAACCTTAATAAATAAATTTTTTTCTTAATTTATAAATATTAAAAAATATTGATGTAATATAATTAGTAATTAAGGTAATTATTAAATAAGAGAGAAGACGGGAAAATTTAGGTGATAATGATTGTGGTGCTGACATGTGGCACAACATTTACTCTTTTATTAGACTGTCCACAACGCTAAAAATCACCCTTCCCACAAATAGTCATAGTCATCATGTCATATCAACTTTCCTCTATCTTTCATCAATCTTTCACACAATCAACATTTACCCCAAACACCCTCCCCACAAACAACCACTAAGAAAACAAAACAACACACATTTAGTTGCGTTGTGGATAGTATTAGAGTAGAAAGATTTCATACCATATTATACATCATTTAAAAGTATAAATATTAATAGAGAAAACATATTAATATTATATATAACTAATGTTAACAATTATACATAAAAGTCGATATACAAAGTATCATCAACAATATTATAACTTATGAACCTTTTAAATAACAACAATATTTTTGGATTGAATCCATGTGGTATACGGATCTTTAGCCTAGTATATATATATATATATATATATATATTATATATATATATTATATATATATATATATAATATATATATATATATATATATATATATATATATATATATATATATATATATATATATATATATTATATATAATATTGTATTATTAAAAATATATACACAAGTTAGTTTTAAATGAGTTTTTAGCAATAACTAAACTACCTAGACAAGTGTACTTGTTTTTATGCAATATGGTAGTGACAAGAAATCGAATATCAAATAGTAAACATAGTATCTATTAATAATAAACCATTGCAAATATTTGACCAATATAATATAATAAAATAATTATGATTAATGATAAAAAAACGTAATAAGTAAACACAGGTCACGAGTGAAAATCAAACGGAGAGAAATATTGCGTAGGTGTCGAATCCTCCTATATGAAATATTTTATTTTTAATATGCACCTTTTTGTATGGGTTGTATAGTGAAGTGTAGTAGAAAGGTAACACCCAAAAGTTAATCAAAAATAAATATGTTGATTAAAAAACGATCTGTACCTAATAAAACAAATGAGTCGATAAACGAGATACGGTATATTACACCGGTCTGAAAGTTCGAAAGTTGACATAAACCAGACCAACATGTAGGTCTGGAATTTGGCATAAACCAAATTGATATGTCAGTTCGGAAATTTACAATCAAAGAGTTGCTAGGGTATTAAATTAGGTTGTTATTAGGGTGAGGGTCATATAACTAATTGACGTAACAAACTCTATACAATACTAACATGGTAGTGAGGATCATATGACACATGGAACAATGACATCATGTACTAAAGAGTATAATCGGAGGAAATATTTATCATTATAGACAATGCTAATTTTATCCTATATCCATATACCTCGTATTCATCACATCTATAACAAATACTTACTCTCATAGAAAAAACCCTTGGGTTCAACCTATGACGAGACATTTTTATGCTCAAAATCATCACAACGGTCTTATTAGTAGCTACAAACCAACAAAATCAGGCCATAACAAAAACAACTGTTCATTTCACTTGCTTTTGAAACATGTAGGTACATATAAGAAGACGATGTGATATTGGTTTTGGCTCAAACCCAGTCACCACCTCAGGCTACAAACCATCTATGCATGGCTGCCTCGCCCTGAACAACATGTTTTTGGTTAGATCATCATTGCAAACAAACCTCCCTACATAAACCAACAATGTGCGACCCCACAAATCAAAGCCACACGAAACAACGTAACAACAACATAGCTTCAGCTCAAATCCGGTCATTGCCTCTAAATACAAACCATCTACACATGGTTACCACACCATGACAACAACCGGTTAGATCATCACAACCCACAAAACCATCTGACATAAACTAACAACGTGCGATCCCAACATCAAACATATTCATGCACAAACAAAAATCCCAAATCAATATCATTTTCAAGAACAAATCAAAAGGTCGAAACAATTTTGTATGCCAGAATATCACCTTCATAGATTGAACAAAATCACCATAACCAACATCAAACACCATGGGTGTGTAAGAATAAAAAACAAAAACCCTTCTAAGATCAAGAACCAAAAATAACTTCAACATAAAAAATCAAATGCCAAATTAACGATTACGCACAAATCATCATTACCAACAGCGCAACAACTACTGTGCAAACAAGACAATGGGAGTGGTTAGAGAAATAGCAAATAGAACAACCATGTCATCGCACTAAGCATCAATGACATCGGCTACACCCAAGCCACCACCGGCTAACCATTGTCACCTAGAGTTTGCAAAATAGAGGAGAGATGACCGTAGGGTGGGTTAGCTTTCTTATTTCTCAACCTCTTTAAACATATCGTTGCAACGTGATAAATTTTTACTTTTATGTATAAATTTTCTTTTGCTTAACATTTCATATACTTTCAAATATACTAATATGACGCGCTCATTTTTATCTATGTTTCGATTTAAATTTCGTTTAAAAACGAATGGTTCACAATTTGATATTCAAAACTAACATTTACTTAAAAAAAATTTCTAAACTTGTTTTTAATTCACATTTCTACAATGACTGTAACTTTTATATGATTTTAAAATGCATTGTTGCAACTATCTTATCAACACTTCAATTTTTAAAGGTTGAGCCGCAATAACTTCATACGCTTCTTTTTTTTCCATGATTTAGAGTGATGCAACATGGGCAGGCATTTTTACTAGTTAATTTAGTTTGAAGTAGTGTGTATACTAACTTAAGTTTTCAGTATTAATTACATTATAGATATTGTGTGTATGTAACTGTGTACAAACGCACATAGTGTGAAAAGTTTAGAATACAAAAGTATAAAGTTTAGGTGAAATTATTACGCAAGAAGTATTTATACTTGTGTGATAATTATTACGCAGTGATTATCATACAGAATTGGTGGAATTTCACGCAAGATTGATGATTAAGTACGCATGAACTTCATACACTTTGTTTGGAAAACCTATTTTGTTAGATTTGTCATTCGGCCGGCTTTTTTCATAAGAAAGCTTTTTTGTTAGATTTTAATTGGTTTTTCATTTTTGATATTTTAATCTTATAATTAACTTTTATAATATTTTATTTTTCTTCAATATATTTTAAGATATATGTTGTATAAACTTTTGAATATATGTTATTTTTATTTTGTCAATGATTCATTATAAACTTTATCACTTGGTCAAATAAAAATATATTTTACTTTCTTTTTCACAAAAAAAATGATGTTTTTTTAATTTATTTTACACATACTATTGGTACATGCTTGCATCTACATATGTTTGAATCTAATCTTTACTCAAAACCAAGCATGACGGAGACCCACTAGTTTCTTTTAAAATGTTTTTATTGTTCAAAAATAATGTATTATGGTGTCCAACTCTTGTATTCCAAAAAATAACAAAATAAACTATGATGTTGTAGTATAGTGAAATTGATGGTTACTCATCAAAAAAATAATGTGAGTTTAAATGTTTAAGTGTAACAATATATGTTGTTAAAAAAGCAACAAATTAAATGCACTGTAATTGTTTTATTTGGGCCTAAATAGTTATAGATGGGCACTTTAGCCCTGTACATGGTACTAAACTCGTTGACGCAAATCTGCAACCCTATGAAACATAAGTCTGTATAACAACTTTTGGTTAGAACTCACAATCTTTTAGTTATAAAACTCCCTCTTACATTCGCTTTGATTATCCGATTAAAAAAATTATTATTCCACTTGGGTTATATTTCATGATTTATGCATGTAATAAAAAATCTAAGATTATATGACTTTGTTTTTGGCATGCTCTCTTCTCCTAGGTTATCCCCGACAACCTACCAAAACACACCACCGTCAGCCCCTAATGTCACACCACCACCAAAAATGGGCCCTTCCATATCTCATCATCTACGTCGACTCCAACACCAAACCTAAAACGCGCGCCACCACGGCACCACATGTGTCGTCTTCACTTAAACCAACTTCGCAACGAGCACCATCACCCACACTACTTGCACAAAGAGTTTGATTTTTGGTATTGTGGTTTAAAATAATATTTTTTTTAAATATGATTTTTTTCTATAGTTTTTTGAACATCTATAGTTGATGACAACTAATAATATTCAACAAGCACTATTATTTAACATTTATTATTATGTGCTCCTTATACTTTTCTCTTATAAGAAGTACACAACATCAATTCTGATATGGAAATGATTTTGGGACCAAAATAAGATTTTGGGACCAAAATAAGAGAATGTACTTTATTTAAACGTTACATCCATTAAATAAGAATCACTTATAAATACTGGGTAAAATATAAAAGTAACCACAAACAATTTATTTAGTAGTTATAAATTAATCATGTTCTTTCTCTGACAGCATTGTTATCATTATAAACTTAGAGGCAAGATTGCAACAATTGATATCTGGATTGGAGGCGATTGTACCACAAGAGGATGAAGACGCCGATGTACCACCCATCGACTCAAAAATATCATCATCCAACCACGGGTTAAACAACTTAGATGGTCTTGGACCATAATCATTCACACCCAATGATAATAATAATGAACAATGATGTTTCCTTTATTGAAGGAGCTAATAAAGAAGCATAAGACATTTTCTATGCTGATGATGATGTTATATTCATTTGAATGATTTAAATTCCTTGTTAACAAACTTGATAAGGATCTTGAGGTCATGTGTTTACTTAGCATTGGATCTCAAAGTGTATTACCAATTAAGCATGCTTCATGATGTAACCTATACAACTAAAAGAGCTAGATTTCCTCTTTTTGGATGTTTGATCGAATAACGATACATGAACAAAATTTATGTGTAGCGTATTGGATGTTTCATACGAATCTTAAATGTTTCTTGATTCTCATAGCATATTTATATGCAAGTTTTGCCGCGCTTCTCAACCTAATTTTAAGATTGTTTTTATTTTATTACTTCAAGCTAAAATAAGTAATATTATATATATATACATATTATTCCTGTTATTTATCCATGATCCATCATCCAAATCAATGCAACTAAAGTATAACAAACTTAGTAAATGATTTTCTTTTGGACCCATACCCGAATAATTTGGACCTTGTTTTGTAATCAATTTGATGTATGACAAAGGTCCACATGTGGGGACAAAATTTAAATATCTAATAATTTAAGGGCATGAAATGACAAGTGAGAAGAGTTGCAGGGGTGATATGGTCCACATTGGTCCCATTCCAGTCACCAAAGTTGCAAGTCGCCATCATTTTATAGTTTTACAGTTTAGAAATTGGATATTGTTTTAGATTTTGTCATTTTGATTTTGACTAGTTAAAGGTAAAAATAATGAGAGTTTTCATATTAGAAATGTTACTTTTTTCATTGAAAGATATGCCTTTATGTCAATATAAAAGTGAGTTTTTATACAATTACTTTTATTAATTTTTTATTAAATAGATAATCATATCGGCAGGAGATTCTATGCATAATAAAAATAAATACTGATTTCCCTTTGCCTTTGCCTTTGATACATTTGGCTCCCTAACGTCAGAAGCTATCAACTTTTTGATCAGGGTCCAACGGGTCATAGACAACCATTGCTCAACCCCGGGGAGGCAAGGATTTGTTTTTGGAAGGTTAGGATTTGCTATTAAAAAAGGGGTGGCGGCGCAGCTTGTTGCCCGTCTACCTTCTATTTTGATGTAACTTGACAAAACATTATTAATTGTAAACTTGGAATTGGATTATTATTAAAAAAAATTATCATAAAAAAAAATATATATATATATTAAACAAAGATTCTATTATTTACGTCCTATAAACTATAAGTTACACTCTTCTCACGAGACTACTTAATTCTTGTAATTTTATTTAAACTACAAAGTTGTATTTAATAAAAAATACTGTACTACGTAGACTAAACTAAACTAAATATGCTAAGTAAAATTTCAATCATAACAACACTATAAATAGAGTATTGAAAGGGTAAGACGAATTTAAAGTTTTCCTATGTCAAAAGAATAAATTGGGGTGATATAATCAATAACTTAAGACCCATAACTTAAAATAATATAAAAATAAAAATAAAAAACTCTTGATGTGTCTAGCATTCAAATAGCTTGTTAAAAATTTATATATCTAGTCCACCACAACTAACACATTCGAATTAATATAAGGGTCGAGTTTTATTAAGAAGATGAGAAAGAAGGTTAATGTAATGGTTAAGAAATTCGATTGTATAATGGTAAATAATAAAAAATTTAAATGATAGGCCAATGGTATTTTAGTGCTAGCTATATGTTCAAGATCTATTGTTTTCTTTGAATTATCATAACTTTTACATACAATATTATATATTAATAAAATTACACCATAAAACAAATGTTTTTTTTAAACGTGTAAAATGTTTATATATAAAAAAAATTATGTTATTTCAACTCAATGTGTAATATATCATTTTGTAATATCAGGTCATTATGTATTATTTGTCAGATCATTGTGTTTAATGGTGATCATTGTGTTTTTTATTGTGTTTTTCTATAATAATTTTAAAATAACACAATGTTCAAATTCTATTTCTTTTGATTTCTAGTTGACTGTGTAATGTTAATCAAGTATCATGTAATCCTCATCAAAGAAACTCGTTATGTTTAATGTTGATCCTCGAGTCTAGTGTTAATCATTGTGTTATTCATTATATCTAAAATGATGATTTCTGAATAACATGGTGCTGAAAAATGTAATTTTTTTACGTTTCCAGATTATTATGATCCTCACTAATTCAAAAGGATTACATAATAACATGACAAAATTACACAATGAACTAAAAAACATGAAAAAACTTTATTTTATATCAACACTATACGGGTTTTTAAGATAATAATGCTCATTTATAATGTGTAATTTAAAAAATAATAATGTTGTATGTAAAAGCTAAGGGCGTTTAAAAAAATATTCTTGAGAAAGGAGGACATTACCAATCGTGCCATCAACTTAATCTTGATAAAAAGCCACATGTGTCAACATCTTAATTCTTTACTCTTGTAGCTTTTAAAAACTTTGTATTGAAACATTTTAATTTATAATCCGAATATAAAATATTTGAAATAGAAAAAAAGCTAAAAAAATAAATGGCTACATGGTTATAGACAACTTCAAAACCACCTTTGCACCCAATAGATGTCACCAAAATTTTTAGTTATTGTTTTTATTTTTTATATGTAATTTATAAAAAGTGAGACATAACACAAATTAATTTTGTAATATTCATATAAAAAATAAAAAAATAACACCTCATAGCTATGTAATTAAATTTACATAAAAAAATTAAAAAACAAAATTATAATTTTAAATAAAAACCCAAAGATAATTAAAAATCTAAATAGTTGAGTAAAGGAGCGCAGAAAATGTCTCAATAAATTAACCGATTCCTGTAACTTTGTGTCTCTAACCCTTTACTTTTTTCTCATACACATAAACACCTTTTAATTTATGCTCATGCACTAAATATAGTGTCCTAAGAAGTATACATTTTTTTCTAATGGCAATATAATTAAATAAGAAATAAAAAAGAGTTATATGATATATCTCATAAATGTTTTTCTTTATAGAAGTTATAATAAATACATGATCAACTGTCTGAATTTTAATGCCATTGATTATTAAAAATTGCTTAGTAGTAAATAAGTGATAAAAAACATGTTGTGAGTAAATGAAAGACATGAGTATATAATTTTCTAAGTAAGTTATTATTTCATCATATAATAGTTTATTTTGTCATGATTAAAACAAATATTGTTATTTGTAACTTTTTTAAACGCCGGTGACCATTTAAGATGTTTTTACTAGAAACGTTTAAACTCGAGTCTCTTTGAGACATTTCAAGTGTCTTATCACTAGATCATTTTGTCATGGTTTGCTCTTTGTAACTAACTATGGGCCTAAAACTACATCTAAGAATGAAGATTGATATAAAGAACAAACAAAATTAGTTAAATGACACTCAATAAGTAGGTCTACTAAGGGTAAAATGATTGGAAACCTTAATTCTATCTAGTGGGATAAGAAGACTACACGACAAGAAAAAAGAAAAGAACGAAAACAAAATAACGTAAGTTACATATATTATTTTTTAGAGGAATAGATGTATTTATGGATCTACTAGTCATTTTCATCTTTAGTTTATATATGATAATCAATATCTAAAAGTTATAACTATGTTAGATAAAATCAAACATCTGTGATAAATGTAGTACCGTATGCAATAATTTGATGTTGAACGTGTATAAATTTGTGGACCATAACTTTAAAAAAAATCTTCATGTTTATAGGACATTTAAATAATAATATGCCAATTGAAATAAATTAGTTTTATTATTTTATGTCCCATTGTATTCTAAATTTACCATACAAAATAGAAATACAAGTCATGTGATATAATACAAGTTCTCAATACACACAAGATATACACCGAACATGAACTAATTAGAGCTCATCAAAAGTGAAGTGTTGAATACTTAATTTGATGACCGGATTCCTTCACTTAAATATATTTCACAAATCATAACATTTTTAGTTTTATGATAGAAATAATATTAATAACTTACATTTTTTCTTTTGAAAAGTAAGAAAAGAATATGGATAATAAAACATATCATAGGCCAAAATCGTATTATAAAAGAACCAAAATGCACTTTGAAAACTATTTGGGCATAGTCATTGAACACAATAGGATAGTTTAATGATAAGTTGTGTAATTCATAATAAGTGCTGGTGTGTATAAATCATGTAAAGTAATGCGTAGAATTTATTATTATTATCTGATAGTAGAAATTGCTTTTAAAAAATATAAGGCACTAAGTCATTATATATGGTTTGAAAATCAACCTACTAAACAATATAGCAACTAAAATTCGTAAAGATATTTAATTAAAAGAACACCAGTTTAATTTTGAGAAAATACCACAGAATAATAACCAACTTTTAAAAGTGTTCTAATTTAGTCACTCATGCATATTTTTCTCAGATTTGACCACCAAACGATCAAATCGAGTCATTATCAAATTTTCTTATGACAAGAAAATAATAATGGAAAAAACATGAGAGTCAGAATTTTTAATATATAAAATTATATTAAAAAATAAAAAAAAACATGTTAATTATGAAAATAATAAAAAAATTGCCTAAAATTTACGTCAACGTTCCATATCAGCATCAAAAAATAGAAAAAAATATTTTCTAACTGAATCCAAAAATAGAACATGTTAAAAAATATGTTATAACTTTTAATTTGTATAAAATATAAAAAGTGAGTGATATAATTGGAATACTTTTAAAACTTGATTTACTTAATTGAAACACTTTTGAAAATTGGTTACTATTTTACAAAGTTACCCCTTTAATTTTTTCCCTTTTTTCTATATCATGAATGAAAATTAAGATATGTTATTTTTCTAAACATATTCCATAAAACATTATAACATTATCAAATTGAATAAAGCATAAGTCAAAATAATCATGAAATACTTTTTAACCAAAAAAAAGCAACAAAACAAGAAAATAAAACACAAAAAAATCAATACAACGAAACTAAAAGGATCTAGTTAATTTTAATATAAAACATATCAATACATGGGGTGTTGAAAAACCGGCAGAAAGACCATCAATCCATTCAAATCAAAGCAAGTCGGCCAGTTTAATACCAAACAACTAAATTCACTATGCACCAGTTTTAAAGCTACTCTGTATTAACAGTTCGTTAGTGTAAACCAAACTAACCTTTTACCATCCATACTTTTTTTTCTCATTTTTGAATATATAGTTGCGTATATGTTTTTCAATCACAAATCATTTTATTATACAAACCAATGATTTTAGAATAACTAAATGAGAATACCAGTTCATCATATTATATATATATATATATATAATATATATATATATATATATATATTATATATATATATATTATATATTATATATATATATATATATATATATATATATATATATATATATATATATATATATATAATATATATATATATTACTAATTTTCAACTAGTTATGTATGTTTAGTTGTACATCATGTTTAATAGGTTGTACTTTTTTTTTTCTAAAAAAACTTATATTTTTAACCCTAATAGTTTTCATCTTTTATATTTTATCCTAATATTTTTTCACTTTCAAATTTGGTCTGTTTTCATCTTTTATATATTTTTCATTTGTATGTTTTGGTCTAAAATTTTTGTTAACATACTGCAACATATGTATGCGGTTCAATGTTTTATCTCTACTTTTTCTGTTTAATGGTCTCGTTGTGTTTTGCGTTTTGATCTAATTTTTGCATATTAACAAGACGTAACGGCGCGTGAATGGTTCAATGTTTTTACGTCTACGTTTTCTTTTCATTTTTATTTCTTTTGTTTTGCGAGTTTTTCCGATGTTGGGGTCGCTAACAAAGTATGACATCGATGCTAATTATCATGATTTTGCGTCCCCGTCGTAACGCATGGGCATAATACTATTTATAATCGAATTGTCAACCTGTCAAATCGGTGAAAAAACAGACCTCCCAATTCAACCAGTTTGCTGTTTTCTAAAACCATAGTTACCAGTTTGATCTAAATTTTTGTCAAAACCAACCAAAACAAACCGACACCGTCCGGAAACACTCCGAACTTAACACATTTCTTAAATGGTTGTTTTAGCACTCTAAGCAAAACTTTGGGGTTTAAATGGCAGTCTGTATATAACCAAGGTGTAAAGTGAAACACCATTTCTTCTTGCTTTTGGTGAAGATGTGAAAACTGAAACATTATACCCAAACGAAGAAACAACAAAGACGACGCTAATGGAGTTTATGCTCTAAACTTCCGCCATTGCCAACATCACTGAGCTCATACTCATACTTCATCTTCATCATCATCTTCCTCAAGTCTCCATTCGATACTTCAAAGCAGAGATTTCAGTTTCATAGAGGTTCGAATCTCGCAGCAGCACCAAACAGAAGTTTATCGGAGGTTAATAAGAAGATCTGTGCACAAAACCTACGGTTTAGCGTATGCTATATGCGGATTCAGGTAGTGTTTTATCATTTATGTTTATGAATCTTCATAGTTCGTTTTACATTAGTTTGTTTGGTTGTGGATGATAATAATAATGTGTAATTGTATATTGTGGAGTAACTCATTGGAGATTGCATCTATCGAGACTACAATGTCGCGTTTGAAATGGAGATATTGTTTTTGTAATTTCGTTAATTTGTTCCGAGTCTTCGTTTTTTTATGTTAAACCTAGTGATTTTGAAGTGTGAATTTTATAGGATTTGATTAGGAGTTGAATTTTATTTGCAGTGATTGTCATTAACATTGAGGAGTTTAGTGTTTGTTTTTGACTTATTGTAGTTTTGAGTTTTTGGAAGCAGCTGGTGGTTGAAACGATAACTGGCGGTTGGTGAGACCTGCATTTGAATTCGAACAGGTATTGATTAAGTTAGAGGATTTCTAAATCCTGTATTGTCAAGATATATTTGTTTTTAGGGAATATTATGATAATAATATAAGGGTTTTCTGGTGTATCTATGGCAGTTCAGACATGGCAGATTCAAGCCCGGTTGTTGTGATACCTAAATATCGGAAGAGTAATAAGCTTGCGAAAGCTGAGGCTGCACTATTTAAAGAAATTGATAATCGGACCAATTTAGATGGGTTTATGCAAGATCTTAACCTTGAACAAGGAAAAGGTTCTCAAAAAAGCAATGAAGCATCAAAAGAAGATTTTGTTGTGAAAGTAATGGAACATAGGACTGCGAAAAATGGATCAGATGGTAAATTTGAAAATGTTCCCTTTGTGAAAGAGAAAATAAGAGCTGGCGAGTCAATGGAAACAAAGGATAAAACCTATAGGTCGTTTAACAATTCAGATGAAACTATGCTTGATTTATATTCTAGAAATTTTAGTTCCAGTAATGGGTCTGTTGACTTTTACCAAAATGATGCTTCCAGTAAATCGAATGATACGAAAGAGAGTCAAGTTTCTTCTCAATCAAAGATTCATCCATCTGAATTAGCGGATACTGCAATTGTGGCCTTAAAGCCGCCGAGTATGGACAGAGTTATTGAGCCGAAAGAATTTAATGAAATAAATCCGGTTACTGGTGCAGTTTACAAAGATGATTTTGAGGACAAGCCCTGGTTAAAGAATGATGAATTCAAATATAGTTCATCAGAATTATGGAAAGATTGTTCTGTTAAAACGGTATTTCCATTCCCTAAGGGAGATGCATCAACGAGTTATGATACTAACACTAAGGCAGCATTGAAAGATCAAGTAGACGAGGCTGGTAGGGCATTATTCTTTGCAACAACTCAGCGAAATAACGAATCAAAAGCTTTTAGTGGTCAAGGGCTTCCTGTGATCTCAGATAAACATAAGGAAGAGTTACCTAGATTGCCACCTGTTAAACTCAAATCAGATGACAAATCATCGAGTATAATCTGGGAAGAAAAGTATCAACGTGACGGGTTCGTTTCAAAGCCCATTAATGTTGACAGTACTTATCTTATCGGATCATTTCTTGATGTTCCTATTGGCCAAGAAATAAGCTCTTCAGGTCAGTAGTATTTAGTATGTACATTAACTTACTTCATATTGAAGTTTTTAGTAAACATGCTGACTAAATTATACATATTCCACACGTATTCAAATTTTAGTATGTAATTGATTCTCGTCCTTGAATTTCTCTCTGACTAACTTTTAACAAAATCTATATAGCTCTGTAACTTGTCTGTTTTCGTCAAAATTAAATACAAGTTACTAAATAACGGTGTATTGATTCATGACAAGTTATCAAATTGATAACAAACTCTATGTAATCCTTGATGATTTAGGTGGAAAAAGGCTTGCAGGAGGCAATTGGTTCTCTGTAAGCCAAGGAATTACAGAGGATGCTTCTGATTTAGTATCTGGTTTTGCAACAATTGGTGATGGTTTAAGTGAATCTATGGATTACCCAAATGATTATTGGGATTCTGATGAATATGATGACGATGATGATGTTGGCTATATGAGACAACCAATTGAAGATGAAACCTGGTTTTTAGCTCATGAGATTGACTACCCAAGTGATAATGAAAAGAAACTAGGATCCCAAGAAAAATTCCCCCAAAAAAACGATGATGACGATCTTTCTTTTGCAGAGGAGGATTCTTATCTATCCAGTGACCAATATTTTCATCCAAAAAATGTGGGTCCAGTCACTCGAACAGGTGATATGATTGGTAAATATGATGGGAGGCTCAAAGAGGAAACTGAGTTGAATTTGGTGCGTGCTGAACCAGGGTGGAAGGGGGCAAAGGGGACACATTTAGATGACCTTTGTGTAGATGAGGAACAACACGATTCGGTTCGATCAATCGGTGTGGGAGTCAACAGTGACATGGCAGATTTTGGTAGTGACAGGGAGTTGGATGGTATTTCAGCACATGATTCTGAGAAGAAATATGTTGACCAAAACATGAAAGTCAAAATTAGCAAATCAAGTTCTGGTAAATTGATTAATAATGTGAGTGATGGAGGATTATCTTTTCCCCCTTCCAGTGATGGCAAACTGTTGAGAGTTGTTAACAAAGCTTACAATGCTACTGTAAGTGAAGAAAATGACGATTTGAATCCTCCATGGAGACAAAAAAGTAGTATCTCATCACCTGTTAAAAGTTCAAGAGATGAAGATGATATAGATGGTTTACGTACAGCTGATTCCAGCCCGTCTACTCTATCCAATTATGGTTATGCTGACTGGGCATGTCAGGTGGACCAGAAAGTTCATGGCTCAAGAGAAGATGAACCAGGGGGTTCACTAGAGGATGAAGAGGCTGCTGCTGTCCAGGAGCAAGTGAACCAGATAATAGCTCAACAGGAGGAATATGAAACCTTTAATCTAAAGATTCTGCACAGGAAAAACAGGTATGGTTGTAATGCTATTAATTCTATGCTAATTATATCGTTTTGTAATCTATATCTTGTAAATAGTATAGGCAAGAGTTTCTGGTTTAAACCGTAAAGAATATAATAGGATTAAGTTTTTTTAGAATTGAAGAGGCTGTTTAAGTAACAAAGCTGTAAGGCACAATA
Source organism: Flaveria trinervia (assembly GCA_025506515.1). Lineage (NCBI taxonomy): Eukaryota > Viridiplantae > Streptophyta > Magnoliopsida > Asterales > Asteraceae > Flaveria > Flaveria trinervia. Next base: position 1,936,920 of record CM046452.1, read on the forward strand.
TGTTCTTTTCTATTCTCTTATAGATGGCATGCACCATGTGATATCAAATAAATGGTGGATACATATGGGGAATGGGTTGTGAGAGCTTTTTAGAAATAAATGTAAATTATAGTTAAATTATTTAAATTATAGGGATAGATATAGGGAAGTCATTGTGAATGCTAAGCTCACTTATTATCTACTATAACTTGCTTAGTCATAAGTGGCTTTTCTAGCAAAAGATGTTGAAGCTGAGAAGAAAATTTATAAATATAGCACATGTTGAATTTAGTTCTGTCAAACTTGAAGAAGTAGAAACCTGTTATATCCACTATTGATGTTAACTGTTTAGTATTGGTTCTATTAATCTACTAATCTGTTAATTTTATTAACTTATTTGTTTCTCAGAACTGGCTTTGAGGAGGACAAAAATTTCAATGTTGTTTTAAATTCTGTGATCGGTGGTCGCTATCAAGTCACCGAATATCTTGGGTCTGCTGCATTCAGCCAAGCTGTTCAAGCACGTGACCTTCACACTGGCATGGATGTCTGTGTGAAAATCATTAAAAATAATAAAGATTTCTTCGATCAGAGTCTTGATGAGATTAAGCTTCTAAAATTCATCAACAAACATGATCCTGGTGACAAATATCATCTTCTCAGACTTTATGATTACTTTTATTACCGAGTAAGTGATTCTAATTTGGAAATCTATTAGCTTTTCTGTTGACTATATTTAGAACTTTCAAGCAAAAAAACATTCAAAATTTTCACACACACATATTCTGCTAAATTTCATAATTATCATATATACCCATTCCAGTAAATAAATTTTAATTAATTACTTATAAGAAAATTTTATTGAGAAAATGAATGTAACTTTATGCTCCATATGATTCATAGTAATAATGTTGCTTTCCTATTCATATTTTAAATGAACTAGACTGTTATAACTAACTGATTTTATTAAGTATACAAATTAATGTGCCTCGTTTTTAGTATTCTGAATAGGTAAATGTGATATCATGTTCGAACTTTTGGAAGGATATATAAGGAATCAACTCAAAAGGTTTACATTTTTATTATTTTTGTGCTATTCTGGTACTTATTTTTGTTACACATCTGATTATCAAGATTTTATGATGCGGCTTGATAAGTGATTAGTTATTATTCAGAATAACTGCTTGTGTTTTCTTTCATTTATTAGGTTTTTTTGGCACTCACATGTTTCTTACCGTGTGTTCAAAACATTATTTGATCTCCCTTTGTGTGTTAACCTGCATATAATATTATCGTTGCTTATATACTTTCAGGAGCACTTGTTAATTGTCTGTGAACTTCTCAAAGCAAACTTGTATGAATTTCATAAGTTTAATAGAGAATCTGGAGGAGAGGTTTATTTCACGATGCCAAGATTGCAGGTATGTTGCACCTACTTATTAGAGGTGACAATTGGGCGGGTTGTGTTACGGGTGAAGGTGCTTTTTGTTTTGATTTAACAAGTGGGCTTGAGTTAACTTAGAACACTTTTGTCCATTATTTCTTACTAATAACTCATTGCGTATGATTATAAAGAGAAGTTGTTGAAATAACCCTATGGACTCGCACTGAATTTGTACATAAGTCTCAAAAAATTTCAAAATTTTACAGAAAGGTCTTTTTTCTAAGCACGATTAAGTCCTGTAAACCTTATTAAAAGTACCTTTCCACTATGTTTTTAGAAGTACATGGATTTAATTATGCATAAACAAAGTTCAGGGACTTGTGTGAGAGTTCAGTGAAAATATATAGTTATTTTTACAACTGTCCATTACAAAAATGTATTAATCTATTTAGAAGGCTGCATGCACTAAACACCCCCTGTGGGCGACTTCAGCTCGTTTAATTGAGGGGTGTTTGGTTCAAGGCTTTGGATTTGGTATTGTTTGTTTTTGGTTTAAGGGGATGTACTTGAAGGAATGGGGTTGATACCCATTTAATTGGGTATCCTGTATGCCCACTTAAAGGGTTGGGTTTAAAAGTCCATTCCCATTCCCGTTTCCATCTCCATCCCTTTCCCATTCCATCATGTTATCAGACTCATACCTATAGTCAATCCCAGAGTACAAGCCAAACACCACCTATAATTTTAATTTGGCCCGAATTGTTGAAAGTCAAAATTGTCCTTATGAGAAGAAACTAATAAAAAAATATTTACATTGCTTTATATTTGATTATTATGGTGCAGTCAATAACCATCCAGTGCTTAGAGGCACTTGAGTTTTTGCATGGACTTGGGCTTATTCATTGTGATCTGAAGCCTGAAAACATTTTGGTGAAAAGCTACAGTAGATGTGAAGTGAAGGTGATTGATCTTGGAAGTAGCTGTTTTGAAACCGATCATCTTTGCTCCTATGTTCAATCCAGGTCATATCGTGCACCAGAGGTTATTTTGGGGCTTCCATATGATAAAAAGATTGATATTTGGTCCCTTGGTTGCATCCTGGCTGAACTGTGTACCGGAAATGTGAGTTATTTCTATCAACAACTATTGGTGAATAAATGGACAGGTCCTGGTCGTGTGGGTTGAGTAACTAGTCAAATTGGGTGATTTCATAGTACGGGACTACAGGTCAAAACAGGTTGGAGTCACTTGAAACATTATCTGTCCAAATTTTAATCTTGTTATAAATAATTAGTGTTTCAAATATAATAACAGAAAATTTTAGGTCGCATTCTTTAATAAGAGGTTTTAGGAGGTTTTATGCATTAATAATAGTGCAAATGTAGAAAAAACTATGGCCTTTTATTGACTTCGCATATTTGTTCCTACTCTCGTTTTTACATGATTAAATCCGAAAACTTTATAAAAAGGCAATGAAGGAGGCATCAGACTTCAGTTTTAACATATGTTCTTATCATAATTAAGTCTAAAAAATTTAAATGAAGGGTGTTTTTGTTGAGTTCCTAATAGTCTAGGGACTTAGCCATTGCGAAAGTAAAGTTCACGGACTCACGTGTGAATTCAGTACGAGTGCATAGGTTTTTTTTTGTCTATTTTTTGTAGGTAATCAATAATTAATTTGTTAAATATAACTATACAAACTATATTGTTACAGTAAAACTTTTTTTATCATAATTTAATTCAGGAGGTTGTATGTATTAAAACTACATTGTGGATACTTTCAACTTGTTTGGGATGTGTTACATGGAATTATAATTTCCTATTATTTATGCAGAAACCTGAACTTAAATAGAAGGGTTTGGTGGAAACATTATAGCTTTTGAAATATTCTTTTTTTACTGAACTAAGGTTTCCTGTGTTGTAGGTTCTCTTCCAGAATGATTCTCCAGCTACTTTGCTTGCCAGAGTGATCGGAATTATTAGTCCAATCGGTCAAGACATGCTTGCCAAAGGACGAGATACATACAAATATTTCTCCAAAAACCACATGCTTTATGAGCGTAACCAGGTACACACCGTATTTTTTTTCACATTACATTGTCTCATTGCTTTAAGTTCCTAAAGTCTCTTTCCTTTCGTTTGTGCATTTGATGTTTTACATTCTTAATAGAGGTGACAAGATGGATGGGTTATATGACAGCTCAAATGGGTTCGGTTTGTAGTAATAGTTTAGGCTAGGTTGACCTGAAACAATTATTACTTATCTATTTATTTTTTATAAGTACTATTGCAAATACAGTATTGTTACAAAATTATTAAGTTTAAATTAAAACTATTTTAGAGGGTTTTACATTAATAGAAACTATGGAAGACTTTCATCTTTCGTGATTTTCAACCTGTTCAAAGTTCAAACACCTAAACTGTTTTATTTGACCCGTTTGAAGTGAAACACAACCAAATAGACCAGTTGATAAGTAAACGGGACAAATATGCCACCTCTATATTAATTACCAATATCTTTTCATCTAATTTCGTATAGTAATTCAATTAAAATTTTCTTTTTATGCAGGATACAAACAAATTAGAGTATTTAATTCCCAAAAAAACGTCTTTAAGGCATCGTTTACCTATGGGTGATCAAGGATTCATAGATTTCGTTTCCCATTTGCTTGAAATCAATCCGAAAAAACGCCCTTCAGCCACTGAAGCTCTAAAACACCCCTGGTTATCATACCCTTATGAACCAATTTCATCATGAAGTAACCGAAGACTCGGAAAATTACAAACATGCCCTTCATGGTCTGGTTTTTGGGTTGCTTAAAGTGGTGTTTATATGTTCGCGTGACCACAAGTGCGATGTTTCAAAGGACTTTTGTATGTTTTAGGGTTTTATCACTTGTACATATCATCCATCATGCTACTAATACTGTGTGTTTAGGGGTTTTCTTGGTATTAGTTAGTGGAATAACAATTTAGCCAAATTTTGGGTTGGTTTGATGCTTTAATGCATGTAAATCCAAAATGTAATAACCTTTGTTGAAGCCGACAAGCCTGTGTTCCTCGCATGAAAATATGGTTTGATATTATAGCGTTTTGAGTTTTGATTTCTTGTATAAACAATGTATTATGTGACCCGAAGCGACATGGGAAAGAAACTATACACATATTGGTCCATAAGTTGTTGATTGTTCCTGACATCTTGAATTTTATCATTGATATTGTGTTGTGCTTGTTTCACGCCGGTTTGTATCATATCCTAGGGTTTTTGTTCATGTCGAGTGCCCTACCGACATCGGGTTGTGTTTAATACAAAGTGTTCCTGCCTGAATATCACTATTCACATGTTTAAAAGTTGCATTGATAACCATCTGAATTTTGATAATTTATTCATGCAGTAATATAATCTTTCCTTGTTGATAATTTAGTGAACTTAATCTGTTCTACTATGTTTATGTGGTGTGAGAGGGTGTTAATGTACATTTTTATTTACCTAAAAGTTAACTCTAATAAAATCATATGTATTTCAACAGAGTCCGGTCAAAGCTTTTTTTAACTTTCTTGATAGGTTAAATATAGTTTGATTTATCATAGGTTTTTCTTTTCGTAATAACCCTAAAATGGATCTAAGGCCTCGTGGAAGTAGGGGTGGCACTTAGGCATGCACAAATCGGGTTTGGGCCGGACCCGGAACCGGATTCAAACCGGGTTCGGTCCAGTCGTTTTTTTGTGCAAGTCTAGTGGCACTTATAATTTCTGATACGAAGAGAATAAGTAGGTTTTAGATTAGTTATGTGTAACCAATTTAATAAATGGGTCATGTTTAGGTTGAATTGTTTAACATGTTTAAATATACATGTCGACCTAACAACCCGTTTGTGACGTGTTAAACTAATGTGTTACAACTCATCAAGTCGATTAACACATTTACAACTTCATTACTATTTGTCAACCTAACTGACATGCATCGTTGCAAAACTCGTTAAGTGTTGTCAGGTTGGTTGACTGGGGAGTTGTGACTACTCGGCCTAGTCAGGGAGTACTCGGAAAATACTCAGACGTGATAAATTATAAAGAAATTAATTTTCTCAGAAATTATAAATATCTCAAATATTATAAACTTACTAAGATTTATAAAAAAATACTTGAATATCAATATAAATAAAAAGAATACATGTTCATATATAAAAATATTTCAAAATGTAATATCAATTATTTAATATTATAGATGTAGTAGTCATTTGATTATCATCTTCTAATGTATTTTAATGAAAAACAATAAAAATCCAACAAAAATCAATGAAAAATAACAAAAATCAGTGAAAAATAGTGAAAATCCGAGTTTGACTAGGGCCGAGTTTGACCGGTTTCAAGTAATATTGACCGACTTGATGAAAAGCGCCTCGGCACCTTGCCGAATACCAAGTATTCGCCGAATACTCGGCCGCCTAGGCCGAGTTTTATAACACTACTGATATGTTTAAGTGATTGGGTTGCGTTCGGGTTACATGATATTAAAAGTGCCTGGATTTGAGTTGTTTTTACACGAATAAATATATGGGTAATGCTTGGATTGATATATTTAACACAAATAAACATATGAGTTTTTTAGATTAAACGCTTTAATCTGACATGATTAACATCCATTCATGTACTCGATTTTCATTAACAATGAAAACATAAATACGGATTTTGTATAACTTTTTAAGTCGAAATTTTTACAATTTAGTTTACTTTTAAAATTTCAGTTTTGTGATGATTTAACATAACTAGTGATATACATAATTGCGCGATGCACGATAGAAAACATGCTGAAAACCACTATTAAGTGTTAGGACATACAAAGAAATTATAACCAAGTTATAAAACAAAAGCATCATATACAAATCTAAAACATATCTTAGCAATAAAGTACAAAATCATATGTGAATGACGGGATAAACCAAGGCTCGGACAAACGCGTATTATCAAACGATCGCATTGTTACCATCATAGCCATTTTAGTCATTGATGGGACAAATCAAGGCTCGGATAAACAACAATTCATTGTGGCTGCGAACATATATGTTCACCGCGCCATGACAATAAATTAACAATCTTTTAGTATCTTCATCGCCTATCAAACGGAACCCTCATCGCAAACCCACAATTATAAGCAGCTTGGCAATGTCTCAGACGAACCAAAACCCGTCTTCATTAACAACAACTGCCTTCTACAACGACATCAGGAGAGGCCGACAGAAATCCAACACTGGTGCATCGAGATGACACCGAAGACGGCCGGTAACAACCGCCTTCTATAGCGACGTCGCACAATGACGTCGATTACACCTCAACCGTAAAGGGAGGCAGAGGCGATATCATCGGCAGCCTTGCCACAACCTAGATCTGCCATGACAGACCACCACGGTCACCTCCTCTATCACCGCAAGAACCAAAAGCCAACATGGTCACTGGATCAACCACCACCGCCACCACAACTAACAGCCTCACGAAAAATCACAAACCCACATCACCATCAACGAAGCCCTAACACACGTTTGGTTCTCAGTCAGCGGTGGTGTTCTCCGACGGTAGGTGCAAATCAATAAGACAAAGTTGGGTGATGAACGGTGGTGTTCTCCGATGGTGAATGATGGTAGTCGCAACGATAAGCCACCAGTACCAGAAAACCACCCTCTCTCTCTCTCAAACCCTAACAACTATGACATCAAGAAAGAGGCAAAAATGGCTCGAAAGGGGCGGCACACCAAACGACTCGGCAACCAAGGCTAGAGCCACCGAAACCCTAGTTGTCACTCAGCCCTAAGGCGGCGACTGAATCGTTGGAAAACCACCACCATTAAACACATTCTTTCTAATTGATACCATGTTTAGATTCACAGAATAACACTTCTAAAACAAACACACCAAACAAAAAAAAAACACATATACCATATGCAAACAAAGTTGTACATTAAAATATAATTGTTCATCAACGGTTTAATTAATAATAAGGTAAATCTTTTACTTAATTCATTTTAGCATAATAACTTAATTACTTAGAATTGATAAATATGTTTGAAAATGACTCTCTCCTCCCTCCTACTCTCCCAAACATTTTGAACTTTGAAGTGACAACCCATCTAAATACATATTGTTTGTCAAACAATAATAATAACTAGAAGACAAAATAGAGTCATGTATTAGATACTTGTAAGTCATGCTTCAATGACGGAATTTTTTTTATTAATAGGGTAAAATTTTAAAATATATCAACTTAGGGGGTTAAAAAAAATTTTTCGCGACATCAAGGGTACCCGCCGGTGCCACCGGCGGGTTCTCCCTCTTAAAAACCGAGCCTGCCAAGGCCTCCTGCGAAGGCTGCCAACGTTTGTCTTCTTCTTCAGAACCCGCCGGTGGCACCGGCGAGTTCTGGCATCGGTTTGACCACCCAAGAACCCGCCAATGGGACCGGCGAGTTCTTGGGAATTTAGGGTTCCCTTCTTTTACAACCCGATGTGCTATGTGAATCCCCCATTTCCTTTCAAAACCCACAACTTCATTTCACAAAACAAACATTTTCAACATAATATTCTTTCTTTATTTTGCAACAACCCCACGTATTTGATTCAATGGCTAATTGGGGTGTTACATCGGGTCCTTTGAACACGGAATTGTTATTTTTGGTTGGTGAGCATAGAGCTGCTCATTATTTTCAAAATCCAACGAGCGATGCCGGTGTCTTGCGTCCTAGACGGGGGGATACCAATTTTTGGAGACTCATCAAACACAAGCCTATACCCAGTAATGTTATGCCTTATATAAGGATGGCGGGTTTTGGTGGTATTATTGATTGCGGTTATCGTAAGCTTGATGGTGGTTTGATTACGGCTTTGGTGGAGAGATGGCGGCCTGAAACCCACACGTTTCATTTACCTGTGGGAGAATGCACGGTAACCCTTCAAGATGTTCAAGTCTTATGGGGTTTGCAAGTTGATGGTGATGCAATTACTGGCATTGATGTGGCGATGAACAAAACTGCAATAATAGATTTGTTCAGGCGTTTGACAGGTTGTTTTCTTGATCCCCATCATATAGAAGGCTTAGAAATAAACTTGGTTGCCATTTTAAAAGAAATAGAAAAAGATTTCCCTACAAATGCCTCTATTGAGCAATGCAAGCAGCGTGCTCGATTAATAATATTATACATGATTGGGGCGACTTTATTCCCTGATTCATCTTCCAACTGGGTCCATGTTAATTTTTTAACACATGTAGAAGATTTAGAGGAGTGTGGCCAACTAAGTTGGGGGAGTGCCACTTTAGCATGGTTGTACAGACAGCTATGCAAGGCAACAAAAATATCAGCTACTGATGTTAGTAGACCGTTATTTTTGTTACAATTATGGGCTTGGGAAAGGCTACCTACCCTTTCTCCAATTAATGACCGTAGTCTTGACCCTAATACACCATTCGCATTATCATATGGTGCAAGGTATGTTACAATCATGTTTATTCTATTTTTTGAATTATATTTATTAATTTTGTTTAATCGATATTTGTTTTGAATTATATTTAAAGATGGCAGGGAGGAAAACTTAGCTATATTTCAACCACTCCGAGTTGCTTGAGCGCATATAGATCATCATTACATTCGATAAATAATAACATGGTATTAATCACAAAATGTATATCATGAAAAGTTTAACAATTTAAATTTTGTTTTTGTATTAGTTTAACTGGAGGCCTTATGATGAAATTATACATTGTCTACCTGAGATTTGTAGAAGTGGTAATTTATGTTGGAATAGTGATACATTCCTCATATTGTGGGAATATATTGAGCCACACAATGCTAGCAGGGTAATGAGGCAATTTGGGATGATTCAAATGATCCCTAGAAGTTTACCAATTTCACAGCAGGAACATATTCGACTTCACAATATATCACGTAAAGGGGGGAGAAATAGTAATTGGGCACAGAAACATATTGTGTATATCCAAGCGTGGCATAATCGACATGCTACTGTTGTGAATGGAACCTACACAAATTCTACAGTTGCTTCAGAAGAATACATGCGGTGGTATATGGATCGTACAGTTAGATTTGTAACGAACCCGGCCCATCAAGCCCCAAATCCGCATGGGTTCCAAAACGATGGACAAAATTTGACAATGATGGTATTATTATTATATTATTATTATTATTATTATATTATTATTATTATTATATTATTATTATTATTAACTTTTGTAGATGCAAGGAATGAGCCAGTTTTCTCAAATGGTTGGCAATGAAACGGTTAGCAACTTGGCTAGCCAGTATTTGAATTTATCGCATGTTGATTATGGAGGTTATCTGCCAGCTCATGTGATGGAAAATCCAGTTCATGTTCAACTTCCACCTGTCACTCAACGTTTACGTAGGAGGGGTAGAGGACAAGGACGAGGAATGATGGAAAATCCACTTCATGTAGAGGAACAACAAAATATGAGCCCACAAAATATAGAGAACCAAAATTTTCACGTGGGGCAAGACTTTGGATCACCACAATTTACCCCTCCCTTTCAAGAGACTGGTGATGTTGTAGATCGGTTTTCAAATAATCCGTCAAACCGATTCGACTTAAATGATGAAGCAACCGAGACAGATGAAGAATCCAATGCTCCTAATCCTACTCAGCCTTCACAAGGATTTTAATTATTGTATTAATGTTATAATTATTGTATGGATGCAAGTTTTATCTATCAAATATTTTATCCAATTACTCATGTATTATATAACGACAAACACAATAAACACAATAAACAATAAAAGTAGTTAATAAAAAAGATCAAACAATAACAAGTACTTAATAAAAAAGATCAAACATAATAACAATAACATGTATTCTACGGTTGTGAGTTTCGACACGTACTCATGTTATGACCCGGTTGTCTACATATGGAACATTTACGTACAATGGGTTCATCTGGATGGTGACGAACATCCATCTCATTATGTATCCTACGGGTGCGTCTCCTACCTCGTTTTGTTGTAATCTTTGATGGGTCAGCTCTAATCCTCCAACCTGGGTCTGTCCAGTAATCAGGATGACGAAGTGGGTAAAAATGTCCACTATACTGTTTTTGATAAGCTGCAGTAGTGTACACCTCATGCACAGTGTAAAAAGGTGACACACCCTTGTGTCGGCAAACAGCAATCGCATGTGAGCACGGGAATCTCAGCATTTGCCATTTACCACAAGTGCATGTTCTATTATTGAACTCCATAGTATAAACATTTCCACCAGCTTGATTATTATTTATCTTTGACAACACCATGTATCTTGCCTCGTGGAGATCAAAATCTGTTATGATATGTTGCTGCCCAATAAGATCACGGGATTCAAACAAACGCCATAAACGGGGGGGTAAACCTGTGTTGCAAGTTGTTGCAATTCCCTGGTGTTTTCTATATTGCTCAACTGTTTTCTCAAACGTGCAATTAATAATGGCTTTAATTGGCATAAGCCTTACTCCCCGTAGTGTGTTGTTAAAACTTTCAGAAATGTTTGTCGTTAGGTTACCCCAACGACGTTGATTTTTATCATGTACAATCGTCCATTTTCTTTCTTTGATAGCTTTTAAATATTCCCAAGCTTCAGGCTTAAGACTTTGCATTTCAGCTACAAATAAATCATACTTCCTTTGTTGGGAGGTGCATCCAATCAACCAATAGATCTTTTTTAAACTAGACACCTTGAACTTGTGCATCATGTTACTACGCACATGTCGAAGACAAAATCGATGAACCACATTGTTTACCATATCTTCAACATTGTGCATAGCGGTGATAATACCTTTATGTCTATCAGAAATAACACACAATTTTTCCCCCTTCCAACCAAATCATGATGAACTCCAATATGGGACCACAAGTGCTGCAAAAACCAACTCCAACTATCTGTCGTTTCTTCGTCAACGATGGCATAAGCTACAGGCACTACGTAGTTGTTTGCATTTTAAAAACTGCAATTAACATCTTAGCTCGATACGATCCCTTCAAAAACGTACCATCAACAGATATCACAGGTTGACTATGCTTGAGTGTGTTGATTACCGGACCAAATGCCCAAAACACATACTTAAACATATGATATTGAGATGAACTAATCGGATGATGTAACCATTCCACAATAACTTGGTTTGTTTCTTGTAGAGCATTGACGTACCTTGGAAGTTCTTCAAAATTACTATCCCAAGTACCGTATATTATCTCAATGGCAGCCTTTCGAGCTCTCCACGCCTTATTATACGAAACATCAACATTCAACGTGTCTTTAATGTGTGCCTGAATTTGCTTGACTGGAAAAGTAAGGTCTTGGCGAATAAAGTGTACGATGCGATTTACAATATCTCTAGATTTCAAACCTCTGTTGTTGTTGCCAATAACACTACCAAAGCAATTGTGTGCATTGACCCATCTAGATATTCTCCACATGTTGTGATGTTTAGGCTTGGTAGCGTACACAAACCAACTACATTGAGGACCAATGGGAAGATCACTGCTATAATTGGGGCTAGTTGTGTAGCATTTTGCTCTATACGCATCACTTTTACTTTCAACAACAAACATTTCCCGGTTACGTGCAACATTCCATAATCGCACCGCATGCGTTAGATCATATTTTGATTTAAAGAACATGCCGACATGGATTTCTTTTGTTTCTTCATTCCATACATCCATGTAGTCTTCATCATCAAAATCAGTAGCTTCATAATCTCTTAATTCTCGGGGATCTTCAGAATGGGTGATCTCCCCGTAAGAGATTCCTTGATTAACCACAAAATTATGGTGCTCACTAATTTCATACCCATCTTCATTATCGGTTGATTCATCACGTGACGGAACGGATTCGGAATCTTCACTTCTTTGTGAACCATCATCATCCGAGTTATCAAACCCTCCGTGTTCATCATCATTTAGATCAACATTTGATTGATGAGTTGAAATATACCCCATGTTAAAATTGTTTGACGGACCGGCTTGATGATCACGTGAACTTGCATTGCCTGGAAAGGTAGTAATTGTTTGTGTAGGTGATTCGGATACAGAAAACCCTCGTAGGAGATCCATACAATTTGATTGTTGGAGTGACATTATTGGATCCAAAATTACGTGAATATTTCCAATGAAATTTTCCACATAATCTGCCAATTGATACAATACTTCAAGACTCGAGTCATTAAAAATTTCCGATGTTTGAGAAAAACCACCGTACGTGTAAAATAGTTTGAACCTCAGATTATAAGATTCTCGTGAAAGTTGAAGATGATCGTAAATGAAATCAACAAACGCTTCATACGAAATTTTTTGAAGAACAATAGTGGTACTTCTGGTAGAAGAATCACACATAACATTTCCGTTCACAAAAGAAACATCACCACCCCAGTATATTTGGATAAAATAAGGTCTAGACATGATGAAATTTGTTGGTATGAAGAGGTTTTCGTTTAAATTGTTTGAGAATTGGGTTTTTGAAGTGAAGATAATTTGTTGGTAGAAAGACGTTTTCGTTTAACTTGGGGTTGATGGGTTTATATGCGAACGGTGCCCTAAATTAACCAAGAACTCGCCGGTCCCATTGGCGGGTTCTTTGGTCAAGTCAAAATCCCAGAACTCGCCGGTGCCACCGGCGGGTTCTGAAGAAGAAGACAAAACTACTTGGCAGCCTTGGCAGGCTCGGTTTTTAAGAGGGAGAACCCGCCGGTGGCACCGGCGGGTACCCTTGATGTCGCGAAAAATTTTTTTTAACTCCTTAAATTGATATATTTTAAAATTTTACCCTATTAATAAAAAAATTCTCAATGATGTTCATTTTGAGTTTTAAAGTAGAATTAATTACAAAGAATATGTTAATGAAGACCAAATATGAAATACCCGGGATAAAATCCATAATAATAATCAAAATTTAAGATATTCTAATAGTGTCATTTGCACGGTTTTTTAACACAAAAATACTCATGTTCCAATATTTTTCTGATCATGTAAATTTTTCTATATGCGTTATTTTTTATAATTATGGACTTAACTTAGTATTTAGTGTTTATTGTTTTAACCTGGCTTAAATGAATTAATTATGAAATTTATTACTCTTTAGTGATTTTTTTCTAATTACCTCTTACATCAGGTTAAACTAAAAAGATAATCATAAACCAAATTTCATATATATTAGATTAGATAAATCTAAAACTTTTGATATCTAAAAAAATCTCATAAAATCAAACAAATTGAAACTTGAATGATCCACGTAACTTTAACAAAACAATAAAAAACGAGTTGTGCTATACAAACACCATTTTTTATTATTTAAACATTCTATTATCTCTAAATCTTTTTATGTATTTATATGCATATATAAAAAAAATAAAGATAGATGAAAATAAATAAAATGTATCTTCAACTTACCTTTAAAAAAAACTTAGTTAATATAAATATATAATAATATCAAGTGAAATATAATGACTTTAATACTAACATATGGATAAAACCAATAATTATTGGAAGAATAATTTCCTACAAGAAAATGCAACATGACGTGGCAGGGGTCCCATTATTGCACGTGGGACCCACCAAGTTCTAATAATAATATTCGAACTCCGATTCATATATCACTTCTCTCACGTCACTCCGTTTCCATTTTTCAAACAACCAATTAACTCCTCACATTGCCGGAAAATCATACTCTCCGGCGACCCATGGCCACCGCCTTCACCGGCGCCGCCGTCTCCTCCGTCACCGTCAACAACGTAATGATTCTCCGGTCAGAATCTCCGCCGTCGATTTCTCATCTTCTACCACTGCTCAACTCTCTCCGTTCAAGTCGTATTCGCCTTACTTCGGTTTCTCTCTGCGTAGATCATCGCGTTCTGTTAACAAGTAAGTTTAGTGTTCGAAAATTAAATGTGAGTTTAAGATGTTTCGTTGATTGATCTTCGGAGATTTTGATTGATGTGTTTCGATCGTTGATTGAATTGGAAATCTCATGTAGTGCGTGTGGTGTAATTAATTGATGAGGTGAATAGGATGGTTTCGTTCTGTTAGAAGTAAGTTCAATGTTCGTAAACTGAAGGTGATTAGGATGTTTCGTTAGGTGATTAGGATGTTTCGTTGATTGATCTTCGCCTCTTCGGAGATTTTGATTGATATTGTGTTTCGATTATTGATTGAATTAGAGGTTTCGTGTAGTGCGTGTGGTGTAATTGATTGATGAGGATCATCTCGTTCTGTTAGAAGTAAGTTTAGTTCGGAAACTGAAGGTGAATATGATGTATTGTTGATTGATCTTGAGAGATTATGATTGATATTGTGTTTCGATGAACGCTGAATCAGAAATCTCGTATAGTCCGCGATGTGTGATTAAGTGATGAGGATTATCTGGTTCTGTTAGTTTAGTGTTCGGAGACTGAAGGTGAATAGGATGTTTCGATGATTGATCTTCGGAGATTTTGATTGATGTTGTATTCGATCATCGAGTAAATTGTGAATTAGAAATTTCATGTAGTGCTGTGGTGTAAATGATTGATGATCAGGTATGATTGTTCGGTAGTCTGTTAGTTTATTTTCCGATCGTTGTGTGAAGTCGGAGGGTTTCCGTGAAATTTTGGTGTAATTAGTCGAAATCAAGGTGCAAGAGGTGAAAAGATTTTGCGCTATTTGACCTAATTAGGATTCGTGAAGTTCTGACAATACGGTTTGTCCTAGATGGTCTACAGCATTGTTAATGGTAGTGAATAAAATAGGTATCATCTATGCTTGAGTTATTTTCACTTTCAGATAATACGTGTGTTTCAATCTGCATTTGATCCTTGTTTGTGATATGTTTTTTCTACTTTGGGGAAATAGGATATACTTTTGATCTTTGAGATTGAGGCTAATGGTAACTGTATCATTGTGTTAGTTCAGTGCAATACCGGCCATAAGTAGCATACATGTGTTGTCCAATGTTACTACTCTAGTTACATGGGACAGTAAAAGACCTGATAAGGCGAATGAATTTAATTAAATATGTCTTATGTTTAATGAATACGGTTATGTACTAATCGGATTGTTGTTCAGGAATATTTGTCAAGCTTCAACTGATGGTGTGGACTCATTGGGTATAAGCTCCCTGGTCAGTTCAGAACTCTTTCTTGTTTACTCCTTTGCTACATCTAACTTGTTGCGTGAAGAAAAAACTGTGTTGCAGATATATGCAAGCCTTGATTTTCATGCACATATTTTGTATCTACCTAAATTTGCTTCTGTTATCAATTTATCAGTGTGCTTTGAACCCCAGCCTTTCTGTTCTGTTAACTAAATAATTTCACAAAAGAATACGGTTCGTCTTCTGGATTGAGAAATTAAAATTCTGGAATCGATATCACTCAATAAGTATTTGGGTCATTCAATATTTTTTTGTCTACCAGTTTTGTTAACATTTAACAGAAGTAGAAATGACACAGAGCCCAAAATTGTTCCTTAAACAGCGAAATATGACAACAGGATGCACGCCTTGTTAAGAGTCTTTATTTATGTTTCTGGTGTGAATGATAAGACTGCATTGATCTGTCATGTAGTTTTGTTAAACAATTCTTGTTGTGACTTTTGATAATTGAAGGTCTTCTGAAAGATTTGTAAGCAAAGTTTTATATAAGTATATGTTATTTTGTATGTGCTGTATTTGTGTATTTTTGAACGAGGAGTTGGTGTATTGGTATGATGAGGCATCCATACTTATTGTTTTCCTTAAAATCATTACATACTTGCACTTTTAGACTTTCATGGTTGCTTCTTTGCCCCTTAAAATGTGTTAATTTCTTCCTTTTAGGTCATTTTAATGTTTCTTGAGTTGTTTGAAAAAACTGTTCTCTGTACATTCAGATTTCTATCTTTTGATCTTGACATCGAGTCATTGACATTGAATCTCATTAAATTTTGTCAGGATGCTGATATTCCTACTCCAATTGTTTTAATCGATCAAGATTCAGACCCATCTGCAACTATTGTACAAGTCAGCTTTGGTGATCGTCTTGGTGCCCTCATTGATACAGTAATTTAATACTTTCTTGAACATTACACTCTTCTAGTTCTTAACCACTTCAAAATTATAGTAAACTGATTTCTTTACCATGATAATGTGACATGCAACCATAACAAGAAGACCCAAACAAATAATGAAATCTAGTTATATTGATAAATTGGTTCCTGTTGTATAATTCTACCTGCAATGCCAAGGTAATAAAGATAGTAATCTTAAAAAGATCCATGCAATCATGGGTACTGGTTCAGAAGAGGCATTATTGTTTTGTACTATTATTTATTTATTTAAGTTTTTAGTGATGTGTACTTTAAAGTGATCTTGATGTGATTACTAATTGTGGCTTATATGGGTACATTATGTTGACTAATACACTTGGATTATTGGTGCAGATGAAGGCACTGAAGGATCTAGGCTTGGATGTAACAAAAGGCACTGTCACAACTGAACAATCAGTCACACAAACAAAGTTTTTTATCACTCGATTGTGAGCATGCTTCATTGAAATTAGTGGATTCTGTTTGTATTTATATTAATTTAGGTTCCACAACATTTCATTGTATTCGACTAACCTGTTAATATAAATATACGGTCCTTTAAAGTGTTATCCTTTGCTCTGACCTTACGATAAGTTACTTAGAATATTTTCGAATTTGTATAAGACGGTTGTCAAGAGAACTATTACGGTCTAGTAAGTCGACTAGTAACTCAGTTTCTATATCATACTCAATGTTTACAAATGTGGAGAAGTAGATATTTCATAGATAATATATCAAAATCTCAATTACAGGAAGAGGTTTGCTGTAAGCCTGGAACTTTACATTGGTAATGATAAGTGTAGGGTGTAATCGAGTAATGTTAGCCTTTAACTTCTGTAAGAAAGGAAACATCCCAGAACTGAAAATGAAGGGACTACTGAAAAATACTATTTTGGTGAAAATACGTATGCTTTGTGGTGAAAATACATGTGTTTGTCATCTAGTTTCGGTTAGCTGCTCTTTATTTTCAATACTATAACAATGTCTGCCCAAAAATTGTTGTTTTATAGATCTGGGCGTAAAGTTGAAGATCCAGATCTCCTGGAGAGAATCAGACTGACCATCATAAACAACCTCTTGAAGTACCATCCTGTATGTATATGTAACTGATGCTCTATTTTTTGAACAATTAGTCTACTATTTATCTGTTTAAGGATGAAGTTAATATAAACATCTATTTTGGTTCAATAACGTTGCTTACACAATGAAAATTGCTTTCTCTTTGTTTGTGAATGTTTAGGAGTCTAGCTCACGACTTGCAATGGGAGAAGCTTTTGGGATACAAGCTCCAGTCAAGAAGGTAACTTTATTAACAAACATATTATATAAATCGCCTCAAAAGTTGTTTATGCTCGTAGCATTTACACTATGTCCTTCATTCTTGATTCTCGAGAAACGTCTTATATATGCAATTCAGGGGAAGTGATACAACTACCTATAGTACACTATCATTCTTACTGCTGTTATTAGCTTGCTTTATGTGGAAAAAGAAATTTTTATCTTGAAAACATAAAGGTGAGAGAAATACTTGGTAGGCGGTCTAGTTAAATACTAAAATGTGCCAAAACAAGGCTGAACGATCTGCTTTATAAATTAATCCTATTCGTTATCATAAGAAGCATAATTTATCCAAGATAAAGTTAACAAATGTATATATTTTATACACCTTTACATTTCCATGGTATTCGATTTATCACGAATTCTAGGGGGGTCATCTTAACTCATCCATGTAAAAATAAGTCAATTTGGGTTACACTGATAATAGGTAGATGGTAAAATTTGAAAAAAAGAAATGTAGCTAAAAAGGAAACAAGTTGATGGGTTGAATAGTTTTAAAACCCGCCCATAGCATACTCATTGTTTTCAGCCTCCTAATGTTTTTATCGGAAAATTTGAATCTGCTTTCTTGTAATAGTTTTTGTTATCATATTTGATCGATTATATTATATGTGTAATTTAAGAGAGAGAAAAGTGAAAGCATTGGCAGATCAATCAACTGAGACCTGGCGCGTATGACCTGCCCTAAAATTTTGTCAGTTTTGACCCGTTAAATGCACAACTTGTTACACCCCACCATATACCGCATACAGCGAATATCATCAGTCTTCCAGTAAAACAGTCCCTGCAAAATAACAAGAATTTAGGCATGCGACAATCGTACTTGTGAAATTATTCTTTAACAAAGTTGTTATTATAATAACAGCCTGATGTCGATATTGCAACTCATATACATGTCAAGGATGACGGGCCCAAAAGGAGGTTAGCTAGCAACCATGTGTATTAAAATTAAATTGACCAGATTCTATTGCATTGACTTTTTGTATGTTGGTTGACTTTAGCTTGCTGTGCATAGAGACAGAAGATAGACCTGGATTGCTCTTAGAAATAGTGAAGATAATGGCAGATGTCAATATCACTGTGGAATCAGCTGAAATTGATACTGAAGTATGTTTCTCATCTTTGTCTCCTTCACCTCCTTAACTAAATCATATGGTTGGGTCAAACGGGACGGTTCACATCAGAGTGACCCACAAAAATTTTCATTTTTTTTTTATTTTTAAATTGTGTTACAATTAATATATTAAATCATGATCAAGCAAACAATAATATTACTAGAACTATCTTCATTTTTGAATAAAACATTTAGGAGGTTGTATGCTATAAAATCTGACCTTGACCCATTCCAATTTTATCCATTTTTTAATCTCAAACATTTGAGATATAACACAACCGAAACGGGTTGGGATTGCTACCATTGCAAACACACATCTACTTGACCTTTTATTATGTATGGTACAGGGTTTGGTTGCCAAAGATAAATTTCATGTTAGCTACAGGGGAGCAGCTTTAAATGAATCTCTGTCTCAGGTACCAATATTATTTTATAGCTGCTTTAGTATTATTTTATGCTCTTGTGGACTGGATTAAGCCCAATGATTCGGACCTCATTTGGGCCTAAGACCAAACATTGAGCCCAATCCAGACATTCGTCATCTCGGGTGACCAAATAATTGCCTAGCTACTCTTAACATTTTCATGGATGATTAGTTTCAAATATGATTTAAACATATATATTACTCTATAAAACAATGTCCATTTTTAGTAAAATGATTCATAAGGTTTTTTTTATTTAGGGGTAATTTTTTTTACCGATGTTACCCTCAACCAAAAATACTCTTGAGTCTTGGCCCTCACGTCATAGAAGTGAGGGTAAACTTGTCTATGAAAGTGGATGTTGTGTGCGAAGTAATTAAAATGGCGTACAAATCACCTCCGAGACTTTTGAACTGTTTGACTCGTTGGAGAAAAAATGACTCAAGTCGACCCATACACTCATAAACGGGTCAAATTTGCCTTTCTCGTAACTGGTTTGAATGTGCAGGTGTTGATGAATTGCCTGCGCTATTACTTTCGAAAGTCGGAAACTGGTGAAGACAGTTACTAGGGAAGCATTTCGAACTCGACCCGTCTTTCATTCATACTGCTTGTAACTCCTTGTGCTTGCCTTTTTACACATTTCAGAATAATGGATGTCTAAACTCTTTTGAGTAAAAATACTGTGATTGAATTTGACGTTTAATTCCTAATTATGGTTTGGTTAACAATTTAATTACATATTGACAACTGCTAGCCAATATCTGATTAACCTATAATTTTAATTAATATTTAGGATTTACTCTTTATTTTATAATTGTGTATCCAAATGTTCTCAAGAACATATTCCAAGTGTTTTTTGATGTCCATATTCAAATAGTTGTATACTTGTGTTAACAGTATTTACAAATGGATGTGATCTTCGACAATTAATCTACTTTTCCTAATCTTTTTTAAAAAATTTCAATCATCTCATATGGTTACTTTTTTTAACCCCTAATCAACCCAAAATATATGTATAATCTTTTTTTAATATACCATAACACTATCCCTTTTTTAAAAAATATAGCGTAAATGTAGTGGGTGACTTGACAGTTCGGATCAGTTTTGATCCTCATTTGAACAGACACTGGTATGTTTAGTAATTAGAAAAAGAGTGAATTGTTATTTTCATCCAAAAACATAAATTTCATGGTAAAAGATTTTATTAACGACACGTAAATATAAATTAGGATTTTGTTTTTTTATAAAAAATTACATAACCGATTATATTATAGCCGTGAAATAACATAACAAAAATAATACCTATAAACAATATTAATATTAATAATAATATTAACAAAAGTTAAACAACCTTAGATAAAAAAAAGAAACAACTCAAGGAAAAAGTGAACGTGGAGATAAATATTGTTGACTAAATCTACCGGATAGAATGATTTCTATATTCCTTTAACTTGCTACAACCGACTTCACGAAAGAAACGTGTTTTGGTTATTCCTATCCGCTACGACAAACTTTTGCGAGGAGAACCGATGTTAATCGATATCCCTTACGCTTGATCAACCGATATATACACCCCCTCAAGACCTCCGATTCACTCACAGTTCTTTATTTTCAATTCTGTTGCGGTTTTGCGATTCCGTTTCCATTGGTTGAGACCACCGTGAACCACCATCGCACAGCACCATCACCGGTCGCCACTGTTAAGCCTTAATACACCATTCAAATCACCCCTGTCGTTGGTTTAAGTCCACTGTTACGTCATTTTCGCAACACGAAGTCACAGTGCAGTTCACAGTTGAGTTCTTAGAGCTCGTTTTGATACCGTAAGCAGGCACATATTAGTCGTTCTTGTTCACGTTTGGAATTTGAACGCTGTGTAATGTTGATCAGAATATATATTTATACCGACTCTATTTATGATATAAAACGCAGCCTACGTGGATCAATAGATTGTTTTCCTTTTGATTCGATCATCGACCAAGTGGTTCAAGCATTCGTATCCGTTGATTCGTTAACCTCAATTCAGGTAATAAGTTATGCATTCATGTTACATTCTTATGCATATAAACTCTACAATATGCATGTATGGTTGATCGACCGTTCCGGCGACTAAACATAAATTCATCCATTCCCTTATGTGCTTACCCGTTAAACTTGTCTTTCGAGTCGTTCCAATACACAGTTGTGTTAACATTCCAATTGCTTACCAAATTTGGTTGTGAAAACCAATTGATAACATGATAACCACCTTCTAGTTTTGTATATATAGTAAACAGGATGGGGCCCAAAAGATTGCTTAAACGAATCACGATAGTAATCTTATTCATAATTTATGTGCAACCCAATATCCATATAGTTGATATGCATGGCTGAAAATAATTGAACAAAATAAATAATAAATAGTTAAAAGACTAATAATGTAATACCTTTAAAGTAATATAAACAATCATGTGTATAAGAAGTTGACTATAAATCAAAGATTTAAAAGAATATGTCGCCGCCGGAACATTTATTAACCAACTAATAAGTCAAAGCAATGGACGTTTCATAAGCCTCAATACGATTATAATGCAGATATTCAAACTACTTAGCGAACAACGGGACGTAGTGATTTGATTTGATTATTAAGGTACGGATTTTCAGTCCTTCTTATTTTAGTATAAATTCTATTTTTCCGTTACTTTGTAGTACGGATTTTTGATACCTTGGTTCCGTTGATGTGACTCGTTTGGCCTTCGGGCATTTACTAGTCGCCTAGCATTATTTGTCTACTTTTGCTCGGACTCGTTTGACTTATTAGTTTTACTTATTGAGACATGTAGCATGCAATAGATATTTTATAATTTGTGCTCGTTATTGCATGTTCCCGTATATAATAAGAGGAGATTTGTTGATACGTTTTATGTTGGTAGTCATACTACCCTTTGATTTAGTACTCTATTACCCGAGCATGTCCGACATGTCATTGAGACGTCAATAACATAACACTTTTCGTGACGGTGTTTATAAAAGCTCACGGCGTCTCCTTTAACATGATTGTACTCAAGTAGTACTTTGGCCACGCTTATATGGGAGGCGAATGGATCGATCCTAGTTCAGTTCAGATCAGTTCAGTTTCGGGGGATGGAGTCATGTGTGTACGCCCCACACACCATCTCAATAGTGCGTAGTCTAGCTAGCTATGTACTTATCAGTTCAGTTTCGACTCTGGGTACTTCTTATATTACACGACTTATTTTATTTGCATATACTCGTCGTGTAGATCAGTTTAGTTTCTGTATTACATGTTCAGTTCAGTATCTGTATTATATGTTTAGAATCAGATTTTAGTTTTCATATCATATGATCAGTTCAGTATCAAATATCATATTATATGCTTAAAGTCGTTACTATTGTTCTTTCCGTCACTGAGCAACTTTTGGCTCAGCCGTATTTTCGTTTGTGGTGTTTTCTTATTTATTTGTAGGTAATCCGGGAAATCAGTGAAGAGTGAATTGAAGATCAAGATTATCTTTTGCTTTAATTGATGTAATAACACCTTAATTAGATTCATTCAGATTATTTAGTTGTTTGAATTTATTACTTTTGACAGCCTATTTAATATCATGGATTTGGTTTTTGATTTGATATCTGTAATAGTGACACGTCAACCTCTCCGGGTTGGGGTGTTACAGATTACCTGCTATATTTTAGGAGTAGATATCTATCACTTATTTGAAGATAATCATGATGTAATTATATGTATATCTCTTCCTATTTATAGTTTGTATTCTTCCCTATATATAGGGTATTCATAATCAATAATAATCATCAATTTTTCATACCATAACAAGCTTTTATGGTATTAGAGCTACGAATTTGATTTTTTTCCTTCTTCTGTTTTTTTTTTTTTTCGGCTAACCCTCACCGGATTCGTCTAGCTGTATCATCATGACCAAAGAATCCATCGCTGAATCGTCTACCAAACCCACCCCTCTTCACCCCGCGTACTCCATTACAAATATCCAAACCAAGATCTGGACTTTGGACGGATCAAAGGTAACCTATTCTTCCTGGGTTAAGCTTTTTCGCCTCCACGTTGTTGCGTATAAAGTCTCTGATCACATCGACGATTTAGCCCCTCTAGCCGTCACTTCCCCAGACTATTCACAATGGAAAGAACTTGATGCACTAGTCCTTCAATGGATTTACAGCACAGTGTCCGATGATCTTCTCAATCGGATCTTAGATGTGAATACTAGGGCCAAAAAGGCCTGGCAGAAGCTCGAAAAGATCTTCTTGAGCAATAAAAAGGCTCGAGCTGCGGCACTCGAGACCAAGTTTTGCAATCTCACTCTCACGGTGGCCAAACACTTTCATTGAAGACTATTGTCAATTTTTCATGGCAGGGACATCAACCTTCTTACCCAAACTGGGCTTGGTGGACTCCTCCACCCTGCCCATACCCGACTCAGCAGCAGTGGAAGTCCGGCCCACAATCTGCTCCTCAGGCCCAGTTTGTCGGTTACCCACCGGCCCAGTTCCCCTATCAATAGCCGAGTTTTTCACAGCCTGCGTACAACCCCTTGAGTCCTTCCGATCTGAGTGCAGCCATGGCAAATTTGCAGGTCAACTCCCCCAACACCACTTGGACCTCGAACGTTATGGACACCGGAGCCGAGACCCACGTCACAAATGACCAAGGTAAAATTTTAATCCCTGGTTCTAATATTGTTTGTCGTAATATTTTGGTGAGCAATGGCATGTTTTTACTAATTAACGGATCAGGTACGGGTTTTCACCCTCTACCCAACCGCACCTACATACTTCCACACATCCTTTACAACCCTCAAATCATTAAAAATCTTATTTAGACGTTTTACTCGCGGTAATCAAGTAGCTATCGAATTTGACCCGTTTGGTTTTTCTTTGAAGGACCTCCACACTAAGAAGATACTTTCTCGCCATAATAGCACCGGGAATCTCTACACGTTCACGCTTCCTCAGCTGCCACCTCAAGCCACCTATCTATCCTCTCATCGCTTACCATGGCATGATCATTTCGGGCATCCCGGAGCGCAAGTTCTAGACATTTTAAATCGCAGTTTTAATGTTCAATGTAATAAGGACACGATCCACATCTTTGCAATTCTTGTGAACTCTCAAATAGTAAAGGATTGCCATTTTATTCGTCTAATACATTTACCTTTGCTCCTTTTGATATTATTCATTGCAATTTATGGACTTTGCCAATCACGAGTAAAACAGTTAAAGTATTACATGGTTTTAATTGACAACTTCTCCCACTTCGTGTGGGTTTACCCACTAAAATATAAATCGGAAACCTTTCCCACGTTTGCCAAATTCCATCAATTAGTACTCACTCAATTTCACCACAAAATAAAAACTTTCCAATGTGACTTAGGGTGTGAATTTGATAACTTAGCCTTGAAAACTTTTGCACACCAACATGGTTTACTTTATCGGTTTTCATGTCCCCAAACTGATGGGTTTGATAGAACACAAGAAAACAAGTTTAACCTTTTAAACTTTTTGAAAAACGCAGCGGAAGTATAGCTTTATAACATATTAATAAACTGAAAATTTCATGTTCTTAATGATGTTTTAAGATGGAGAAACAAACCCAAATCAAAAGGATCTTTAATATGTGAATGAACAAGCTATGAACATATGTTAAACTACATAAAATCACAGCTTCAATGAGCTGTGATAACTACCTTATTCAGCAGCAAAACGACCAAAGAAAGGGAGATTTTGGATGCTAAAATCGACCAAGACTTCAAGTGTAGAGGTCCTCAAGCTTGTATACCCAAAGCCCTTTGCTAAACACCTTCTTGTTAGGAAGAACACTACACCAAAATCACTCCAAAACTCCTCCAATGCTGCTGCCTGGCCGAAAGTTTAGAGAGAGAGAGTGAGGAGTTTTTTTTTATTGCATGTGAAGAGATTGGATGGAGATCAAGGAAATCAAGACTTGTTAATGTGTGTGGTGTTCAAGGCAAAAGGTCCAATAATAAAACAAAGGGGGGGTGAAAGTTTAGATCCAAAAGGGTTTCCCCCCTTTTTTTTAAATTGAACACATACACACAAGTTAAATGGTCTTGTAACTAGACATACAATTAACCGTTTAATTGTATGTACAAGTTATATAACTTATACAATTAATCATTCAACTTATAAGTTATAATCTCTCATTATTATTTGGTGTCATCTAACCAATTTAAATAACACATCAAATAATATTATTGAACAAAATATCCTAATAAGTTGTTCCCTCTCATATGCAACTTATTTAGAAAACTTATTTTCTAAATTGGTATAAATATTTAATTGCATGATCATATCATCAATTGAATATTAATTGGTGTTTGCTAAGCTTGTTATTGGGTATAACCCGACTTGGATCATAATGTACTAACCGCATCAATATTCTACGTGTCTTGGGCATATTGAATCCTACAATCTCCCACTTGCCCAAGATTCATAGAAGATTGATGCAAGCAGTAAATACCGCCTAACAACGGTTTACTACCCTTAATACGCATGACTTATGGCCATTCAATAACATCATTCCATTTAAGTATCCAACTTGAAATGATTCAGGTGAATTAATCATCTATCCTTTTGTTACAGATGTCATGTTAAATCCAGGACACAGAATGATCATTCCTTGTTGATTTAACTTATCAGGCCTTAGACATCTAACTCTCAACGAATAAGAGGAACAAATTCCATCTTGACCACATACGTTTTTCACAACACCTCGTGTCATACCTGAACATACCCTTATGTACTGTCCACTATTTCAGGACAGTGAAGAATAAGCTCAAGGTATAACACTTGGTGAATATCAAAACCCAATATGTATCTCAGGTCTGAGGATACCAAATGATATTCGCTTTTACTCAAATTTACTTATGATTAATCAATAAGATTCCATGTAGTAAATAATATTATTGTCATTAATAATATTATTGTCATTAATAAAACTATTTTTAAGTTACCAATTATCATTAAATATAATTTTATCATCAATATAACTAACATATTAAAGCCGTTTACAACCGAAACAAATTTGGGAACTCGGGGGCTAAGTGCAGGGACTAAAATTGATATTTTGCAAACTTAGGTTGGGTATAAAAACCCCATTTTCCCAGCCATTCTTCATTCTTCTTCACTTCTTCTTCTTCATTCTTCTTCACTTCACTTTACATCTTCTTCTTTGCACCAAAACTGCCCCGTTTCATCTCGTTTTCGTCATCTAGACTTCATCTACAACCTAGCCTACTCAATCCTTGTAGGTAGATGACCTTGGTTGTCCCTTTCTTGCTCGTTTTACTGCTGTCCATTTCTAGGGTTTCGGGTGTTCAGGTTCAACCCGAACACAAGAGGTCGTGTGGGTGCGTGTGATGTCTTTCTGCGTGTGCTTCTTGTTTGTGTGTGTTTGTAATGTGTTTCTGGGAGTTCTTGTTGTGTAAAACTCATGCTCGAGGCATCCGAAGGCTGCTCTGCACTTCAGCAGTCACGAACCTGCAGTTCAGGTGACTGGGTCTGTCATGCGACTGAGCCGTGCGACTGGGTGAGTCGTGCGACTGAGTCATCCGACTGTGCATTCGGGCGACTGAGTTGTGCGACTGGGTCGTGCGATCGAATGAATGTGTGTGATTGAGTCAATGCGGATGAATGTTGTGTGCGATTGAATCATGCGACCGAATGAGTGTATGCGATTGTGCGTGTATCGCACGACTGAAGGCCAATCGTACGAATGAAGGTTCAATCGTACGAATGAAGCTGATTCGTACGAATGAAGGTTGATTCGTGCGTATGGAGGTTAAGTCGTGTGATTGGGTGTTATGTGGTACGACTGAATGCCAGTCGCGCGAATGAAGGCTCAATCGTACGAATGAAGCTGATGCGTACGAATGAGGTTTGATTCATGCGAATAGAGTGTTGAGTTGTGCGTCTGGTCTGTTATGCGATTGAAGTTGTTGTGTATGTGAATCCCTTTTGTTTGTCGTGTGATGTTGAGGTAACATTAACACAGTTGCATTGCTTGACCACAAAGATTAAAGTCAACGCTATCAACAGCAAATACTATTCCAAATTAAATCAACCTAACATTTTACAATTATCAGCAACCCATTTGGGACTACAGATATTTAACAAGTATTTTCTCTTATAACAATGGGATCTTTACACAAATATCATCGGCAATGACGACTACTTCTAGTACTTGGATTTACATAAGATCTGATACGTGTGTCCGCTTGTGTGTGTTACCCACGACCGACCCGATGCAACCCCGACCCGATGCAACCCGAACCGACCGAACGTTACTATATGCTTTATACATATCATTAATGCTTAACAATAACTGTCATTAGGTGTTTGACCGTTCATTACATACAACTGTTGGGAACTTTGATCATCCATACTTACCACTTAACAGTGAGTTTCGTGGCCCATTTTTATGCTTATACAACTTTTCAATCATTTACAAATATGGGGGAAAAGTATGCTCACCCATTTTCTATGATGTACAACATACATACAATTTACTTACTTGGAATCAACGTACTAGTGTTTTGTGAGTACTTATCTGATACATGCTTGGGTCTGCTGTGTGGTTCTTTCTTACAACCATTTAATTCCAGTGTGGAACCGACGGATAGGTATTGGTAGTACTACTGGGTTGACACCCCACCCTCGTTTGTTGGTATACTAGTTAGTACCAACAGTCGCCAGGAACGGGCCTTGGGTGAATATATTCCAATAAGATTCTTTGTGTACGTCGTTAGGTTTCGTTGTAAAGCTCATGTCATGTGATTTTGCTTACTTATAACCATATTCACGGCATTCAACAACAAACATTATACAGCATCAATTACTTATTTACAATTTAAACCTACGAGCTAACCAACATTTTGTTGACCATTTTGAGCATATCTTTTCAGGTGACAATGCTATTTGAAGATCTAGGTGTAATGCCTTAGTGGAGACCCTAGGATGCATTTTGGGACTAAACATACAATTTGAAAACATTTGTTGTAGTCTGTTTGAACAACATTATGCTTTTGATGCTTGTTCCTGGGTTGTGGGAATTACATTACAATGTTATCATCTATGTTTATGTGAATCATTGAACATGTTTATGCTTATGGCTATGTTGTCGTGAATATTGACTAAACACGACACAAGTCCCCTTACCATGTTTATGCTTATGGCTATGTCGTCATGACACGCTTGTCATCATTTATTACATTGCATCTCTAATGCTTACCATGTGTTATGACGATCTCGTCTTGTTATGTCCCCGTGTTTCCGCTCTTAGCGGGGGTGTGACAGATGCCAATTTGGGTGGCTGCCTAGACTCTAGATGATCCACCTCAAATTATTATATTTTTTCTCGGTGACAACCTCGTGTCGTGGTCTGCAAAACGACAGCCTACCGTATCCAGATCAAGTGCAGAGGCTGAGTACCAAGGGGTTGCAAATGCGGTTGCCGAAACCACATGGATACGGAATTTACTTCTCGAGCTTCACACTCCCTTACGACACACATCCGTTGTCTTTTGTGATAACGTTTCTGACGTCTATATGTCAAATAATCCAGTACAACATCAGAGAACCAAACACAGAGATTGATATACACTTAGTGCGAGAGAAGGTTCGTCTTGGTCGTATTCGGGTGCTTCATGTCCCGTCATCCTTGCAGTACACGGATATTTTCACAAAGGGGTTGTCTCGTGAGTTATTCCAATCGTTTCGGTCCAGCTTGAGCGTCTGTCCTCCGCCCGCTCAAGCTAAGGGAGTGTCTTAACCAACCGATCATCTCCTATATCTTAGGAGTAGATATCTATCACTTATTTAGAGATAATCATGATGTAATTATATGTATTATCTTTGTATTCTTTCCTATATATAGGGTATTCATAATCAATAATAATCATCAATTCTTCATACCATAACAAGCTTTTATATTTAACATTTTAAAACAACGTAGCTAAGATTTTTGGATGAAAATCGTAACGTTTCCCAAACCTTGAGGAGCCAAATGCAAGAAAAATTATTTTTGAATGAAAATAACAAATGTGACCAAATCACTTGAAAAAAAATTACAATTCGCTCTTGAAAAAGCTTAACTATAAGATTCCACTTAATCAATTTAGATTAGTATTTTTTTCCTCTCTGTTTTGGGCCGGTTAACCATTAAGTATGCCTTGTGGTTAATTCTATTTGACGGTGGTTGCAATCACGCTATCCTTTACTTAGTAGGGAACTTATCCCTATCAAGTCGCCAATAATAAAGAACCAACACACACACTGACACACACAACTTGCGCTTGTTGTCGATCGTACAACATATCAAAGTGATGTCATAACTCCTCCACAATTGAGTTAATTTCAAACAGAACATAATCAATTGTCACAAGTGGTGTCCCATCATGCATTTGATTTCAAGGACTAGTGCTAAAGAGAACTATGGTGACAACGAAAGTTTGAAAATTCATTTTAGAATGAATTACGAAGTTGATGAAATTCATTTCAGAAAACATTGACGGTTATCAGCACTAGCCAGCAGAATTATGAAGTTGATGATGAAGGTTATCTTGTTAATTCACTTAATCGAAGACATATATGTTAAATTTGCAACCATTTGTGTTCACTAAAAAGGTTTATCAATCTCTATTTGGTTCATTGGAGATGATAAATTCTATCCTTGATAGGCTACAATGGAGATACTGAA
The DNA here is from genome assembly GCA_025506515.1 of Flaveria trinervia. Lineage (NCBI taxonomy): Eukaryota > Viridiplantae > Streptophyta > Magnoliopsida > Asterales > Asteraceae > Flaveria > Flaveria trinervia. Next base: position 1,966,986 of record CM046452.1, read on the forward strand.
AAACATTTTGGGTCGAACAGCAAATATGGTTTCCAGTGATAGGCTACAATGGGAGATACTAAAAAACAAGTTTTCCAGTGTTTGGTGTTTACGGTTATCAAAATCTATATATGAGTATATATACATTATAAACATGTGCATAAATTAATTTAAAATGCTGCACACAAGTAATTGTTACAGTCTGCTCCTGCCGAATTTGACAAACATTTTGGGTCGAACAGCAAAGTATGGTTTCAAGGAACGACAAACCAAACTGGCCGGACTCAACCCAGCTGGGCATATTTACAAACTTCACAATGTAACAGTTTGATGTTGGTGCTTTGAATGCCCTTTTTTTCAAAATCATTATTTTGTACTAAAACTTTAAAAAAAAATAATACTTTAGAATTATAGTGTATATATATATGTAAGTATGTACTGCGTATTCCAATAACACACAGATGTATAAATAACAACGGCCCAAGTTACAAACCAGACTGAACCATTGAATCAGACCATTTGGATCTCAAACCAGTCAACTTACTTCCATTTGGACTATTCGGTCAGCTTTGACGATTTAGAACACCCCTAGGCCCTCGCATCAGTACAAAACTGAAGCATGTTCACAAGACGGAGGAAAAGATTGGGAGGCAATATGGCGCAGGTCATATGGCCAAGATGTCAACATATAATTTTCTAGTATCACATAACAAAATGACAGCGTTTACATATTTTAAAAAAAGAGCACATAAATCAAAAGATGTCAATAATTACCTTCACTTGGAAAAGTACACATTCACAGTTGACAGTTCTGATTATCAGCTTGTTAATGAATTTGAGCCTGCACCCCTGCTAGTTAAGCACGGTCCCATGTCAAATAAGTTGGTTTTAAGAAACACAAGGCGCTTTGAGGCATTTCGGTCACAAAAGCCTAGACATGAGGCGTTGCTATGTGTACAACCAAAGTTGCATCTTTCTCGTCTCTTTTACATCTCACCCTTCATCAAATCATTCATAACCTCTTCATTCTGTTGGTAGTTTTTACACATCAGCCTCCCAAAGATCGCTGTGTTTTAAACTTGTAGAGCAACAGGCCTATTTTGATCAACATTTTTGCATGAGGCTCCGTCTCAAGACCCTGAGACACTTTAATTCCCCGCCTCCTTAGCCTCACACCTCAGGAGTGCATTTTTAAAAACCAAGCAGATAAGCACGGGTCACTAGTCTAGCAGGGTGCAGGCTTGGCCTTGCTCCTCATCGGGAGCGGGCTAACCCAAACTCGCATCAGATTGCTGCTGAGACTGCAAAGGAAGGTCGTTGAAGAAGTATAGTTAGAAAAGAAAATGATGAAAGGTCATTGAAGAAGTATAGTTAGAAAAGATCATTGATGCTGAAATATATGCATATAACTTTAAGGAGATGCATATTCTGATATATACAAAGATTTTTTTAAGTCATCAAATTTTAATAAATCAATTTGTTTACACAGATATTGTTAGGGAGTAACACACACGAATGATAAACAAAATACAATAAGAACATGACACGAGAATTTATAGTGATAATGTTGGTGTGACCTACATCCACTTTGCTGCAACTAAAATTTCTTTTATTATTGAGGTGGTGAGAAATACAAATGCCTACACATCTATTTATAATAGATATATTGGGTTTAACAGGAAAATTAATGTTATTAGTTTCCCAATCGGGTTTAAGGTACGAGCCAGCTGCCCACCCTTTGTCTTTAGCCAAAGACTCCGTATAAGAATTACAAGTCCAACAGAAAAATCTTTTAAAAATTATTTGTTAGAACAGTTTAAGTTTTTATAAGTAATGGTACTATGAACAATAAAGAAGTGGGAAAAAATGTAGTCAACAGTAATCTTTATATCTCAAAAGTAACAAGTTATACCGCAGCAAGTATGAAACTTATTATCATTTAACCCCTAAACAATCAAATAATAGAATTAGAATCACTTTAACCCAAATAATAGAATTACAATCACTTTAACAAACACAAAAAATTATCTTTAGAACGTCTACTCACAATACCAGATACCTAGTTTTATTTTTATATTAGTTTCGGTTTTTCACAACCATCCACCAGAAAATGTTTCTTAATTCAAAACAATGCAACTGAACATTAACAAATATAAATACACAATTTTATTTACCTGTCCCAATTGTTGGTGAACCTGTTCATGAGGATGAATAAATGCCACTCCAGATCGTTGAGAAGGGTACTGCATGTATAGTGTAGAACCATGATTGGGATTGAATGGAGCCACCATTGATTCTGGGGGTCTGTAACCAAGACCTGCAGGTGACGATGGGGCAACCCATGGTCCAGGTAAATGTTGCGCTAGTGTGTGTGGTTGCCTTTGTTCAGTGGAAATAGGTGGGGCCCTATGAGTAGACCCAAGCTGTGGAAATTCAGTGTTGTAGGTCAAGACAGGTGCATACATAGGTTGTATGGGATATGAGCCACCATTAAACCCAAAGCCTGGATCGAATCTTTGTGCATATCTGGAAAAAAAAATTATTAGTACATATCTAGAAAAATGATTAAAAGGGCAGAGGGTTCAGTTGGGTTGGGCAACAAGTCAAACAAGTCAAGTTTTTACTGGATTGGATCAACTCAAAATGGTTTATGTTAAAAAAATTAGCATTTATATAAACAGACCATGTCGAATATGATCAGAATGTTTTTACTTCATATCAACAACAGTATAATAATGAATTAATTTCACACTAGACAACTTTCATCAATTTGTTCTTATTAGCTAATTTTTTTTTGGTTTCACCTGCAATAACATAATTCAAGTCAACACAATCACAGATAGTTGGTTGAAACTGCTGGATCTAACATTTTAGCATGGATATGTAAACAAGTAATTGCTGTGATACTGAAACAATATTTGCCTAATAAATTAGTTCAAAAGAACCAAACAAAGGCAAATTACAGTTTTTCACATACCACGTATTGACCAACCACACTAATTTGCAGCTTCTGAAACTGGTTATGACGAAGTCACAAACGTATCAGTTTTTAAAAAGGTCGTCCCGTGATGAAAAAACTAGTCTTTACTGAACTTAACAAATGAGTGAGTTTGCAATACAAAAATAAAACAAAAAACAAACACAGAAACCTGCTATGTTCACCCAAAAAAAACCTTAAGATAGCAAGAGTGGCAACAAAACTATGACAACGTGATAAACAAAATGGCAACAAGTGCTCAGGTTTTACACATATATCATCAGATATAGACAAAATGCATAGATAAGTAGATAACACTGTCTACATAATGATTATAAATGATCCAAAATAAATCATAAAATCTAAACAAATAGATTTCATATTAATAAACAGATACAGTAAATCTATAGCTGATCAAAATTCCACACAAATATAATTAACAATATGATTTGAACTTTGAAATGCATATGATAGTTCAGAAACAAATGTAGAATAATAAAGATCTAGGTAATATCAAACTGCTAGTATTTACCTATACAAGGGTTGATTTAGGTAATATTTTATCTCTAAAAAGTCAAATGATCAAATCGGATTCAGAAGTGTATACATATCATAAAAAACCTCCTTATTCACTATAAGGAAACAATGGATGAAAGAATGATTGTCACTGACTCAACCCCACCGTTACCATATTTACCCCTTTGGACCTAGCAAGCCATCCCATTTCTAAATCTACCTGTACCCAACCCACCCATTTTTACACCTTGAAGAACATAGACACAGCTAAGTAAGCATGGGAAGAGAAAAACATACCTGTCATAGCTCCTATCATAATCAGGATCCTTTCGCTCAACTTCATGGTCCCGAAAAATTGCCACTTTACTATTATTCCTAGATCTACTAACAGGCTCCTCCGATCTGATTCTACTTGTAGGACCTGTACCTGTAACTGAACCCCTGCCACTATTCATATCCATTCCTGTTGAAGATAAAACTTCTTCTGCCTTTAACGCCCTTAAAGAACCATGGTGGAACACTTCCTGCGACCTTGAATTGCTTTCTTGCTTCCCACCAGAGGTAGAACTACTAGAACTGAATATTCTTGCACGTGCACGATTATATTCTTCTTTTCTTTCCTCAACACTTTTCAAGCTATTGCTCCTTTGTGTTGAATTTGTACTAACAACTTGTGATTTCTTGTTTGGCCTTTGTTTGATTGCAACCTTGACAACATTGTTGGTAGAGTCATTGGTTGGTAATTTTACTGGTATATCAGCCAGACGTATTAGAGGAAGACGAGAATCAGGAGTCTTGTGAATGATAATTCTGGAACCAGAACCTTCTGGAATGTTGTTGTCAAGTAAGACAGTGGATTGAAGGAAATAGTGTTGAGCTACACGATGCGCTGCTAACCGCAGATAAGAAGTAGGTAGTTGTTGAAACTCCATTTGTTGTTGTGAGGATCTCTAATGAACTTCTCTACATCCTGCTCCATCCTTAACACTGAATAGAGCATAATAAGCATATGTTTATACTAATATAGTGCTAATAAAAACCATAAAATGTCCCTTCGCATACACAAAGTGTCCTGATCAACAATGTCATAAAACAAGAAACCTTATCTATTTTGATTTGGTGTTTTAAAAATAAAGGCAAACCCAGTGCACAAGGCGTCAAGGCTCAGGGGGTGTTGGGATACTTTGGGTTGCATCTCTGCAAGAGGCTGTTTACACTTTGGGTGCTAATAAAAGCATAAAATGTTCCTTTTGCATACACAAAGTTCTGTCGTAACATAAAACACAATAACATTCTGAAGTTTCATTAAAATGTGTTGATGACTTGAGGTTACACACCAATGATGGAATCTTATGCATCTTGTGTAATGATTAAAGATTCAGTGCACTTCAGTTAGCAAAATCCATGTATATACTTCAATAGGAAACAAAACAATAAAGGAGAAATTAACTGATACATTCTACATAAACTTTGGTTCTTACTTTAATCAATTACCAATAGTGATCGGATTCATAACACTATAATAACTCATGCAAAGCATAGTGAAATTCGATAAAGAAAAAATCAAATGAACAGAATTAACCACACACCTGAAAGGCGCTCCCTAGGGTTTTGCAAAGCTTCACGAAGAAACTGATCAACAGAATTCACCAAATCCTCCAACAAACCACCAGACGACGACCTCGCCGGAGCCGACGACGCCGAATCAAACTCCGAAATCGACGAACTAGTAGTCAAATCAGGAGACGAGTTATTGCTCTCCCGCTTAGACGAAAGCATCAACCTACTGACGGCGGCGTCTAAATCAGCAACCTCCCATGACTCCGGCGGAGCTCCGTCAACTTCTCCTCCGAGGTCGTCTACTGAGCCCGCCATGGCAGCGAATGACGATGGTGGAATCGGAAGCGGCGTCGGCGGCGGCGGTGGTGGTGATGGTGGTTACTGCAATTAGCAATTTGATAGCGATTTTAGGGTTTGAGGTAACAACAGAAATCTGAAATTATCAACGAATTGATGATTGTGATGGTGTTGTGGGTATCATGTGATCGTTAATCAGAGATAATAGAATGATTTTGAAGGATTACATGAGGAAATTGAGGGTGATTGAGAGGTTGATTGGGAAGACGATAGGGTTTGAGTGCGTTTAAGGGTTACTTCGATGGGTGTGTTTGTGTGTGTGCATCTGGTGATGAAAAGGGAATACCCAAGTTATAAATAAATTTATCCCTCTACTATTCGTTTTTACCACATTATACCCATGTTCGGTTTAAAACAAAATCTATACCGCAACTTAAGTATAAACTATGTTAATTACCCGTCACGCGTTGCCGCGATATTATACGTAACGTGATAAAGTATATATTACAATCGATCTGATTTGTTTCCAAACTAACTCTACGTCAATACATAGAGTAAATTGAATTTATATCGTTAAACAAAAACGTTTAATATTTGACCTAACTCTTTTCCAAAAAAAAAAATTGTCGAAACATAGATTTAAAATCGCTCCCACCGTTTCCGAACTATATTAGCGTCCAAAAGTATAGTAAATTAAAACGTATTATATTAACCTGACGTGTTTCCAATTAACCAATGTTGAAACGTATGTCAACTTAAAGCGTAAGTAAAATAAGCATGAAAACGTTTTATATTTGACCCAACTCATTCCTAAAGAAATATTATATCAAAAAATTTACGTATTTCAAAATATAGACAGTCTTAAGTGTATAAAGTTAAGTTTGGAAACATTTTATATTTGACCCGAGTCATTTTTAATTACGTACGAACTTGAATTTATATTGCATAGGGGTAAACTCGAAACTTTAGAAACTTAAAGGGGTTAAAGTGACACGTGTCGTGATGAAGTATAGACTATAATCAATCTGACTCGTCTTTAAACTAATTGTATATCGAAACATAGAGTAATTCGAATTTATATCATCAGATGATAACGTAGTAAACACACATAAAAATTAGCATGTGCGTCGACGCCATATGTGACGTGATAAAGTATAGACTACAATCGTCCTTACTCGTTTTCAAAGTAAATTGTGTATCACATTTATGCTAATATATCATATTTGACTTAACTCGTTTTCAAACAAAACTTACATCAAAAAGTAAAGTAATTCACAAATCATATTCGTCTCACTTATTTTCCAAATTTTTTTACATAAAAACGTACACAATATACCTACACGTGCATAAAAGTAAGAACGTGATAATTTGTTTCTATGTAAAAATATACAAAAGGTAATCCCAAGATTTTTTAATTTTAAAGTACATTATATAAACTCATAAAATTTGAATAGTTACAAATGTAAAATTTAAAAGTTGAGGAGTGAAAGTTGAACTTTTTTAAGATATGAAAATATTATATTTGTTAAATTAGATTTTGAATTAATTAAATGTTTTTGGGAGTTGGAATGATACAATTAATTAATTGCTTTTAAAGTTAGGAGGAAAGAATTAAAAAGAAGGATGTCACTAAGCACTCTCATCTAAAAACCTATGATTTTAACCAACTAACCTATATAAACATATAATTTATATATGAAAACATAGATTTATATCTTAAAAGCAAAGTCGGGTGGCTCAATCTCTACCGACTTTTACTTCTAACTATATATACAATAAGCCTATTGGGATTTTGATATATTTAAAATTTTATGAAATATTATTATTATTTACCTATATATTAAAAAAGTAAGTTCGTCATTAGTATTTTTTTAGTGATTTAGCCACTAAAGTTTTAGGGTTTGCAAATTACCCCCTCCTCCAAATTTGTTTATAGAGACAAATTTGTCGGTGTTCATCCATTTCACACTCTAGTTTATTTTTAGAGAGAGGGTTTGTCGGTGGTGTACACCGCCTGCATAATCTGGTTGTTTACTGACCACATGAAGTCTATGTCTTTAGTGGGTGGTCGTTGGTTTTGTGTTTAGGTGGCAGCTCTGGTAGACCCATGTGTCGTCTCCGTCCATGGACGGTGGTGCATGTTGGAACCAGTTTAGATGTGTCGGTTTCAACGTCGTTGGTGGAGTGTCGACAACCTTTGGTGGTGTTTGCGTGATTGTCATGTCTAGTTCTTTTCATCTTTTGCTTGATGACGATGAAACTAGGCACATATTAAGTTCTAATATAGTTTTGATGATGTGCTTTTGTATAGAGAGAGAGGTTTCGATTGTGACATCCGGTAAATTTCCGTTACCAAACTCCGTTAGTTCCGTTAAGTCTTGCATACACGTGTCGTAAGCACACACTAGTTGTCTTTTAACGTTGGTGACCTAATAATAATTAATAATGTTATATTAATGATAATCTAATTGACAATGTGATTATGGTATTATGTTTATGTATTTGCATGTTTTAAATGTTAGTTAGGAAATTAATTGCGTAACGTGGAAACTTGTCTTTTTATTCGTATGTCTTGTGTTTTTATAAAGATAAAATATATAAGGATTATCATTAGTTTATATCTTTATATAATTAAGTTAAAAACACTTTACAAAGAGTTTAAAAGCTTAATTTTTGTAAAATACAAATTACAAGGGCTTAAGGGGTAAATATAGAAATTAAATTAAACAAAACAAAAACCCTAGCCCCCACCCCAAAACCGGCCGCGACTTCTACTCCCTCTCCCTCTTCACTTCGAATTCGACCAAGAGATTACTACACGTTGGAATCATCATTTGCAAGTTAACACGCGTTAAAAGGTTAGAACTTTGCAAGTTTTTGTGGGATTTTCTTGGTGGTCGAACCCTAATTCGTTTATGTATGTTCATGGGGTCGAAATTGATGTTATTTGATTATGTTAGTATGTTAGTTGGATTGTATACATGTTATTTAACGTTGATTATGCATGAATGATACGTTTTTAATGGATTGATCATGAACTTTGATTCCAGACAAACCCTAATTCGAAATTGATGAGATTATGTATGATTGATGATTGTTTGATGAATGTATGATGATTAGTAGGTTGTATGAATGCTAGGATACATTGATCTTACAAGATATTGATGAATTGAAGTTGGTGTTCATAGGTTACTAATAATAGTAACTTTATTTCCATGACATGATGATCTAATGATGGATTGATGTTGTTGATGTGTTCATGATGATGATTAGATGCTAGATTGTTGATATGAATGCTAGAAATCTTAGAATGAATGTTGTTGTTCATATCTTGCCAAAGGTGGAAACTTTTGTTCATGATGATTGATAGATTATGATGATTAGGCATTGTTGATCATGTCTAGATGTTGTTATGAACTTTATATGGTATATTAGTGATGAACTCATGAATACATTGGGTGTTTGATAGGTTTTGGAATGTACTTTCCCAAAAGGGAAACTTTATTTGCATAAAGGTTGAAAGATGATAGTTTGAACATGTTTGGGATATTAGGAGCATGTTAGTATGTTCATGGATGGTTTCTAAGGTGGTAGAATATACTAATTTAGTTGTATGGACTTTGATGATCATGTGTGATGTTGAAAGTTGATTAGTAGTTAAGACATCATGTTTGGGACTGGAAATTGATTATTGTGGTGTATGTTGAATGCAACGATCATGGTTATGAATATGATTGTGATCATCATACACGCGTGCGAATCTAAGGCCCCTACTTAGTAGGATTGGCAGGGTTTAGGGTGTGAAGTCGTGAGTGGCTTCACATGGCATGTGGTGCGTGATTTGATCTTTGTGTGGCATGTTAGTTATGTTATAACTAGTTGGCATGTTAATGTATAGTTTCGCATGACTTGTATGATACTTGGTAGTATGATGATCTAAGTAATACACCTGGGTAATATAGCATACATATGTTCCATTTGAATGTTAACCATGTATGATATATGTGTATGATTGCTTGAATGGTTTACAACACATTAAAGTCACCAGCGGGTCAAACGGGTCAACTGAGTCAAACGTGTCTGTTTTCTGAAACCTTGAGTCCTTGGTTGTAGTGTACTTAGGGTTTCACATGTTCTTTGTTTGCACGTACTCATGTATTTATATGATCTAGGTAACCTCTGAAGGTTGTCTATCCACTCTGTCTGTCAAGTAAAAACTCTAAGTATCTATTACGCATACCAGGTGAGTTCATGCCCCACTCTTTACTTAATCTCTTTTGGTGGAGATAGCATACTGGTAAACTTCAAACGCTTTATATATTCAAGTTGTGTATAATATTAATATAGTGTTGATATCATGGAAAAGTCCTCACACTTTCGAATTGTTAATATTGAATAGCGGGGAAATTTGGGTAGTACTACTGGGTCTGACGAGCCCCACATGTGTGACTCGAGGTCAACCAGGTGCAATTTGTCCTATTGAACATTGTCACGACCTGTTAATTCGTGACAGGAGGCAACAACGTAACACAGTCAGCTTCAATTGCGAAATCACTATGAAATAATATTTATTGTTAATGGACTAGCTATCTGTTACAATGCACTACTTTTATATCTCTATTATTAAACTGCTTATGTTTGAATATCAACTCTTGAACTCACCAACCATTGTGTTGACATTTTAGTATGCTATTCTCAGGTCATTAACTTGCTTGCCTTTAGGAACACTACACGGATTCACTTGCATTCCAAGACTTGGTCTTGAAGACATCTTTATTGTTTTTAATGATTAAAATGCTTACTCATTTAGGTTGGCGCATGTTTTGCCATAGTATGCATTTATGCTCTTTGGGTTGTTTTACAAAACGCTTCCGCACAGTTTCAAGTTTAAACTTTGGTTGATTTTATTTTAATATTGGCATATAGTGTCGTTCTGAGTAACTATTGACTGAGATCTTGGTTTGTTCACACGCCTCGCGATAAAACTCCGCATGTGGATTTTGAGGGTGTGATATCGATGATTTTACAACATCGATGACGCCAATTGACACCCATGGATGGTGATGCATACCCACATCGGCTTAGATCTGTCTATTATAACCCATCAATCGCAAGTTGACTGCCTTGGTTTTTCATCATTTGCTCGATGATGATGATCATCATGCATTTGAGACCCCTAACCTAGTGTTAATAGTATGATTTAAGGGCAAGTGTAGGTGATGTTGCCACTTGTGTTTGTTGTTGTTTTTGTTTTTGATGTTTGTTCGGAAATAGGTTTTTAAAGACTTTCAAAGACCACTTATTGTTACATTCAAATGGTTGTGTTATAGGGCTTTGTATTTTTTGGTGCGTTAAACAAATCGGTAAAGCTATGATTTCTATAAAAGCCTTTTATTCAAGTTTTTCTTTTTGATAATAGATTGTGGGTTTTGTCGATTGATTATGATAATCGGTTTCATTGCTCAACTATGATGGCTTCAAAAAATTTTCTCATCAAATGATGAGCATGGCATGCAAGGTGGATGTAGGTTTTTAACCTAAAACTCACCTTGCAACCATTATTTGCAACCATTATTTGTTGAAAGCTTGAAGTTATATAAAGCTTTACTCATCATGGGAGCACATTTTTTTCTTTCATTTTGTTGCTATTTTTTTAAGTGGTTTTGTATATTTCAAAATACTGGTTATGATAATAATATATGAATAGGTTTTTTTTTTGAATTTTTAGTCGCTACGATGATGGGAACACATGCATTTGACCCGGGTTTACCCTGCTATTAAGTCGGTTTGACTCGCCACAAAATGCAAGCGGAAAAAGTACTAGTTTTATATAAAAAAACACTGAGTGTTGAATAGTGACACAATCACACATCTTTTGACACATGTATTTATTTTTTTAGTTACTTTTACATGTATTTTTGTTTTATCTTATACTTTTAAATTTTCAATATCAGTTTTATTTGAAATCAAGAATGTCAAACATGAAACTTGTTTATTCTCTCTTTTAAATTCAATTTGACATTCCTTAAAATTCATTGACGCGACAATGTACTTGGAGTTGTGTTGTACTTATTTTCATTGGCAGTTCGATTCAACTTATAATAAGAAAAAATTGAATCTTGCGCAACGTGTGACATAACTCACTAGTTATATGTTAGATGTTATAAAAGGAAAAACAAATAGATATAAAAAAAATTCAATATATGCACTTAAACTATAGAGCTCGAGTCTAAGTTATCTTCCTACGCTTTAAATTTTAATATAAATCACCCAACAATAAAATTTGACAACAAACAACCTTTAGAAACATTTATCGGTTAAGATTTCACCAGAGATCAATGACTTAAGTTAAACATCCTCATTCGTCTAAAACTAACTTGAACCTGGTTAGAATAAACCTAGACCTCCAAATGTAGCACAATAACAATCATAAAGATAAAGTAAGAGTATACGATTACACAAATATAATAAATAGACTTACTTAACGCTCAATTAAACTCCCGCTTTACACAACGTCTAAAAAAACAGCTCACTTCACTATTTAATATACACACATCTACCCCGAACATTACATATGATATTATATCACATGACTCGAACTCATAAAATCAACAACATCAAATAAGGTCTTTATTAGTTGCTTTATGATTTTTTTTGAACTGCGAAAATTTCATTAAAAACTAGCGGGAAGCTAGCAATAAAATATTACATAAAGAAAGAGGAAATATTGAAATCACACCAATTTTTTCAATCTAAACTATTAATTTTTCCCATATGTTTTATCCAAATGAATGATGACATCAAAATATTTTTGAATATCGTATCCACTCCAATATTGCCCTCCTTAAAAACACGATCGTTCCTCCATATCCATATGTGCCAAATGGTAGCATGTAGAATCACCAATATAACTTTTTTAACCAAACTATCACCATTCATATTAGTAGAAATAATAATAGTAATAATAATAGTAATAATAATAATAATAGTAATAATAATAATAATAATATAGTAATAATAATAGTAATAATAATAGTAATAATAATAGTAATAATAATAGTAATAATAATATAATAATAGTAATAATAATAATAGTAGTAATAATAATAATAGTAATAATAATAATAGTAATATAATAATAGTAATAATAATAATAGTAATAATAATAATAGTAATAATAATAATAATAATAATGATAATAATAATAATAATATAATAATAATAATATTATTATTATTATTATTATATTATTATTATTATTATTATTACTAAGTGGGATGTTATTTTACAAAAAACTGTCGCATTCAATCGATGCATATAGGCCTGCTTCATGCCAATACTCCAATACCAACTCCCCTCATTCGATAGTCAATTCTACATACACCTTAACTGCAATACACATATATACATCAGCAATCAACAATCAACAATCATTCAATCAACACACAGAATTGCAGAAATTCAATTGGGGAAGACGATAGAATAAGCAATGACGAGGTGGTGGGAGAGTGCTCGCGAGCTAAAGCCATTGGTGCACTTGTTGTTTCCACTCTGTTTCCACTGGATTGCAGAAGAAATGACGGTTTCTGTGCTTGTTGATGTCACCACTGAAGCCCTTTGTCCCGGTGAAAACACGTGTTCTGAAGCTATTTATCTCAATGGTGTTCAACAAACTGTATGTGTACTCACTCTCTCTCGTTTTGATCATCGTGTAGATATTGTGGGTTTCTGCTGAATTTGAGCTGTTTGTTCATGTGATCGGTATCTTTGATGATGTGGGTGTTCGTTGATTGAATTGTATTTTAAGTTTTCAGGGTGTTTTTAGTTGAATTGATGTGTGTTTTTGTTGATTAAGGGTTGTTTGTTTGATTTAACAAAAGAGCATGAATTTTATCTGGGTGATTTTGATTAAATAAAAAATTAGGTTGTTGATTAATATCAAGGTATTATCAAGACTGATTATCAATGGATGGTGATCATATTTGTTAATGACTTTACTATAGAATCATAGATCCCTAACTTAAATAGCTTTTTGCTCATATTCTTCTTTATTAGACAATGTGTTGTGATGAGGTCAGGGGTTGGAGTTGTGAAAACAGCTTCTTGTAGAATTGCAGGATAAGAATGCGTACATCAGGGATCAAGCCCAAGTGACCTGACACTCATGACCCTACACATGTGGGAGCCTTGTGTATCGGGTTTGCCATGAGTCATCAGAAAGCTTTTAATAGATTTGAGAGACCTTGCTTGCTTCGGCTAATTTATTTTATTATATAGTTACCAGTATCCTATATCCACCTGATACGTGCACTATGCCACGTTCGAACTCACGTTTATCTTCTTACGACCTCAAAATAATACTACTACGTTCCAAAAATCTAAAACAATTATTTTGACTTCTAACATCAAATTCATGTCATTTCATATATTTTATTAGTTGAATATTGATAGATTTTAAGTAAAGTTGATGTAAAGATAATCTTTACCTGAAAAATGAATTCATATCTGTTTTGAAGCTGAAATAATCATGTTTGATCTCAAAAGCCACCTCTGTCTTCTTTTTAAACAAAATAATATCTTAATCTATTGTAACTTATGAATATGGGCCAAGAATGGTTGAATTTCACATGAATTCTGCAAATATTTGATCCTTCTGTTCTATTGTACCGTTTCGTTATTTTCTTTCAGTTTTCTCTATTGTAAAGGTTAAAAGTTTATATAATTAATAAGTCATTGTTTTGTATATTAGATTGTAGGAATATTCAAGATGGTCATGCTTCCAATTCTAGGCCAGCTTTCGGATGAGTATGGACGTAAACCACTTCTTCTCGTAACAGTTTCTACAACAATAGTTCCCTTCAGTAAGTTTTGTTTTTTCTATAATCAGTTATATTTTCTATAAAGTTGTACTTGTTGGTTCAGACCCCTCATTCTGCACTAAAAAACTCAGAGGAATAATTCACTTGCTTAGTTGCTTTCTCTGCATTCACTAAATTAATTGCAACACTTGCATTAAATAGAAAATTCAACCCCTTGCACCTAAAGAAAAGGAGACTAACTTACCCACTACTTGATAACAATCATGATCTGTTAAAACAATAAAAACAAGCGACTAAAATAAACTTTTGCTGACCCTACCCGTTGACCCAATCAAGGTTATTCCCTACCATACTCACAAGAAATTACATTTGTTCATTGTAAATTACTTTACTAACGTTTAAGTACTCACAGGTATTGTTTTGTTTTTCTTTTCATCTTTCAGTCCTGCTGGCCGTCAGCGAGTCAAAAGCATTTGTGTACGCTTATTATGTTCTTCGCACAGTTTCATATATCATTAGTCAAGGGAGTATTTTCTGCATTGCTGTTGCTTATGTGGTAAGATATCTCATTTAATTCTACTTCCTCTTTTACACGTTAAATATAATTTTTTAAGTACAACTAACTCACACATCCTCCTAAATCTACACCAAAAGTCAAAATTGAAGTTCTTTTGTTTTTTAGTACATAACATTAATTATTGAGAAATTTTGACACCTTATAAATGGTTCGATTTGGGTTGTGTTTTTCTGAAACGGGTAAAAATTAATAAAGAAACTTAAAGGAAACATGTGAAACCAGTTGTAAGTCCATAATAGCCTTTTGTAATTGCATACAACCTCCTAAATCATTTTTATTCAAAGATCTAGTATACAAGTGTTCTTTATGTATTCATAGTTGATGCATTAACTATTTATAGAAACGGACATGAAAATGGTTCTAAGTAAACCATACACCACCTGATCTGTTTTGGCCAACATTAGAAAATGGCCTGTTTCAACCCCACCCATATATAATGCATTAGTTATTCATAAAAATGAACAAAAACTAGGCTCGTTCAAACCAAGCATACCCTTTTGACTCATGCTATAAAATGACCCATTTCAACCTAACCCCACAAAATTGGATAAAAAGGTAGGTTTGTGTCAATTAAACTTGACCGGGCCCATTTCAAGCCTACTAGAAAATGGGCCGTTTTGGCCCACGCCACCTGACTAGATTGCCACCTCCAATTGTCTATATGCTTGGATTACTTCATTAAAAGTCTTATTATTATTACTGTTTTTGCAGGCAGATGTTGTTGATAGTAGAAAGCGGGCAGCTGTCTTCAGTTGGATAACAGGCCTATTTTCTGCATCACATGTTTTGGGAAATCTCCTAGCACGTTTTCTTCCTGAAGAGTACATTTTTGAAGTACAATTATTTCAATACTATGACATAATACACTATATTTTATTTTTGTTACAATTTTTCTGATTAAAGTTAGTTTTAGTTCAGGTTTCAATAGTTCTCTTGACCTTCTGTCCGGCTTATATGGCAATCTTTCTGGTTGAAACTGTTAAATCAACTCCAAAGGTGGATCAAGATTCATCTTATTTGAATAAAGCACTTACGGTTCTTCAAAAACGTTATAAGACAATGAAATATGCCGTAACTATTGTGTTAAACACGTATGTGGATTTCAAGATTCATCATTGTACTAAATACTCTTTGCTTTTCATTCAAGTTAATTCTAACATGAACATTTTTTTGTTTTAGTCCGACTCTAAGGAGTATTTCTGTCATTTCATTCTTCTATGAATTGGGAATGTCTGGCATCAGCACTGTCCTACTCGTATGTTCTATTTTGTATATGTGAATGTAATCTTTCTACTTTAAGCTACATTTATTTTTTAGCATGAACGCGTAAGTGATACCAGAGGTATAACTTTTGACCTGTATACTTATAAGTGGGTGATATAATGATATGTTTGATCCCTAACTAGTAAAATAAAAAATATAGCTAAAAAGATAAATGGACCAAAGGGATCAAAAGTCCCCCAAAGTTTTATATTCTGAGTAAACATTCTAAATCATTTGAATCCAAAACCAGATTATCATTGAAATAATATAAACTTTGTAATTATACTTGACACACTAATCTATTATAAAAAATGATTATTCAGAAAGAAAGTGCGACAGCCCCAACCAACCGATACTAAAATCACCTGTTTTGACTCGAGTTAATATGAACCGAGTCCAGCTAAATAAGTGATCATGAGTTTAAGAGGAAGTGTATAACTTGAAACACATGATTGTTAACTGATCAACTCATTCCCATTTTTTTTGCTTCCTTTGTCTTGGCAGTATTATCTGAAAGCAGCATTTGGTTTTGACAAAAATCAACTTTCAGAAATTCTAAGCATGGTTGGTGTAGGTTCAATTGTTTCTCAGGTCTGTTCTTCTTCCTTATATAAAATTGTTATTTTTTTGTAATATTTTTTCTTTTGATTTCTAATCATTAACTTTTTATTCCATTACGCTCCAAAATTTCATGTTAAGTAATATTCTCAGTTCTTCATTTGTTTCTAGTTGGTGGTGCTTCCTCTTGCTAATCCATTAGTTGGCGAGAAAATAATATTGTGTGCAGGCTTATTAGCATCAATAGCTTATGTAAGTTCAACTTAACTTTAGTTAAATCACAAATTTGTCAGAACATTTGAATTTACTAAATATAATCTCATAAATTTGTTGTTATTTGCAGGCATTGCTTTATGGCTTTGCATGGGCTTCTTGGGTAATTATCTCATAATTTAATTCATCTTGTGTATATGCAAGTATGCAACTAAGGTTTTCAAGGCTTAGTTTTGTCAAAACCAGAGGTTGAATTTCGACCTTTTCACTAAAAGAGGATCGGGTCATAAATCTGAATTTGGGCACATAGTTGTCCAAAATCTACATATAATGCATACTTGATACAACCTCCTGAACAGTTCACAGTTTCACACTGATTTAGATTATCAGTTCACTTATATAATCTCTATCATAACTAACACAAGTTCTATATGTAATTCTTTTTTAGTGGACAAAAAATGTCTGCAAGTCAACCTAATCACCATCTTCCAAAAAAACTTCTAAGTTTGGCATAGGATTCTGTTAAAACTTCATATATAACAACCATAGTTATAAAGATTTCTACCAGAAAACCTTTGTCAATTTATAAAGATAATAAAATGCATCTAACACTTAAAAACTCAGATGTATAACTCTTTTTGTGACAGATATAGTGTTAACTATCAAGTAACAGTTTATAACAAGTTCATTCCTTTACAGGTACCTTATTTTAGTGCATCATTTGGGGTCATTTTTATCCTAGTTAAACCAGCTGTAAGTTTTCTTAATCAAAACTAATTGTTTTGAGTGCTATTTATTAAATATATAATGGACACTTGGTTCTTTTTACAGACTTATGCAGTTATATCAAAAGGATCAAGATCAACTGATCAGGTTTGTGACAGTTCTTTTTTTTTTCCCTTTATTATCAGGTTTTAACCTTGTATAGTTTCCTCAGTTTTAACCTCCATTTTGTGGATCCCATACTACCTTGTTTTTATACAATGGGACCCACAAAATGCTAACAAACAAGTATATCTATAAACCGCATATGTGTAACTTTGAAATCTCAGGGAAAAGCACAGACATTTATTGCTGGTGTGCAATCAATTGCAAGCTTGTTATCACCATTAGCGATGACTCCATTGACTAGTGAGTTTTTATCTGCATCTTGATAATGTATTCACATAGTAATTTCAAACTGTTTACATATCTTGAGCTCGTTACCAAACTACTTACTCATAACTTGAATTTGAACTCCCTGTGTTGCAGCATGGTTCTTGTCTCCCAACGCGCCTTTTGACTGCAAAGGCTTTAGTATCATTTGTGCCTCTTTATGCATGGTAATGTTGGCCCTATTAGGATCGTTTAGGCTCTTGATTGATTATCTTGAATATGATCAATTTGTGTTTAAGAGAAAGATGATGAACAATTTGTATGAATTGATAATGATTGAATGTTACAATGTTTACAGACACTATGAACGTATATTAATACTAAGCCCTATGTGGTAGTTAACAACTTTACTTTTGACATACTAAGCCCTTATACATACACCCTTATACATATTAGACACTAAGTTAACACTTGACATGTTACATAAACGACCCACTAGTTTAACTTTACTTAGACACACCTATGTATGGATTAAGATAATTATACTTTCAACAGGTAATCCTACTTAAACCACAACCAACACCGCGACAACCCATCTTTTGTTTTTTCTAACATGATCCATTCAACTATTTTTAGGTGATTTCATTATGTTATGCATGCTCGTTGAAAGTGGAATCACCGCCAGATGATGAAGATAATCTGGAAGCACCATTAATATCTTAACCAAGTAAGAGATTGTAATAAGATATTTATGCAGGTTAAATGGTTTGCTTGATGTAAAGTTATGGTTTCTTAATCTTCATGTTATCTTTATATTTGATCCACTTCTCGCATATACTCTCTAGATTGGATGGGTATTATGATGGATTTTGTAAGTGCAGAAATGTACTAATAATCTTATTGTCACATATGTTTGCAGAAATTATATATATTAAAGAAGGAAATTTTGTTTTTTTGATATTTAAAAATGTCATAAAGACTAAACATTTCTGAGTGTTTATTTTCCATTCAATCATCAAGCCTTCTTCTCCAAACTCTATTGTAAATTTGCTATGAACTTGAAGATCTGATTTGCTTATAGTAGGTTTCTATCTTGGCAACTCTTTATTAAAATCAACATTTGATATCGATGGTAAAAATTTTTTTTGTCTAGACTCCAGAACAGTTTCTGTTGTTGGGTAAATAATTTGTTCAACCATAAAAACTGTTTTGTTGTGTGTTGGCTTCTGAATTCTTTTTCATACATTTGATGTTTTCTCTCGTGTAGCTAGATCGTGCATTTGGTGATCTCACTGGAGCAAGGCTGACAGGGTCCACAAGGCACCCAAGTGTCATTGGTTTTTTTTACAAAGAACATTGCATCTTGTGTTTTACCCACGAGTTCAAAGAAGACCTTATTTACTGACGAATGGGTCGATTTAGTTTATATTTTGTTTTCGGTTAGAATAAGTTATTTTAAAAGAACTTAACAAAAAAATCAGGTCAAATGGGAAGAATGGGTCAATAACATGAAAGTCATCCACTTTCTAAATCGTTTTTATTACTATTAGCTTCGATTATTTATGTCACACATTAATTACTTATAAACGAAAAAAAAATGTTTTCCTTTGGGAGGGATGTGACAAACATCTAATGATTTCCTATCATAATCTTTCTTTTGAAGGTCAACTGCTCGGTGTAAACTACAATTTATCTAATTCTATTGTTATCGGGACATTAACGGATTCGTGAGTTAGCTGATAAGGAGTTATCATCGAAAAAATGAAAATTTGGATACAAAGTCACACACATAGCAATATCTTAGCCACAGAATCCTTCAATTCTACATGCCAGTTGCTCAAGATCATAATCGGTTAGGTTGTGAGGTGTGTCTCCAAGGTGTACTTGTTTTCATAAATTTTGTGACACAAAATTATCACAAATTACGGTCCAAATTACTTATTAACTTAGTAACAAGATAAACAATATGTTGATAAAAAAATAATATCTTGTTTCTTTACGATAAAGGTGTCAATTTCAAATATTTGATTCATCACACGAAAATATAACGATAAATCAAACAGTCAAACGGGTCATAAGTGATCACAAGAGAATACTTACATGCTTTGACGCTTACAACTTTTATATAGTTTTTTATTAAATTTTTATTAAAATTGATCATTCTTTTTAATAGTATATGTAACCACATTTAATAGAGTGTTCGTAAACTATTGAAACAAACTAACCTATCCGGTTGTAACTTAGAAGCGGGAGTTTGTTATTTATTTTTTGCTTTAGAATAATGTAGCATGTTCATAAACCATCATTATTAATTGTAATCATATTTAATTAAAAAAAAACATAAAATTTATCTTTTGAAAAAAATTTGTTCAAGATGTCAAAGAGCCAAAATCAAACCGCCAAACGGCCAAATCCGTCGAGTCCAATTGACACAACCATCTGATATATCGAGTGGTGACACACAAATAGATTATTATAATTTTTGAGATACACTTAAAAACTTGCTGTGAACAACATCTATCAATACTAATAAAAATAAGTTTTTGTAAGTCACTTGTTACAATTCTAAAACCTTTAATTTTTTTTTTCCGTTTTTCTCTCATAATAAATATCACATTAATTACAAATAATATTATTTAATCCTTTTCATATTAAAATAATTTAAAAAAAAACCTTCTGCAAATACAATTTGTAAAGAAATAACTTTTTTATAAAATGTAAATTTTTTACAAAAAATTTTAAAACTTTCAAAAAAACACAATATACTTTAAAACCTGTGGTCTTTAAAAAATAAAATTATTTTGAAACAAAATAAATTAAATTTCAAAGCGTTAATAAAAAATTATAAAAAATGATACTTTCTTAAATACGGCTTGTTTTGAAACAACTTGTTTTAAACCATACTTTTTTACCACTCGTACGTTATGTCAATCATATCTTACATCAAAAGATCGTTTTATAATTCATTATTTTTATTAATAACTATTTAAGTTTTTATTTATTCAACTCGTGTAATACACAAGGTAATAACCTAATTATCTATATACAATTCTTTTAAGAAAATCAAAATTTTTTACATCAAATTAAATAATAGAAAACAAGTATCATCAACCAATCACTAACACACTCGCTAACTACAATACTGTGGCCGTGAACTCTTTTTTTAACCTTTTCTTACACTTTTTTCTTAAAATAAGTGTGTGTGTGTATATATATATACACACTTGTTTAAATTACTTTTTATAAATGTTAGCACACAACTTCTATCCATGTTTCAATGCTCAAAATAAATCTGCCGCAACTTTATATGTTTCTCTTAGATATTTACTCGCGTTTATATTATTGTTACAACTCGGGTAACGAATTTTACAAATGTAAGCTCAACTACATTAATGTAATCATACAACTCCTGACGCAACCACAAATTATAATTTCTCGTTATTCATAAACTTCAAATATTAAAGGAAGAAGAAAAATGTTGACATGTTAACCCAACCCCACAAAATCTGCCCTCTATTAAAAAAAGTACTCATTTTAATCGTTTTATTTAAGTAGTTTCGAATAAGTAGTTATTTTGTTTTCATTAGATACTTGTTTTAGTTTTAATTTTACATTAGTAAGTTTGAACACCAAATCTACGACTGTAAACGAAACAAACGGCTTTATTCGTGTTCGTTCATTAAGAAAATAATTTGTTCATGAACTGTTCACGAACGCTTACTGAACGGGATTTCTTGTTTGTGTTCGTTCATTAAATAAATGATCTGTTCATAAAATATTCACGAACATAAACGGACACAAACAAAAGCAAACAAACACACACAAATATTCATGAACACAAAGGAAATTTCCTAAAATAAAAAAAATACAAACCATCATATATTGGTTTTATAATTAAAATCACAAATACTATGTAATATCCATCAAACATAAATAAATACTTAACATAATTATTTATAACATAACTTTTAAATGAGCCGACACAAACGAACATTAACAAACAAATTATTGAACATTAACAAACAAATTATTGAACATTCACAAATAGAAATGAACTAACACAACCTCATTTCATATTTGTGCATTTAACTAAACAAACAAAAAATTTTTTGTTCGTTTTCATTCATTTGTTAAACGAACAAACACAAAATGAACTTCTCGCACTCACTTCTAGCAACCGTGAACCATCGCAAACCGTAGTGAACCATGAATCTCGAGTTACATTTATCCGTCATGTAAACCCTTCATCACGATTCACCACCAACAATTTTCGACAACGAAGACATCTTACAGTGGTCACTAGCACCAATGTCACAAATCTCACACCCACAAGAAACCACAGCCCACAATACCACACAACCATCACCCAATGAATTTCGTTCATCTCCTACGATCTTTCACCAACAAAACCTCAGCTCCCAAAGGCAGAGCCGTTCACGCATTGCTAATCACATCTGGGGTCACCCCAGATGTCTATACATTCAACCATTTGATCACCATGTACTGTAAAACCAACCGCATTGAAGATGCCCACAAGGTGTTTGATGAAATGCCTCAAAGAAACCTGATTTCTTGGACTACTCTGATTTCGTGTTATTCTCAATTGGGTATGGCTGTTGAGGCTTTGGGATGTTTAGATCGATGGTGAGTGATGGGTTTGTCCCGAATCACTACGGTTATGTTAGCGCGTTATCGGCTTGTGCTAGCTTAAAGGTTTCAAGAACTGGTATGGAGATTCATGGGAGGATATTGAAGTTTGAGGAGAAAGTAAACAGCTTTGTGGAGAATTCTTTGGTTAATTTTATGGAAATGTGGGATGTTGAAGAGTGCATTGTCTGTTTTTTATCAGATTTTGGACCCGAATGAGGTTTCTTGGACTTCACTCGTGTCGTGTGCTTGTCAATGTGGTGAGAATCTTGAAGGGTTAAGGATTTTCGCGAGATCCCATAAAGCGGGAGTGGGAGTTAATGAGTTCGCTTGTGCGAGTGTGTTGGGTGCTTGTGCTGCTTTAGAGAATGTAGAACTCGGTATGCAAGTACATTCGTATGCTGTGAAAAGTGGAACGCGAATGGATCAATTTGTTGTGACCGGTTTGGTTAACCTGTATGCTAAATGTGGTCGCTTGGAATCGGCTCAATGGGCTTTTAGTGAAGTAAAGAACCCTCACATAACCGCGTGGACTGCACTAATCGGGGGTTATGTTCAACAAGGAAAAAGTAAAGAAGCTGTTTATCTTTTCAGTAAGTTACATGCTTCGGGTGATACTAAACCAAATGAAAGAACATTTGCAACAGTTTTTGGAGCGCTCGTTGATGCCAATGATATGGGTGAGCAACTACATTCGTTGATCATAAAATTTGGATACACGTCGTTTACAGTAATTGGTAATTCAGTAATGGATTTCTACTTCAAATCTAAGCATATCGCAGAAGCTTTGAAAGTTTTTAAAGAAACGAATGAACATGATGTTGTCACATGGAATGCACTGATTTCAGGACATATGAACTCGGGTTTATATGATAAAGCAGTTGAATTTCTTCGTGAAATGTTATTGAAAGGATTTGAACTAAATCTTTACTCTTATTCAAGCATTTTAAACATTTGTGGTGATCTTCCTGCTATCGAATGGGGAAAACAAACACATTGCTGCATCATCAAATTAAAATTTGATTCAAATGTTGTGGTTGGTAGTGCCCTGATTGACATGTATGCAAAATGTGGACGATTATCAAATGCCCGGGTGGTATTTGATAACTTCAGTTTAAAGAATATCGTTTCATGGAACACAATGCTCGTGGGATATGCGCATCATGGTCATGGTGAAAAAGCTTTAGAGGTTTACAATATGATGCTAGATCACGGAGTAAAACCTAATGACATTACATTTATTGGTGTATTATCTGCTTGTGGTCATTCGGGTCTTCTACAAGACGGGTTATATCACTTCAGTTCTATGATGAAAGATTATGGTATAACCCCAAGAACTGATCATTTAGCTTGTATGGTTAATTTGTTTTCGCGTAAAGGTTTAACAAAGTTAGCGTATGATTTTATACAAAGTTTTTCTGCAAAGCCCGATAAGGTGGTGTGGAGGTGTCTTTTATCAGGATGTAAAAAGAATAAAGATTTTGATTTGGGGAAATATGCTGCTGAGAAAATACTTAGTATTGATCCTGATGATGTTTCTGCACATATTATGTTGTCAAATATTTATGCAGAATCAAAAAGGTGGAATGATATAGCGAAAATTCGGACCCTTATGAAGGAAAAGGTGTTAAAAAAGGACCCTGGTTACAGTTGGATTGAGTGATGAATAAAACATATTTGTTTTCTTCGGGTCAAGATGCAGGTTTGAGGGGAATAAAGCTTTTGAACTCTTGACTGGGTTGACCGAACAGTTGTTTGATGAAGGATATGTGCCGGATGGTGTCATCTAAAGTTTTCAGTTAGAAAAGTGGGTACCCGATGGTGGATACAGAGATTTTAGCTTGTAATTCAGGTGTGTGCTTGTTTACATTACAAAGCATATAAAGGCATTGTTTATGGCATTGGGCTATATTTTTGCAAGTGCTAGTTACCAGATTTACTCTTTTAACTGATTCCTGCTAGTATATTATCGCACTCGTTCTAGCCTAGACTCGTTAGATTGCGATGGGGCTAGTCTCTAATGAGGTGTAATTTAACTATCTAAGAGATTATGGTGAGTATTTGTGGAGAAAACTAGGTCTAGTCTCTAACTAAAAAGGGTTTGGAGCCCATATTTCTTTTCAAGTGGTTGATGATTCTGGTCCCATGATGCATAATGGCGTGGAATTAGGAATATGTTTAAGGAGTGTGTGAGTAGCCTTTAAAAAGAATAAAAGATGGTTTAATCATTTTGAGGTGTAGAGTACAGTATAACATTAGTTCTTTTATGTAGTCGTGGTGTTCATCAGCTAGTTTAACCATCACATGCTGGTCGCCACCACAACCAGCTCCGCATCAGCCACTCACTGAAACATTGTGGGATGAAAGAAAAATAGTCAGATTTAGTAAATAAAACATGTTCTGTGAACATTGTTAGAAGAACTATAAAAAGACCAAATAATATTTTGTTTATGAAAAGTGGCACATCATATGTTTAAAATAATTCTCTGTTAATTAAATGTATATTAATTTAAGATTTTCAACCTTATGTTAGAAGTTAAATTTTGATTAATGTAATTGTGAAAGTTGGAGGGTCAAAAATGATTGTGAGAAGAAATCAGAAAGAAATTAGTTGAAGTTGTTTCTGTGTGATTCGATTTTGTTTGGTAATGTTCAAATTAGGAAATTAGTTTTCTTATTAGATTATGCTTCTTGTACGTTAAGCTAATTTGTTTAGCATAAATATATGTTTTAGGGGCCATTATGAAGTGTGATTTTCTTCTTATTAAAACTTTTAGAGTTGTTTTCAGGGAGGTAAACCAAATCTGATTGTTGTGTTGATCTGATGATTATGCGGCATCAACTTGTATCAGAGCTTAGGTGAAGCTCATACGTGGGAGAGACTTGAGAAGGCATGAAGAGAAAAATGCCAAGAAAGAATCAGATGAAGAACAGGGGCGAACAAAACCACCACTGATCGACCTTGTGAGAGATTGATCAAGGAGGAACGAACCTATGTGAACTGGTTAAGGAGTATTAGAATATGTGAGAGGTTCAAATGAAGTGAAGAAGACATATGATTTGTGAGAGATCGTTCAAAAAGCCGTGAAAGCTACATGGAAGAAGATCTGTGATAGATCAAGAAAGACAGCTGTGCTATAGATCAGTGTGGAATATTCAAGCCGAAACCTGTTAAGGGTGAGTTAGAAAGTGGGACGAAAGACTTGAGTGCGAGACAAATTAAATGCGTAGATGTAATGTCTTGTTGTTGTGTTTAAGACAAGTCAAGGCAGATGAGCATGAAGATCATGATTGTGGTTATTTTGAAGAGGATGGGGCTGTTAAGAATAAGTGAGTCTGCTGAAGGCAACCCCATTATCCTACTCACATAACTATGATAGATTTACACTTGATTTCTATTCGATTCGTTTGCAATAATAATACATTTCCTTCATTTTACTCATAATCATCATTATAATGGAAATAAAGAGTAAGTTTATAATGATTATGCGAGTGAGATTGTTTTGGGTAGTGTTGTCATTTGTTAAATTGTCGTATGAATAATATACGTCTAAGAATAAATTTGGGTCTCTTGGTTTAATTGACATTTGATGAAAAAAAGCAAAAGAATTGTTATAATACATGTATTTATGAATACACAGTGAAAGAAATCATGAAACAATTATGAAAAAAAATACTCTCACAAAACCTCATTATGGTTAGGGGTGCAAGGAGCCTAGTCTAAAAAACGACTTGTTAAAATATCAAATTGAGATTAGCTTAAACGAACTCAAGCTAAATCTCAAGCTTATATAAGAGCTCATTTAATAAATGAGCTCCAGCTCAAGCCCGAAGCAAACCTGAGCTTGAAAACTACTTGCGAGTCACACTTGAGCTTTAAAACAAGAGCTCTAACAAGTTGAGCTCTTTTAATTTAAACGGGATGAGTTTTGAACTTTATGTAAACTCAGATTTAATTCGACTCGTTTACATCCTTAGTTACAATTAACATAAATGTTGTGCGTAAATTTTATTATTTAATTTTTTTAATTTTACCCCTACAAGAGTAATAAGACATTGCGAGTTGGACTTGATATGCGAAGTGGTAAAAGTGAATAATGCTAACGAGGGTTGTTCACCTAATATAACATGAGTTCCTGAATCAATAACTCCAACATTTGAATTCATATTTTTAACAGATATAACTCAATTTAAATGGTTGGAAAACCTATAAACATGTTAAAAATATAAAAATACAACTGCTGTCACGACTCAATTTAAATGGTTGTCTTTAGAAAAACCGCATCATTATGTATTCTTTACAAGACGGACATAATTATAGCTTCAATAATAACATTCTTATTCATGTGCACCTTCATAGCATATTATGTGTCTTAATATTATTTGTGTGTTATTATTAGTACTTTTATTTATATGAATGACAACAATAATATTAAAAGATTATCAACAAACTAACCAGTGAAGTTATAAACATAAGGGTACCCAAGGCATTTTTGGCAAGTGCCTTGGGTGTTTCGCCAACACTGCCACCGCGGGTTCAAGTAAGGACACCACACTAGTAGGTGACTTCAGATGGTAGAATCCAAGGGTTTAGGTAGACGTATGAATCTTGGTTTAAAAAATAATAATTTGGATAGTTGGATTGCGTTTCTATCAATTTAGGTAGTTTTCGAAAAAAATTGATATAAAAAGACATTCATTTATTAATTTGATTCAGTTTTAGTAGTTTGGGTTGTGTTCTTGATACTTAAAAAAGATTTTAAGTCACTTCTCCAATTTAGCAAACTAATAATTTCTTTAGTTCATTAAATTTAGTGTTCCTTAAAATTTGATTTACGAAATCACAATTTAAGACTCAATTCATGATTTTTTTATCGTTTCACTTTCTTATATAAAGTTTGGATATGATTAAAGGTCTTGCTATTGTAGTAAATTTTTTTTTTTGGAATTTCAACTTAACTATATAAACATGTTTGTTTTTCATGTAATCCTCCTCCTTCATGTAGCTGACAAAGATTCATGGTTGTCAAAATCATGACTTCAATCTTCATCATCATCACTTCTCTCTTTTCTTTATTAAGTTTTTATGGGGAATTTTTTTGGGTGTCTTAGAGATTCGATTGTATATACATGAACAAAAATATTTTTTTTTATGAGTGTCAGATGAATCCCATCCTTGTGTTTGGAGAGCTCATACTCGTGTTAGTTTTGAATTTATATCTAAATCTACAATACAATAAATAAGAATTGTGTATTCAGGATTTTATAAAACTCATATATCTTAAAGTAATAAATGAAAAAATATGTTTAAAAATAATTAAAATACAACAATAATAGTGTGCTTAAAGGACTTAAACTAATTGCTAATTTTATACAATAGACATCTCAATTAAAAGTTTACCTATGTAACCGAAATATGCTTGGATACATTTTACATGCTTACCTTATTAGTGCATTTTATGTATATAAAATTTTATCTCACAGGATACTTGTCTTATAAAATCTAAATATCATTTATTAATTTATACTTATAACCATTAGTTATCTTTTAGTGAACAATATAAAGAAGTCATCCTTAGTTTAGGATGGACTAATGGGCACGCCACTAATTACATACGTGCATACATCTAACAGAAAATGATATATACTATTATATATTTATAACAAAAATATTAAAAATCTATAAACATGACTCGTCAATGAATATAAATAGACTATCTTTAGCAAATCAGGTATTACAATGGTTGAATAAATAATTATTATATAAAACTAAAATTTATTAATTACAAAACGATAATTTAAAACAAGAAACGATTGAAATCTTTCTTATTATATATCAAATGAAAATTTTGTTTCAAACCAAACATTTGAAAAAATTATAATCTTTAAAAACTTTCTTATTATAACCCTCAATTTTAGTTATATTTTGTTTATAAAAGTTTACTTTTATAAAAACACTAATTTACCTACTCAAATAAAAAGATGTATTGGGATGACACATGATAACATCACAACCAATCTCAATAAAATTTTATTGTCTCTCTCACTCTCCTATTAAATAATTACCTTAATAACTAATAATATTCTTTAACACCTATTTAGATTTAATAATTCAGAAAAATATCTTTATTAATGTTATTTATAAATAAATAATTATTTATAGAATAATATATTTTATAAAGCAAAAAACTTTTTTAAAATACAATATATTTTAAAATTGGTATTTTTAAGAAGTCATTTAAAAAAATAATCAAATTTAAGAGTTATAATAAGAAATTTTTAGAAATGACATTTTTATACGGTTTGTTGTAGAACAAGATGTTTATATTTTTAGAAAAAAGTTAAAAAACAAATTTTTTAAAAGTTGATATAACTATTTTATTGTTTATAGTATTTTCTAATACGTAATTTCAATCATATCATATATTATAATATATCATTTTATAATTAATAAAACTTATTATATTTTATTTATTCTACTCGTATAATACACGAGTTTACTAAAGTTAGTCTTAAAATATTTTTATTTAAATTTTTTTGATGTTTTAAAAAATTTATATTATAAAACTGTTTTCTTAGAAATAAAAATTCATAAAGATCTCTTTCTTAATTTATCAAAAAAAAAGTATTTTAAATTTAAAATAAATTAAATAATATTATTAATAATATATGTAATTATTAATACGATAGAAAAACGAAAAAATTAATAAGTAGACATATAATGCAGGTATGAGTCCCTCTAGTTTTTTTTTAACAACAAACTATACTACTTAATACACAAAACTAATTTAATCCTTGATTGGGTATGAACCAAAATATATAAATAAACGTCCATGTAGTTATTTTTTATTATAGTAAGAGGAATGGGCATATATCGAGGTACAAATTCATATAATATAATCACCGGCTTATTATAATAAAATAATTAAATTTTTTATTATGTTGGTTATACAAACACTATTTTTTTGTTATTTAGACATCTTAGGGGTTGTTTGATGCAGTTGACTCAGTAATATCTGACTGAGTAAGAAGCTGACTCAGTTAGAAGTTCTGACTCGGTCTGTATCTGATTGAAACTTGTCTGTTTGATAGTATCTAACTGACTCTACTGAATTTACCAAATCCCCATAATGCTTTGGTCATTTAACTTATCAGTTTCAAAAATCATCTGAATTTACCAAACGCTTAAGCAACTGAATATTTTATTATACAATTTTATACTAAAGAAGTATATCCAAACACCAAATAACATACACACTATACTTATTTACATTTCATTTAAATATATTAAATAATGAATTGTATGGGCTAAAAGCAAAAACCACCCGCTCAAACAAAAAAACCAAAAAACCAAGTTACCACAGTCACCTACATCTCCGCCTCTTTCTCTTTGTTCTTCATTTTTGCCTTCATCTTCTCCACTGCTGCCTCGTATGGAGCCACCACCTCCTGCAACGTTACTTCGGCCACCGTTTTACCACCAACCGCCTCTGCCCTTTCGCCACCGCCTCTCAACAACTTCCTCCGAAACCTCTATCTCAACATCGTTCTTCAACGTCTCCATCTCCACCTCTCTCTCAAATCTGTACACGTCTCCTCGTCCTTTCTCCGTCGCCGGCGACGACGAGTCCTCCACCGCGTCAATGTCGTCAAAGAACTTCTTCGTTTTGGAGTTAGCTTCTTTGTAATGAGAGTTAGCGTCGCCGGAGTGGACGTCGGTGATGAGAGGGGTAACACCCTTTTCTTGATCAGTTTGGTCAGTTTTTAATTCAGGGTCAGGGTCAGAACCCATGGACCCGGTTAGAACACAAATAGTCATATCAAACGCGCTGACCGGCTGACCGAGTCAACCATGTCAGCCAAAATCAAACAGTCCCTTAGTGTTTTTATCTCTCTATGTATTTATATGTATGTATAAAAAAAAGATAGAGAGGATGAAATAAATGTGGTGTATCTATAGCATATCTTTTTCCAATTTAAACCTATAATAATAGGGGATGTTATAAATACATCTTATTTATTATTATCCTCTCTATCTGTTTTTATATAACAAAAAAATGATAGAAATAATAAAATGTCTATATAACAAAAAAGATGTTTGTATAACGCAACCCTAATAATATCAAATTTTATGCTTCAATAAAATATAAAAAATACTCTAAAACATAAAAAAATTATGTTATATATACACCCTATTTGTTTGAATGGGTTAGATGCCATTATTCGCCAATTCGGTACCACGTAAGGAAACTTGTGATAGCTTTTAAGAGTCAAATGTCTTTTATGCCCTTGTCTTTCCTTGGCCTGTACGCTTGCGTATGAATAGACTGATGGACTTTAAAAGCTTTAATATAAGCCCCTCAAACTTGTGGTTATTCCCATATTCACCCTTCATTAGTTTTAACACACAAATTTTGATAGAACTTTTCTTAATGATGAGCTCACCACGATCTAACTCACATCAATTGATTTACCACGCGGCTTGAACTACGACAGTTCAAAAAGGTTGTGGATGGCCCGAGCAAAGCTCAAAACAAGCCAAAGTAGAATTGTAAACGAGCAGAGTCCGAACCGATGTAAGTTCAACTTGTGAATTGCTCTTTGGCTTGCAAGTGACTCGCTCATTTGACTCCTTTAAGTTAAAGTCTAAATATCGGGAGACTATTAGTTTATGTCTCACTCTGAACATATGTTTAGAGTCGAGCCATAAATTTTTCTCAACAATAAATTTCATCATAAGAGAGTTAAGGGTGCAGTTCCAGATGAGTTTCAAATAGGTGACCTGATTAATATAACATATATTTTTTGAAACAAGATCGCATAATTACCATTCAATAAAAATATTTATAACCTTAATATTACAAAACATAATATTGATATAGATAAAAGCTTTCTTATTAGGGTACTCTCTTTTTACCAGAACTTCAAAAAGTTTATTTCTTACAAGGGACTGAAACAGGAAGAACTCAAAACTTTGGTGTACAAACCGCAATATAAAAAATATTATAAGGACGCAATCAAAAGATTCATTTTAATCATACACATATATAACTTTTCAACTGTTTTTTATAAAAATAATTTTATAACAATGATCTGAGTACAACAGTTACCCTAGGGTTCCAGATCCAACGGCCACCACCACTTCACCCTCTTCACTCACCCGCCGTCACCACCACCACCACCACCACCACCACACCACCGTCTACCACCACCACCACCGTCACCACCACCGTCACCACCACCGTCACGCCACCGGTCACCACCACCACCACCACCACCACCACCATCTGCCGTCAACAGGTACGTGCATATCACACAGATGTATGTAACATCACATCGAAGACTTTCTAGAAAATTTCGGATCTAATATGACTGTACGATCTCATGTTATCGCTTCGATTCTCGATTTTATCGTTCTAGGAGTGTATTACATGTGTAAATTATAGTTTATTGTTGGAGGATTATCGTTAGGTTATGAATTGACATCATCGGACTTGAAAATTTCGAGATATCGAAGGGATTTTGGTGAGATCGATCGTCGGAGAGTTTGATAACTCATCGGAAAAGGGTAACGACGGTGCCGTTGCCGATGCCGTCGGTGGGGATGAGGAGGACTACTAGGGTTTTCGGGGCTAGGGTTTTGAGGTCAGGGAGACGATTGTTTACTACTCAAGAGGTTTTCAAACACATGAGAAGAGCACCTTTAGCTCCTGCAAATGTTGAAGGAGATTGGATTCAGTTGCTCGATCATGGCGGTGGAGGCGGTGGTGATGATGAGTTTAATGAAAACGGATGGCGAGATTCTGATGGAAAAAACAAAGGGATTAACGATGCCGTGATAGTTGATGATGGAGGATCACAAAAGGAGATAAGGTTAAGGCAGTTGAGGAGTATCAGTTCGATTAAGCTTGTGGACCATGGTGGTGTTTCTTTAACGGAAAAGAGGCGTTGGGGTTTGGTTTATTCTAGGAAAAGGGCAAGGAGTGAGTCCATCGGTTGTAGTAGTTTGGATAAAAAATTTGGGCAAAAGTTTTGCAGGAAAGAAGCTACAAATAAGACTGTCACTGAAGTCTTGCCCCCACCGGTTTTGCTACCAAATGTCACCACCACAACCACTAAGTTTCGTTTGTCTGTAAAGTCTAAATCTAAAAGAAAGAAGGTGATGAATGTTTCAGCCTCTAAACCAACCTGTTTAAATGTATCAAATTTGCCTTCAAGAAATGGTGTCAGAGTCTACAATGACATTCAGAAAAGAAGAAGTTCTTTAAGATCAAGAAATCTAAGAAACCCTTTAAGTTTTGGAAATTTGAAATCCAGTGGAGGTCTTGTGCAAGACGGTGTTCCGTTCTTCCCAATAAAGTCAAATTCTGTGGTTACCAAGTCAATTCAAAAGGTTTGTTTGAAAGAACTTAAGGAATTAACACAAGATATAGACTCTGCAAGTTGCAATGCAAGTATATTAGTGATAGAATCTGACAGGTGTCATCGAGAAGTAGGAGCAGTTATTACGATGGAAATGGTGGGTCCCAATCAATGGTTTCTTGTGGTTAACGAAATGGGATCGAGAGGTTTCGGGTTGAGGCCCTAAATGTGATGAGACCATGTTTTTGCAATCGTGTCACTCGTGCCATAATCTGGGCTACTGGTGATGAAAGTTGGAGACTTGAGTTTTCTTCTAGACAAGATTGGTTTGTTTTCAAGGAATTATACCGAAAATGTTCCGAAAGAACTGTGCAGGTGCTGAATTCTTTAGCAGCTATTATACCCGTTCCCCGGGTGAATGAAGTATCAGATTATGCAAATGAAAATCACGTACCTTTCAAGATGCCTGATTCGTATATCAGATCAATAGGGGATGAAGTTTCTAGAACGTTGGAAAAGAGTGCTCCTGTATATGACATGGATTCTGATGATGATGAATGGTTAAATAAGTTCAATGATGGACGTGATACACGGGTTGATGATGATATTTTTGAGAAAATAATCGATGCTTTTGAAAAAGGGATCTATTGCAGTCCAGAAGATTATTCTGATGTAACAAAGGCTGTTGATCGGTGTTTGATTCTGGCATCAAAGGATGTTTTAGAAGCGGTTTATGGTTATTGGATTGCTAAACGGGAGAAGCATTCAGCTCTTCTTCGAGTGTTTCAGGTAAATAAATATGAATAGTTTTATATTGTCTTTTGTAAAATGTATGCATCGTAGTAGAGGAAACCAATGGGTGGGGGTTCGGGTCAAAGCATGAATGGAATATTTTTTGATGGTTTGAAATGGGGCGGGTCGGGTTTACCTGTAACACTTTTATTTCCTAATTATATGATTATTTAGAAATGATTAGTTTGTCAAATATGGTTTTAACATTATTTATCGTTTCCAATTAAATCATATAAAAGGTTGAAATGTTCAGATTGGGTTGACATGTAACACTTTATCTCTAAAGTGTTAAATTTTTTTTGTACAAATAATCACCATCTTGCAGAAATTACATAATTTCAACACAATCTGATTTTGTGATAAATTATTTCGGTGATTATATTTATTGCTCATGCACATTGGGTGAGTTTTTGGTTTTTTTGATCCTGTTTCGTTTTAAGGTATCTTTTTTACCCACTAGATCTTTTGAAGATGGAACATAACTCAGATTAACAATGTTAGTTAACGGGCCGAATCTGCCATCTCTACAAGCAAGATAAATTATGTGATTTTCACTAAATACAAACTTTTTATTTGCTGATCTGATGTGAACATCGGATGATGTATAAATGAACAAGTTAGTTAACAAAATAACGTAAAGGTCCATCATCATGCCATGCGCCCATGCCAACATTTGGTATGTTTGATTTGCAAAAAGAAAACCTATACAGAAGGGACCTTAGATGCTCAAGGGGCCTTTCGTGAATCGTGATAGATGGTTTCTATCGTTGGTGCCATGTCAGCATGGATCATTACATGTGTGATGTCATGTGTGCATCCAGTCATCAGTTTTGTATAAGTCCTTAAGGTTGAATTGTACATATCTTTGTTGGCAGTTTTACAAACCAAAAAGACCCGAGCAACTAAACCTTAAATCCGTTCTGCGTAAGAAGAGATCGTTTAGACAACGTGGGACCCAAGCTGGAAGAGGAAAGCAACTAACTTTTCTGAAAGGTGTGTATAATCTGCCCCATCCTTCATACAACATATAATGTATGTGAAAATTACTAATACAGACATTGTTACCGAATCTTGTATGCTACAGCCTTACATGAAGAAACAAAAACTGCAACAACAGAGGCAGAGAACACCACCGCCAAAGTTGATGAAACCGAAGCGGCGGCCAACTGGGCAGAACAGGTGGCAATTACGAAGCGCCAAAGAGCTCAGCTGTTGATGAAGGTTGCAGACTTACTAACTTACAAGGCAGCCATGGCGGTTAAAATTTCAGAAACTCAAGCAACATCTGATAATACTATTGATGAACTTTTTTTAATTGGCGAATAGCTTGGTTTTTGCTTGATGTTTTGGTTTTACCGGTTATAAGGTGGTCGTTTTACATAAGACGAGGCTAGAGACCTTTTGGTTTAAACTAGTTTTGGAAGCTTTTGCATGAAAGCTCTGGTAGTAGTGTAGTTGTTGTACATAACATGTATGCTTGTACATTCTGCATCACTGGTAGTACCTTACGGAAACTAAAGGCTGTACAAGCAGCAGAGATTTGGCTTAGTTTCTTCCCAAGGTTGAGAAAAAATGACACTGCATGAGTTTGCACTTGAAATAACTTGTTTGTTGTTTTATGATCTTTTTAAGTTTTGGTACTTTTTTTCAAGTAAGGAAATCACCACCACCAGTGCCAACTTCGCTGTCGTGACCCCTGTCCACGTGACGCGTTTACCACAACGGCTACTGCTGGAACCAATGCCACTGCACTTTGCCCTGACTACCTTTCCACATGTACTTTTTGCATATTCATTTAACTTGTTCATCAGGCTGGAGTAGTAACACCATTCTCATGTTATGCTTCTCCTCCGTGAGTACTGTCATCATTGTTGTATGTTGAGAATGACAATTATGCCACGATCACCATGGAAGTAGCTGCAACAACCTGTACGTTGAGCAAGTATAACGTCATCATTAGAATTTTGTTGAGTTTAGTAGTGGAAATTTGAATGCTGTCTGAGATACTGGTTCATGATGAACCACTCCAGTCTGACTTCTCTTTAAACGAACAACTGAAACGAGGACCGACCAAGTTACAAACAACCACTAAGCAATCTGATGCCTCTCTTTCTCCTTAGCCTATAGTGGAAGTTTAAGATGAGAAAAAGCGGATGATTGGGAGTTACGCCAAAAAGATCAGGTTTTCTCAAACTTTGGAGATTGAGAAGTCCGTCCAGTGGTCTGGTACGATTGTTTTTCTTTCACAACTTTAGGACCCTCAAATCATTTTTTTCTCAATTCATTTCTAGAAGATTGGTACTCTACATTTTTGATCATATAAAAGTTCCAACAGATCCATATCGATTCTGGTGTCTGGTCTACCAATTGTTATTATAGGAAAACTCGATCAAGAACATATCATATACTCGTTCCGTCATTCCAGTTACCCGTCAATTAGAGTGTTCATGTGCATTGTCTCTTGCATCTAGGGCTGAGTGGTCTGTCGTATGCCAATTAATGAATCCAATAACACTTATTAAGTTTCTTTTTAATTTCAGATACTTTAGATACAAATCATTGCTCATTCTCCTATCTATTAATTTTCCAACGATCCGAACAACGTATTGAGTAAGAGTCATTTTCTGGATGGATTGATTTTGTTGGGTTTATGCTTTGGTGTCACTCAGTTTGATCCCGCCCCTTTTTTACCTTCCTGCTTATTACATGTCTTTATGTACACGTATTCCTTGCTTTTATGTGTCATCAGGGTAAACGACTTGTTCTCATCAGTTTTTCCTTCTTTAGGTCTCCGCTTTGCCATCCGATCTGCTCGTCTATCGAATTTCATAAACAGTTGGTTCATATTTGTTATCTATTGGCATTGTAGTGAGAATCAGTTTCAAATTGGATTGTTGGTAACTTGTTTTTGTTATTAGTCATAAAAAGTATTTTACAATTGAATAAATAATAAGTGAACTTATACATAATGGTAGCTGTCCTATGACGGAAGATGCACATGAATCTTTAATGGGAGATCATCAAATACAGTTTACCAGAAATTTCAATATTATTTTATTTAAATAAAAGATTCATTATCAAAAGGAACATCAACAATGTATTCGTGTATATTTGAGGTTTACTTAAATAATTGAATTTTAAGATTTTGTTCAATTAAAAACTAACCGAATTGACTTGTCACGAGTGAAAAGTGGAGAAGGGGTGGTAGGGTCGGCCCCGACCTTTGACTTCCTGCTTCACAGATAGTCAAAGATTTGTAAAGTCAACTTGATGTTTAATTTCTCCATTTAATTTAGTCAACTTGAAATTTTTTAGAGTGGAGCTTCATTTTTTAAAATCAAGAGAATATTAACAAAAATGTAGTGTTGATGAAACGTAGGATGGTTTAGTAATTGTCTCAGATGTATCTCATTTAAAACATTAGTATAAATATGTATACGGTTATCGTAGTTTTCTATATACTAAATAGATGTCTATGTATTATTTATCAATAAAAAATATAACTGTAGTAGTAGTTTTTGTAACATAGTTATAATGCCTTTTTAATGATATATTAATCCTATAAGAGAAAAGTGAATATGGTGTCATCACACACCTAAGCTTAAATGCGAGCCGGTTAAAACTACATCGTTTTGTTATTTTACGTCAAAACTACGTTATTTTAATTAATGTAAATGAAAACTATTCAAAACACAAGATCTTGTTGGAGATTAAATTAGATATTCAAAACACAAGATTAAAAATAATATCAAATTAATTTGAGAAGATTAGGTGTGTTAATCTAGATATTTATTCAAAACAAAAGAAAGTGATGAATATGTTTATAGGTATCATTAAATTCCAAAACTCCTAAAAGTCAACTTGAAGAAATAAGGTCCTTTTTACCATACATACATTTTCACTAAGAAACTGCCAAAATCTATAATTGCAACGTAGAAAATACAAATTCAAATTTAAGTGAATATAAAATGATTTTAATGCATGAATAGAGATTATAAATTTGACTATTTTCATCTAGCAGATAATAATTAAGTATATGAAAATCTGGTATTGAACATCTAAATTTGATTTTGTTCGAATTCAACCAAACTTTTTGAATTTGAATCAAATTTGAACCTATTTGAAATTCTATCGATTTGATTAACCCGAGTTCGATTCGATTCAACGAAAATGAAATGAGCAAAAAGATGTGTAAATGTTAGACTACGTAAGCTTGTGGTTTAGTTTTATTAGTTAAATATACACATAATTGTATGATGGTAAAAGAGTGATTTATATTATTAAAGAGTTAGGTTACAATATATTGAGATAACAAGTAATCCTAGAAATTTAACTGGGCTCGTGAGCTCATTCTAATCAAACCCTAATAATATATTCTAATACTTTACCACAGTCATAGCGGAAGTAACGTACGTTAAGACTGAAAAAAACATAAATAAAAAATAATAAGATAAACACGCTTCAATGGACTCAACTATCAAAACTTTTGCCAAAAGACGATATTGTGCTTGATGTTGTTATCTATGTTTTGATTGATGGTGTTACCCATAGTTGGCTTGATAGTTGATTGGTTCTTGATTCTCGGAATGATAAATCAAAAGTTGACGATCATAGTCATTCATGACTTTTTGAGGCTAGTAGCCGATTGTTACTTGTATCCGTAGATCAAGAGATTAAAGCTAAAGGAATAAAAAGAAAGCAAGGCGTGTTACTGCGTTTAGGCGGCGGTGTTTTTGATTCGTAGATCAAGAGAGAAAAATTCGTAGGCGTAAAAGAAAAAAACAAAGAGAAAGGCCGGTGACCATGCTCAGGTGGCGATCTTTTTGATCCATAGATCAAGAGATAAGATCCGTAGATCTATAAAAGAGAAAAAAAGAAAAAAAATCAATCACGAGATCGACGGCCGTGGACTATGGTCCTTTGTACGGTTAAAACATCGAGAATAAAAAAAAGAAAAAAAAGTGATCGTTGCATTTTGTGAATCATAATTCAAAAATAAACCAAGAATATGATTGTGAACCAACCAAAAGAATAAATATCTTGTTTGAATATCTAGTCGATAACGAAACTTTTTTAAACAAAAACTAGAAAACAGAGAAGAAACGAAACAAAAAACAAAGGTGGGACATGACGGTGGCGGTGGTGGCACACCGCCCTGTCTAGGGTTTGAACTCGGTGGCGACGGCTAGAGTTTGTATGTTTTTGTGGTGATGCACAGAAGCCTAAGACTCTGAATTTTAACTGGCCTGTAAGTTCATTCTAATAAAACTCTAATAATATATTCTAATAATAATTACATAAGTTAAATGCATGATATTTGACTAGACTTAAAACGTTACACAAATATATTTTCTCGTATTAGTCACATAAAATATTAAAATTTTCAACATTAAAACATAATAATCTCAATTCAATAACACAACTACAACATAGTTAACTTTTAAGTTTAATAGATCATATTATTTACTTTATCCGACAGTTTAATAGTCATGTATTAAACACTTTGACTTATAAGACTATTTAAATTTTACTCTAATAATTGAAATATCTTTTGCCAATATAACAATAACTGGATCAAAAGTTCAATTAATATTAGATTTTTGAAGGCATATTTGTACGTTATTTTTTTCGAATATTTTTTGCCGTCCTTATAATATAATAATTAACGAGGTCTTTGATACATGTACTATAATTAATATTTAATTAATTTTTATATTCCTTCAGATTAAAGAAAATATTTAAAATTCATTGACTTCACAATAGTTCCTATTATATAAAGGGTTACCCCACCCATATACTGCCTTCACTTCATCTTCAACAAATACACACAAAAACACCTGATAACAAAAAAAACTATAACATGATTTGCTTAATATATGATGGCTATGGAGCTTCAACAGCAACCCTTGTGTTCATCACTTGCATTTGGGTTCCATTTGTCCAATTCAAAAGCACGTTATTCAATATTTTATCTGGCTTGATGATGTTATTTCACTTACAACATCACCACCATTATGATC
Source organism: Flaveria trinervia (assembly GCA_025506515.1). Classification (NCBI taxonomy): domain Eukaryota; kingdom Viridiplantae; phylum Streptophyta; class Magnoliopsida; order Asterales; family Asteraceae; genus Flaveria; species Flaveria trinervia. Next base: position 2,006,661 of record CM046452.1, read on the forward strand.
ATGACCATGATAATGCTCATGGTCAAGATCATGACGTCTGTTGGAAATTGTTTCCAAACTACCCTCTCCCGACTCTTCAATTTCATGAAGTTGCCTCCAGTGAAGATGGTGGTGCCGCTAGAAAAATGATGGATAATTTATGCTCAATTTGCTTATCTGAGTATAAGGATGATGATGTGGTGAGCCAACTCGACGTGTGTCATCATGTGTTCCATAAATGTTGCATTGTGAGATGGCTAGATCACGGTCACTTCACTTGCCCTCTTTGCAGATCTAGCTTATCAAACGTCTCATGCAAACAAGTAGAGTAAAAAGTATCTTTTATGAGTTGTGCGTACCCCCTAATCATTTGAAATGTATGTCAATTAGTATAATCGACTAGAACATCTAGTTATGTAATGAACCCGGACTACAAGTGTAGTCCTGAGGTTATTTTGATCATATTTTCGTACTAATGTTAAGATTATATTTATGGATCCACGTAATTTCATCATTCTTTTGCTTATATGCATTAATCATTGTGGTAGCATTGATATAAACTTATAATTGTAACATTATGTTGATATGAAGCTTTTTCAAATGGTTAAACTTGAGTTGGTTATGAAGCCTTTTCAAATTGTTAATATCGAGTTTGTGAGAATATCGTAAATAATAAAAGGTTAAATATGACTGGAAGGATAAAGTGGAAAAATCTTTGTTGTTGATATTTCTGGGTTAATTTTATATCTATATATTTTAAAAAAACCAAATAATCTTTACATATTTCATTAATTTATTTCTTAAAATCATGTCATAAATTCAGGAAGTTTTTTATGTTTAATTTAGGTATAGTATTGTTATATATTTCTTTTGAATTGATTTTATGAAAACAAAAATTTAGGTAACGTCTGATATGAAGGAATGATGAGCGTAATGGAATGAATAATTAAGGATGAATATAAAAAAACATGTTAAATGGTGCAGGGAAGAAATGAAATGTGATGATTCATTTCATTTTATTATTCATTATATTCCCTAATTCATTTCGAGAGCAAAGGTTTCTGATGCATGTATCCCCATAATCAATTGATAAAAAATAGCTTGACATGTATCCCCATATATAATATCAAGTCAATAATGTCTCAATTTTATAATGATCGGGTGCGATCATAATGGTGTATACAAGTCAACATCATATTTAACCACACATTTAGGCAAAAAGAAGACAGATTGTCCATTTCAACTTATAGCAATATATCATGAAGAAGATGGAGGTTGGAAAATACATGTTGTCTGTGACGAATATAACCATGAACCTTCTAAATTTTGGAGGGTCATGCTTATGCAAAAAGATTGTCTAAAGAAGAGTATGCATTGATGGAAGATCTTACAAGAAAAAATATGCAGCCACGTGATATTCTTACGGCTTTAAAAGAAAATAATGATAAAAATGTATCCACAATTGGAACCGTGTATGATGCATTGACAAGGATACGAAAGTTGGATAAAGTTGGAACCACCCTAATGCAAGCACTTCTTCAATATTTGCAAATAGGCAGATGCATCTATGATTTTACTATTAATGACGAATCAAATCAATAATGATTTCTTTTTTTGTCAATCTCATTTCATTAAGAATATGGCGTGCGTTCCTGCATGTGATTATTTTAGATTGCACGTACAAGACGAACAAGTATCGCCTCCATTTTCTACAAATTGTTGGCTTAACTTCAACAAACAAGACATTTTGTATTGCTTTCGCTTTCATACGAAATGAGAAAAAAAATAATTTCAAGTGGGTTTTAAATTGTCTGAGAAAAACATTGGATGACTATATGGTACCACATGTCATAATCACCGATAGAGAGTTGGCATTAATGGATGCATGCCAAGTAATTTTTCCAGAAGCAACCCGATTGCTTTGTAGATATCATATATAGGAGAATATCAGAAAGCATTGCAACCATCTTTCAAGTCTCAGACTGAGTGGGATAAATTTATGTATTACTGGAGATTTCCGCTTTAATCTCCAATAATTGAGGCCTACTATGAAAATCGAACGCGATTGTAGACAAAGTTGATAAACAAGTATCGTAGTATTTTCTTGATCTATTCAATTTATTGTTTTTATTTTAATGAAATTGAAACTAACATATTTGATTTAACTTTGTTGTGTTTAATTATTTGGATGTTAACTGGTTGCAAAATTATAAAGAGATGTTCGTGTCTGCGTGGATTGATTAACCGGTCCAGCTCCTAATCAACACGTACTTTTCTCTAGCTCATATGATGAGTTAGAACGTACTTTATCATGATACAACCGGGTCCTGCTCCTGATCAACACTGGATGATAATGCCTTACACAAGATTATTGATCGCCAACAGATTTAATCTGATTCTTCAATGCTTATCTCCCACTAAAAGTGCAACTTATTTTTCGCTATGGACAGGTCCGGATGAACTCATGTACCACCAATTCATTACTATTGCATATGTGTATGGTTGTCACTACGTCTCTGTGCGTTTATAGGATGAATATCCATTGCCTTTCATAACACCGTTATGGAATTTTCAAAAAAGTAATAATGCGGCTACATAGGAAAGAATGTATGAGGAGAGACTTCAAAGATATAATCAATATATACTTCAAAATAAAATTGTTACTCGTTTCAATATAGATTAAATTAGTATCATTTGTAACTATTTATTTTATAGTCAAAAATTGTGAACTATATAAGTTTTATTTTTATTTCTAAACTTCAAAAATTATGAAAATTATAAAATTATATGAACTATATAAAGTTCAAATATTTAATTTTCATCTTAAATTTATATAAAACTATATAATGTAATAGAAAAAGTTAATTAATGTACATAATAACTTAATAATATATAAATTATATAATTTAGTATAATTAATAGAAAAAGAGAAACAACCAATTTAGTATAATATAATTATGAATAGAAAAACGACCAATGTAATTATGAAACGACTAGTTTACTATGTAGAAAAAAGGAAACGACCGATTTATTAACTTGTAAACTGTCGTTTAACTATACATAGAAAATATTAATATAATTATAAATAAAATGTTAATACATGTACATAAGTTTTTTTGTACATGTATTAACTTTTTTCTATTTATACTTATATTCAATTTATAACTATATAATATAAAATTAATAAAAATATTAACAATAGAATAAAACTTAACAATATATAAATTTAATAGAATAAAACTTAACAATATATAAATTTAAGATAATATAACTATAAATAGAAAAAAATAATAAAAATATTAAAAATAGTAACGACCGTTTACTAAATTATAAACGACCGTTTACTTCTCTGTAAACGGCGTTTACTATTCTGTAAATTGGAGTTTCTAGTCATGCAAATTGTAGTTTACATCCATGCAAACGACCGTTTTCATTAGATGGTGTAGAACGCGAAATTAGTAGTGTATAGAACAAAATCTCCTAATTTTATATGTGAACAGTTCCTGCACAACATTTGTTTTGGCAGATATAACATCAAATTTGATACTGATTAACTGCATATTATATATAGGGTTGGGTTATATAAACATCCATCTATATTATTAAGACATCTTATTATCTCTATCTCTTTTCGTGTATCTATATGTATGTATTAAAAAATATAGAGATATAAAATAAATTAAGTGTCTCGATAAAATACCTCATGGGTTGGGTTATACAAATACTTATTTATGTTATTGAGACACCTTATTGTCTATATATCTCTCTATATATCTATATATGTATAGAAATATATAGAAAAAATAAAATAAATTAAGTGTTTTAATAACATATCACATATTACAAGTTGGGTGTGAATCGTATTTGTGTTCTATTGGTCCACGTGGTGTGTCGCGTGTGTACCTTAAATGTGGTGTGCATATTAGATAGATTTCTTTTATTAATTTAAACTTCTCATTTCACTTTATATTATGTGAGTTTTGAATTTTTTAAAGTTGTGAAGTGATATGTAGTTACAGTAATATAATGATTGCGTTGGAAGTTGCTGAAGTAAGTTCAACTTCAATCTAAGCTATCCCTTGCTTCTAGCTAGATTTTTTTTCTAAATATTTTAATTTACTTATTTTCTTTTGCTTTTTAAGATAGCTTCATTCGGTAACAAATCTAGAAAAAAATTTAAAAGGTAACGAAATTTTTTACTGTACATACAGTGACAAAACCAGGAACTATTCCTACGAGGTCATTATTTTTTATAACTAGCTTCTAACGAAACAACATAAAAAATTTCAGTTGTTCGATTGAGTCGAGTCAGATCGGGTTGGAATAGACGTAATTAAATTGCATTGAATTGTTAACAAATATACAATACCAAAAGAAATAAAAAAATTACATTTTATAATTATCGTACGCGTTTTCATCTTTGGATGCTTTCTTTTCACAGCAAAACAACAAAACAATTCATGTTCTCTAAATTTCAAATTTAAACAATAACTAGAATCATAACATAAAACGTCCATGGTAAACAAATAACTATATAAGAGCATTCATAGTAGATTCATACACTATTTATATCATCTAATTGGATGTTATATACTATATTAAGCTCATTCGCGTTGCAACGTGTGACGTAAAACCATACAAAGTAATATTAGTGGCACACCACCGCTAGTGACCACCAATGTCACACCCCGATCGACGGCGAAATCATCGGGGCAGACGAATATGAAACGATTGTTCATAGCACATGGAACTATATAAGTTTAAATAATATTAAATATTATTTTCATTGAACATTACAAGACAATTAAATCATTACAATACAAACAATATATAAACAACAACATAAGATTTTTTATTAAACCAAGTCCAAGTCCTATATGAGTACGAAGAGATCCTCAAGTATCAAACCTGAAACATGTTAAAAATAAAAGGGTCAACTTTGAAAGTTGGTGAGTTCACATGGGTTAAACACACACACACACACACACACACACACATATATATATATACAAGGTTTACAAGTAGCAATTCATATCAAAAGTTATGAGTTAGCAAGTTTATATAACACATATAACTACAACCCACCTCGACTTGATTAAAAGTTTATATGATTGGCTAAGTGTATTTGGTTCCCATGATGAATAAGTCATACGTCATCAGGAGCCGGCAATACATCGGCTTTAGCACCAAATAGGCTTGTCAGGCCAAAGATCTAAGATGTCGCCAGGCTAGCAATAGTTAATGATTGTAAACAAAATATGTATCTCATATAAGACTTACAATAGCACAAATAACCATAACAAATAAAAGTATGAATTGCAAGTGCTTTACAAGAATAAAACGTTTACAAGTGTAAGTTAAATATTGTAACATATTTCACCCCAAACGGTGTGAAATAATATAAAATGGGGCAAGGAAACTCACAAGGAAAACTCACAAGTATCTCAAATGTGTATTTATACGATTAACATGTTTCACCCTAAAAGGTGTGAAATAAAGTAAAAAGGGGCATGGAAAACTCACGTGTTGAATAAGATGAATCTTAAGAATGACAATAAGAGTTTAAGTAGTGCTCCAACGCTTCCTTTTACCGGATGCCTAAACGTACAAGTTCCAAGTTTCAGTTTTACTATGAAATTAACGATTAAACGTGAACTAGGGTTTCAAGTGAGATTGGGGGATTTTGGTAAGTGAATTAAATAACGGAATCATTTATATTTTGATTCAATGAAAAATGAAATATACCATTAGATATTTTAATATGGAGAAAAGAAATTAAATCATTTACAATAATTCGTAAAGTTTAATTATAATACGTAAATTTTTTTAATTGTTTGAAATAAACATAATTAAACAATAAT